>CM040126.1:209695314-210078994 GCA_022559845.1 Amorphophallus konjac | reverse complement strand
ATTTAATTTTTCTTTTGGACATGGCTCGTGCTGCAGAATTTTCTGTATATGAGCAATGTGGTTTAATCCACACCTTTTGACGTGAGGAAACACATTAGTTAGATGCAGGAATCCCTAGTTACTCAATGTGTTAACCATTTTGCCAATTGAATGTACAGAGTTAGCAAGAGTAGTGGCTTTTTACGTGAGGCACAACACGTCTCAGGTGAAATAACCCAGTTACTCACCATATTATGCCATTGCTCTGTCATAATTTGTTATCACCATAATTTTTAATTAGAGATAGTTTGACACTTCACGACACAATTCACTTCACTTCAAGGTGAAGGATGATTGGTATCTCAGTAAGCCAAAATCATTGCTCTGAAAACTTGTTTTCCCCTTTTTAATTCATTAGCTAGTTTAAATGTTTGAAAACAATACTGAGTTTGAAGATTTTCAACCAAACTTGTCCCTTTATTATTGAATTTCAGGCTTTAGAGGATTTCAGGACACAGAAAGTCAAAGATGTTCATAAGCCATTAAGTCTGTATAGAAGTGTTCTTCAGAAACCTTTTATTTTGGTCTTGCAGGGTTATGAATCTTAAACTACTAGACTTAGCCTGGCCATCATATTGAATCTTGTCTATTCAGAAAGGTCCAGAGCGCAAAAATCTTCTAGTCTGTAAAAAGACTGTTGGAAACTCAGGATCATCTCACAAGAGTTGTATGCACATGTCAAAAAAATGGTTGACAAAAAGTTTGAATGACTGAGACTGCTCCCCCTGACAATGAGAGTTTATTGACTCAAGAGTATGAGAGTATGAATCAAAGACTTTTATCTCCCCCTTACTGGATGCATTTACTACCCTTGGTACTTGGTGGAGTTATAACACTCTACGCGTTGTGACAACTTCCAGACAGACTTGATCTGTCTTTTAGGAGACCACAATATGATATACCACAGGGTTGTTTATTCCAAGCAATGAAAAAGAAGTAATGCTTGACAATCTAAAAATGAATAGTGGGATTGACTCCCCCTCACCTATTTCATCTACAACCTAAGATAGTTGAACTGATGTCAATGAGAGATTGTAAATTCAGGTTGGTCTGAAAAGACCCATTTCTCTTCTCAAGGTTGAAAATTTTTCATGATCCAGTGGCTTAGTGAAAATATCTGTAATTTGATCTGCTGTGCCTATATGAATCAATTCAAAGGTTTTCTTTAAAATTTCATCTCTTATGAAGTGGTGTCCAATGTCTATGTGCTTAGCTCGTGAGTGCTGAATTGGATTTTTGGACATGTTTATAGCACTTGTGTTATCACAATAGATTGGTGTGCAGCCAATATCTACATTGTAGTCTTGTAGCTGGTGTTTAATCGTTATGACTTGTGTGCCACAGCTACCAGCAGCTACATACTCAGCCTCTATGGGGGACAGAGCTACTGAGTGTTGTTTCTTGGAAGCCCAAGAAATCAAACACCTTCCTAAGAATTGACAGTAACCACTAGTGCTTTTCTTATCTAGTTTACACCCAGCATAATCTGCATCAGTATATGAAATTAACTCTAAGTGGCATGATGCAGGAAAAAATAAGCCTAAATTGTGTGTGCCAGTAATGTATCTGAAAAATCTTTTAACAGCAGACAAGTGTGATTCTTTTGGATTAGCTTGAAACCTAGCACACAAGCACACACTGAATTGGATATCAGGTCTGGAAAGCAGGAAAGTAGAGTAATGAGCCAATCATTCCTCTGTAGAGTTTTGTGTCTATTGGTTTACCTGACTCATCAGCATCCAATGATGTGTTTGCTCCCATTGGTGTAGACATATGCTTCATCTTGTCCATGCCAAATCTCTTCAGGATTTCAGATGCATACTTGGTCTAACTGATGAAGCATCCTTCCACCATTTGTTTAACCTGCAAACCAAGAAAATATTGCAAGTCACCGACTAGACTCATCTCAAACTCTTTTGACATTAGACTCACAAAATCTTCAGACAGTTCAGGACATGTGGAACCAAAAATAATGTCATCAACATATACCTGAACTATGATTAATTTCTGATCCACATTCTTAGTAAAGAGGGTTTGATCAACCTTACCTCTGCAATATCCTTTGCAGATCAGAAACTCAGTCAGCCTGTCATACCAAGCCCAAGGGGCTTCTTTCAGTCCATATAAATCCTTATTCAATTTGAAACATGGTTAGGCAGCTCAATAGATTCAAATCCAGGGGGTTGTTGAACATAAACTTCTTCTTTTATAATGCCATTTAAAAATGCACTCTTCACATCCATTTGTTGAAGTTTTATGTTGTTAGAGCATGCAAAGGCTATAAGAATTCTAATAGCCTCCATTCTAGCCACTGGTGCATAGGATTCATCAAAGTCCACCCCAAATTCTTGAGAATACCCCTTAGCTACCAACCTAGCCTTATTCCTACAGATTATTCCATCCTCATTCATTTTATTTCTAAACACCCACTTGGTTCCAATAATGGAAGAATTTTCAGGTCTAGGAACCAAGATCCAGACTTTATTTCTTTCAAACTAAGCCAATTCTTCATGCATTGCATTTATCCATGATTCATCTTTTAAGGCTTCTTCTATAGTTTTGGGTTCAATTTGAGAAACTAATGCTACTAGGTCCTGGTTATTGACATCTCTAAGAAAAGACCTAGTCCTAGGGGGATCATTCAGATTTCCTATAATATTGTAAGTAGGATGATCCTTAAGAAATCTGATATTATTTGAAGACTCACCTTGTTCGGTCGACTGACCTTTTTCTAGAAATGTTTGTTCTTGCTGATCAGAGTCTTCTTCATTTGGCTTTTCTTCCAGAAACTCACCATCTTCCCTTTCCTTCCTATCATCATTGTAAAAGTCGGCATGGTTGAAATTTTCACCAAACATCACATGAGGAGATTCCTTAACTAGATGATCATGAATATTGAAGACTCTATAAGCTCTAGACACTTCAGAATATCCCAAGAAGATTCCTGGACTACTTTTAGTTTCAAACTTATCTAGGTCATTTTTATCATTATTATGAATAAAGCACTTAGAACCAAAGATTTTGAAATAAGCCAAGTTAGGTCTCTTACCCTTTAAAAGTTCATATGGAGTTTTCAAGTGGACAGGTCTTACCATTGCCCTGTTAAGTATATAACATGTAGTGTTTGCAGCTTCTGCCCAAAACATCCGTGGGAGTTGGCTCTCAATCAACATGGTTCTTGCCATCTCCACGTTTGTTCTATTTCTTCTCTCTACAACTCCATTTTGCTCTGGGGTCCTGGAAGATGAAAATTTATGAGTCAGTCCTTCTTTATTACAAAAATTAGAAAACAATGTATTTTCAAATTCTCCCCCATGATCAGATTGAATGATGCACACCTTGTGCTTATTTTCTTGTTTTATTTTGTTAAAGAAGATTTGAAATTCATTAAATGCATCACTCTTGTAAGCTAAAAAGAATATCCATGTAAACCTAGTGAAGTCATCTACAATGACATACCCAAATCTCTTACCAGTTAGACTTTGAGTCCTAGTAGGACCAAACAAGTCCATACGCAGATGTTCTAATGGTCTGGTAGATAAGGGTTCGTGCCTTATTTTGAAAGATTTCCTATCTTGCTTTCCTAAGGCACATGCATCCCAAATTTTTGTGTTTGCTTTGAAATTTATTTTAGGCATGCCTCTAACCAACTCATGCTTGAGTAATCTATTCAAGATATTGTAGCTAGCATGGCCTAACTTCCTATGCCAATGGAAAGCATTATTTTCAGAGTTGGCAGTCAAACAAAGATTTGATGCAGAATTTTCATCTATGTTTACTATGCAAACATTATTGACTCTATAGCCTACAAATTTTATTGAATAAGAATTTCGTTCCAAAATCTTACATTCATAATCATCAAGAGTGACCCTGTGACCCTTATCACAGAGCTGACTAATGCTCAGCAGATTATGTTCAAGACCTTCAACAAGTAATACATTCTCAATTATGTTGGAGGGACACTTACCAATAGTGCCGAAGACAATGATCTAACCTCTGTTCTTCCCTCCAAACTTAACTGTTCCACCAACTTTCACTTCCAGCTTGCTAAATTTGGCTTTGTCTCCAGTCATGTTCCTTGAGCAGCCACTGTCTAGATACCACCGATTGTCCATGGCTGCTAGGCTTTCCTACAAAACATATTATGCAAAAACTTTTGGAACCCAAGACAAGTTAGGTCCACATACATCATTAAGACTCTTCAGCAAACATTTTGGAATCCAAATTTGTTTGACAGTTTTCTTTTGATTAGCATGATGGTTTAGTTTTTTATTACTATCATTTCTTCTAGCAGCAACCCATGGATTTGATTTGAGTTGGTTATTTATGATATGTTTGTTATTCCACTACCCAAAATTATTTCTATGCCTATTAACAAACTCCCTTGCCATGTAAGAGTTGAGTGCATTGAAGGCATTTTGGTGGTAATAGGAGTAGGTCCACGTTTGTTTAGGCACATTGAAATTTTTGTTATTTTCATGGTGAAAGGTTGGGTTGTTTTCCTTTTGTTGAATTTTAGCCTTAGTGTTTTGGTTGTTCCTGTTAGCAGCCCTCACTGGATTAGCAGAATGTTTCACTTCTGAACTGCGAGTGGTGCTGGTTGAGCTAGATGGAATTTCCAGCTTCTCTTTACCTTTGCTAGAACAAAATGTGATAGTCTTGAATTCAAAGGGTTTTTTATTTGTTGGATCAAAACCTAGACCTTCTTTATTGAAGTTGACCTTTGCTCCTAGCATGGCGTCAAGATTTGACTTTCCTTGGACAAATTTCTCAAGTGTGTCATGTTTGTCTTTCAGGTATTTTTGAAGTTTATCACAGGTGTTCTGAAGTTCTAAGTTAACACCTTTTATAGCTTCATTTTCTCAGAAATCAATTTATTATCATTTTGTATTTCTTGAACCTTCAACCTAAACTCATCAAATGTTTTCTTGATTCTTTCATTTTCTTCTTTCAGAGTTTCATTTTCCTTTCTGAGTAAGCTTAGCTCTTCCAATTCTATTTTGAGATTTTCCTTTTCTTTTTGAATGTTATCCTTATCCTCAACAACAACATTCAACTTCCTCTTTAAAGCTATATGTTCCTTACTTAAAAAATTAAACTTACCAAGAAGTTCACCACAAGCATTTTCCCAATCATCAATAATAAAATTTTCAAAGAACTTGCTGACCTCCTCATCACTTTGCTCCATCAGACATATTCTTTCTTCTTCTCCTTCAGAAGATTCCGCTTCAGTGATTTCCTCCTCATCACTCCAGGTACACGTAATGGCTTGAGGCTTCTTCTTCTTGCTCTTGTGGTTCTTCCTCAACAGTTCAGGACACTCTCCTTTCATGTGACTTGCTTTCTTACAATGATAATAAGTGATCTTATCAGAAATTCTATTTGGAGAGGGAAAATCTCGTCGCCCATACGGAGAGGCCAAAAGAGGTCCAACCAGACAGAACGAGGCCCAACACCTCGAAGTGGTAGACCCCGGACCCACTTAATATAAAGCCCAAAAACTCGCTCGGTACAAGCGCTTCCTAGGCGGCCTTCGGGTTGGGACGTCCGAGCATCAGTTCGATTGGGAAAGCACCCCCGAAGCCCCTTATTCCCTGTCCCGACCAAGCACTCATCGCTCGAGAGACCTCTCCTGGGCCAGTGCCTATCGCTCGAGCTCATTGATAGAAGCTTATTGATTACGGCCGTTGCGAGTCCCTTAATGGCAGGAAGCTCAAGAGGACAGGAGAAACCAAGCGTCCGCGTGCTATAAAGAGCCCCACATGAAGGACGTAACCCCCCTGAGACTCCTTTGCTTATAGAGATCAGTCATACGACGGGCCACTATTTAAACTGGATAAGCCCTACTACAAGAGGTAAGCAAGGCAAGAGCCAAAAACCCTGAGCAGGAACCACTTCACCTTTCGATGGAGAGGGATCTCGCGCTCCCCTCTTCCTCCTCTCCATTCCCTTTGCACCAGAGCTCTACTACTTTGCTGACTTAGGCATCGGAGGGTCTTCCCCGGGGATCTATCCCTAGGCACCTCTGACTCGTTTCCCTTCTTGCAGTTCACATTTCAAGGGTACGTGGACATCATCTTCCCAGCTCAGGAGGAGCGCGAGATAACCCCTCTTCAACTGGCGCGTCTGTGAGAAATGAACAAAGACCCATCATGGTGCGAAGGAATTCTGGAAGGAGGACTGTCGGCGACCTGGGGAAAGCCCTGGTGACGGAAGAAGGCGCACCTTCTCTCCCCATAGAGAACTCCCCGCCGAGCAACCACGCCAACGAGATACCTCCATTGGTGGCGGAGGAACAGCTTCCTGGCGGGAGCACCGACGCCCTCCAAACCCTCAACGCAAAATTGGATGTCCTCGTGGATCTCATGAGGGCCCAGGTGGCCAGGGAGGAGAACTCGCAGCTCCCCTGGAAGAGTCCCCCACGTGGAGACGCCTCCCAGCAAACCGCTGGAGGCCGTTTTACCCTCCGGGCATGGCGGCTCATTCGCAACATGTCAGGAGGACCATCGCATGACCCTCCCCCGGAGCAGGAAGCCTCTTCAACCCCGAGGAGGGAGAAGACCGGAGCATGCCGACCGTTTTTGGAAGTTGAATCCCTTGAGGAGCATCGGGACAGCATGCAAGTGCGCCCCCCAGCCCCTCGGGTCAGCGACAACCGGAGCTGTCTCTCCTGCTGCGAGACTTTGAGAGGCATTTCACAAAGCAAGAGCGTGCCCTCTACGCCTTGCAGAAGACCTCTCCTGTGGAGGACGAGGAGCGATCCCCGTTCTCTGACTATATTTTGAAGGCAGAGATATCCCCCAGAATCTCACTCCCGACCTTCAAGTCGTACGATGGCCAGGGAGACCCAGCCGACCACTACGATAGCTTCGACGCCCTAATGGCCTTGGATGGGGCATCTGACGTAATCAAGTGCCGAGCATTCGTGACCACTCTGGTCCAGGGCGCTCAAGCTTGGTTCAGGGCCCTCGCCCCCGGTAGCATCCACAACTTCAAGTAATTCGGGCGAGTGTTCAAGGAAAGCTTCACCGGCAGCGGTCCACCCCGGTCAGTGGCGGGACTACTGGCCCTCAAGCAGGAATAGGGGGAGAAGTTGTGGGCTTATATCAACTGATTCAAATCGGAAGCCCTATGCATCCCCCGCCTGGATGTGGCCTATGCCATCACTGCTTTGACTGGGGGTACCCGTGACGAGAACCTGCGGTGCGAGCTAGTGCTACATCCTCCCACCTCCAAGGCCAAGCTAGTGACCCTGGCCTTGCGCCATGCAGAGTGCGAGGAAGTCCTCCACGCCTACCGAGGCACGATAGGCTCGGGTCGGGAGGGGGACAAGAAGCGACCGTCTGACCAAGGGATGGGCCAAGGAAAAAGGCGGAACCAGAACAAAGACCGAAAAGAGCCGTCCCGGAAGTACGAGCGGTATACCCCCCTTACCGCCCCCGTCTATGAAATCTATGAAGACATCAAAGGCTTGAGCCTCCTCAACCAACCCGAGCCTATGAAGACCAAGAATCGCAATCGCTGCAAGCATTGCCTATTCACAGTGATCACAGGCACCACACCGGCGATTGCCATCAACTTCAAGATGAGATCGAGCGCCTTGTCCACCAGGGACACCTATCCCGATACGTGTCCGGGCAGAAGGAAGAGCGAGGCGCCCCTGAAGAGATCGACAATGCCCCTCACGGAGTCCACATCAACGTCATCGCGGGTGGCGCAGCATCAGGCGGAGATAGAAGTCGAGGAAGAAAGCGTCACGCCGAGCGGGCGAGCCGAGCCTCCATTGAGCACTCTACGACCCCGTAGGCGAGCGAATCGCAGGCCCTGGTATTTTTCAATCAGGACCTGGAAGGGTTAACCACCCCGCACGATGACGCTCTCGTTGTATCAGCTACAATAAACCATTGTAACGTAGACAAAATCTTAATTGACAATGGTAGTGCCCCTGATGTATTATCCTATGAATGTTTCCTCAAGATGGGAGAGAATCCATCTAAACTCCGCCCGATCCGAACCCCCCTCTGTGCGGCCAGGCAACTTATCCCGAGGGAGCCCTGAGCCTACCAGTTACTATCGGCACCCCGCCCAAAACCATTACGGTTATGGTAGACTTCATCGTGATTAAGGGGATGACGGCATATAACGCCATCTTCGGCCGAGGCATTCTCAGCCGAATGAAAGCGGTGCCCTCTACCCTCCACCAAAAAAGGAAGTTCCCAACCAAACATGGCATAGGGGAAGTCCGAGGTAACCAGGCATTGGCTAGACGGTGCTATATAATCCCGGTCGAAGCCACTAGGCCAGAAGGGAAAAAAGGAGTAAAGGGAGCCGAAGAGAGACCCATAACATCTGAGCCTGGTGGCGAGTTGCTAACGGTCTTCCTTAATGGTGACCCGACTCTAGGAGTAAAGATCGGAGCTGATCTACCACTTGAGGAACATCAAGAATATAAGGATTTCCTTACCCGATATATCCGAGTCTTTGCATGGTCTGATGAGCACCTTCCCGGGATCCCAGGAGATGTGGTGATGCACAAGCTCAACATCAACCCAACGGTGAAGCCAGTCCAGCAACGTAGAAGAAAGCATGCCCCAGAGAAGCAAGCAGTCATCAAAGAGCAAGTCTTCAAGGCGTAGAAGACTGGCCTTTTTCGATCGGTCATGTACCCTACGTGGCTCACCAACGCCGTCCTTGTACCAAAGGCTTCTGGGAATTGGCGAATGTGCGTGGACTTCACCGACCTCAACTAGGCTACCCCGAAGGACTGCTACCCGTTGCCGAGCATTGATCAACTGGTCGATTCAACCTCAGGCAACGAGCTGCTCAGCTTCCTGGATGCCTACTCTGGCTACCATCAGATCAGGATGGACCCGAAGGACATCGAGAAGACCGCCTTCATCACCGACTTCGACGTACACCGCTACACCCGATGCCGTTCAGGTTAAAGAACGTCGGAGCAACATATCAGAGACTGATCAACCACATCTTCGAAGGATAGCTCGGTCGGAATGTCGAGGCATACATTGATGACATGCTCGTCAAAATGCCGAAGGCCGAAGACCACCTCGTCGACTTAGCCGAGACCTTCGACACCCGACTGAAGTGCAGCATGAAGCTCAACCCTGCCAAATGTGCCTTCGGAGTTAGATCTGGGAAGTTCCTAGGCTTCCTGGTAACTCAGCGTGGGATTAAGGCCAACCCCGACAAGGTCCAGGCCATCCTGGACATGCACCCGCCCACCTGCATCAAGGATGTCCAACGCCTTACGGGGCGCGTTGCTGCATGATAAGTGCTATATTTTACATCATAATTTACATCACATCCATCATCTTTGAGCATTATTAGAATATATTTGTGCAACATGAGCATTAATGACATTCTTACACATTATTTGAGTCTTCATGTAATTTATCATCTTTTTGAGCTTAAAAGACCATGTCAGAAATATTTAAATATTTGCACAACTATTTTGGAGCTAAATAGGTTGATATTTTAATTTTCAGGAAAAAGTGACCCAGATCAAGGCGCTATTTAAATAACGACAGATGCAAGGGCGCATTTTCAGAAAGAAGCGACAGTGTCACAGGCGTCAATTCATTTGAAAGAAGAAAGTGAAAAAAAAGAAAAAAAAGAAGAAAAAGAATTAGCGCCCGAGATGAGGTCGCTAATCATTGAAAGGACGCCCATGGTGAAGGTCGTCAATTCCTATTTTACGAAAAAATGTGAAAATAGCAAAATATGGAAATAAGAAACTGACGCCCGATTGAAGAGGCGCTACTTCAAGAAAGGACGCCCTAGATTAAGGCGTCATTTAAAGAAAAGACGTCCCAATATAAGTCGCTATTCAAAGTTGAACCAGAAAAGGCAACTGCAGTTCCCGATCGAGCTATTCTTCCTTGTTTTGATTCATCTACGAAGAAACAGTGGAAAGGAGGACTCTATTATGAGTAAGGACTCTATTGGGGTAATGATCCATTGCTGAAAATAAGGATATGCATCAAGATTGGAGTCCACGGTCGAAGGAAACTGTCGAATGCCATTAAAAGGATGCCATGGTCGCAGGGTTACGAAGAGGACAGTTTGGAGATCTGCCTTAGGGATTAATTTCGAAGCCTTTCCTTTCATCTTTTGTAGTTGAGTTCTTCATCAACGTTCTTCGTTTTTAAGTCTTCTCCAACTTCTTCTTCTTGCTCATCTTCTAATTCTTGCACGTTTTTATGCTATAATTAATTTTTCAAAGTTCTATCTACGGATTTTACTGTTCACCCGATTTTCACACCTTCTGTTCTTCATCATTTTTCTCCCCCTTCTGGTCCGTATCTCTCTCTATGTTCTTCATGAAAGTTGTGCGTTTTTGAAAGTTCTTCAACTTCTTATTTTACCACTTCGTCCAATTCCTCACCGTTTTCAAGCTACAATCAATTTTCTAAAGATCAGATTTTTAGAGTTCTGCACTGTTCATCCGCGACCACCTCCTGTTCATCCTCCATTTTCTCCATCTTCCTCTCATTTTTAAACTTTGAAGTCTTCATCAATTTTCTTCATCTTCTCAATCTCTACAATTTTCATGTTTTCCACTTTTTCTAATTCCTTCTGATTTTAAAGTTATTCTTCCTCCAAAGCACTCTCTGTTTTCAATCTAGTTTTTCACTATTTCTTCTCAAAACACACCAACGCACACACCCTTTTGCACTGTTTTCAAATTTCCTCCATCTATTTCTTTCTTCTTCTATTTTCCTCTCATATCCCAAGGCGGATCTTCATCCATTAGTCTTCTCACGGCGTCGGCATCTTAGGCGGGGCGACATCCAAGGCTTGGCAAAGGAGGCGGCGTTGCTCTTCATCCATTGGCTCTCAAGCTCTGTTCTTTCTTCATGTTCTAAGTTGTACTTTTTTTATTTACATTGTACTTGCCACCTCCTAAGGTAATAAAACTCATTTTTCACATATTATGGTTGGCTTAATTTTCTCTCTCTATCTCCTCCAATTTCTCTTCTTAAACCCTCTCAACTTCTTTAATTAAGTTTTCCTTGTAGTTTATTTTCTTTAGTCTTAATCACACTCAAAACTCGATTTTCAAAAGCACAAAGTGATTTTTTCAACTTGTTCAATAAAGATTATTTCTCCTCGTGGGATCGACTCCGCTTACCACTATATATTCTTAATTTTTTATCTTTTAAAAGTGAGTGAGTGTGAATTATTTAAATTGTGGCACGGCTTTCTCAACGACGCTAGTCGGTGTGCATCAATTTTTGGCGCCGTTGCCGGGGAGAAAATTAATTTTTATGTTGGGAAATTCCTTGTGCTTGATTTGTATATAGTTTTCTTATTTTTCTATTTTTATTTTACAGGAAAAATCCAAAAAAAAATCAGAAAATCAAAAAATTATAGAAAATCGGATCTGCAAATTCTCAGGAAATAATCTGTCGCAGAAAGTTGGAAATCAGGAATTCTGGGATATTCAAACGTCACTAAAGGTTGGTATACGTAGGAAAAGGTCCATTTCTTGTAAACTTCTAGAAAAATTCTAAAAAAATCTGAAAATTCTGAAAAAAAATCTAAAAAATCATAAATCCAGAAAACATCAAAAATATGATTGTTGGCTTTATTTTTCATTAGTTTGCATGTTAATTATCATTTTTAGTTAGTCTATTGATTTTATTTAACCTGTTTCATAAAAAAATTCCATAAAATGTAAAACACATCAGAAAATTCAAGAAAAAAAATAGAAAAAGAAGAAATTTTTTTTTTATGTTAGCATATCTTCATCTTAGTTGCATTTTGTTCATGCATCATGTATTTTAGTTGATTTTATATTTGCTTGCATTCTTAAAAAAAAAATCTTTCTTTTCTCATCTATTTCTCCTCTTAAGGGCATTAGGATCCACACACCTTTCTTGGATTTGGAAGGACACTCCATTGAGCACTCCGTCTCTTTGGACTTAAAATTCCATTTCTAAGACCTCCATAAGTCTCCGCACCCGTGGATTCCCTCACGGACGCCGGGCCGGTTGTACTACAAAGTATCTTGGAGTTAGAGCGCCCTTAGAAGGTTTTCCTAAAATAAAAAAAAATTTATCATCATTCTCGTTGCATAAATCATTCATATAGGAATTAATTCCTTGCATTTAAAAAAAAAATTTCAAAAAAAAAAGGCATTCATATAGGAGACAGTTGATTGCATCCTTTATTGCATTCATAGTAGTCAAGGCGGGCGCCTAGGCGTCGCTTAGGCGCCGCCTAGGCGCCTAGGCGCTCCTGAATGTGATAGGCGGACGGTCGCTTTTCAGGAGGGTGATAAAGCGACCCAGGCGGACCGCCTGGGCGGTCTGGGCGCCAAGGCGGGCGCCCGGTCGCCTTGGTTCAGCGACGCCCGAGCCGACCCGGTAACCCACCCGCCCGCGAGCCCGAACCGCTACCGCTATAACCCCCGCGATGGTCAACCCCCGTCCCCGACAGTCCCGTTCATTGCCTGCCTCTCCCCCCCCCCCCGTCCCGTTCGACGCGATTGCCCTAGCTCTCGTCCGCCGTCCGCCGTTGCCGCAGTCGTCGTCGTCGAGGGCCCCGGCGTCACCTCCCCGCCGCGGCGACGTCGTCTTCCTCCCCACCGGCTGCGACTTCCCCCGCTGCAACGTCGTCTTCCTCCTCCGGTCCTCCCCGGCTGCGGCAACAACGCGAGGTCCTCCTCCTCCGGTCCTCCCCGACTGCGGCTTCCCACGCAGGCTCCGGCGTCTTCCTCCTCCGTCGTCATCGTCGACCACGGCGACGTCTTCCGCGGGCCCCGGCGACGTCCCCTCCTCCCCGGCTGCGACTTCCCCCCGGGCCCCAGCTGCGACGTCCCCCTCCTCCGCGCCTGCAACAACTCCTCCGGTGCTGTCACCGGAGCGCGGAGCCACCGCCGGCGCCCCTATCCTCTCCACCGCCGGTTAGTTCCCCCTGCCCATCTCTCTCTCTCGGCTCTCCCCCCCGACGCCCCTCTCTCTCTCTCGGCTCTCCCCCCCGACGCCCCCCTCTCTCTCTTGGCTCTCCCCCCCGATGCCCCTCTCTTTCTCTCGACTCTCCCCCCCGACGCCCCCCTCTCTCTCTCTCGGCTCTCCCCCCCGACGCCCCTCTCTCTGTCTCCCTCCGCTCTCTCTCTCTCTCTCACGGTCTCACCGGAGCAACCTCCGGCCCCTCTCTGTCTCCCTCCTCTCTCTCTCACCGGAGCAACCCCGGCCCCTCTCTGTCTCCCTCCTCTCTCTCTCACCAGAGCAACCCCCCGGCCCCTCTCTGTCTCCCTCCTCTGAGTCCTCTCTCCCTCTCTCTCACCGGAGCAACGAGAGGCCCCTCTCTCTGTCTCCCTTCCATCTCTCTCTCCCTCTCTCCCCTCCGACCCCTCTCTGTCTCCCTTCTCTCTCAACTCTCTCTTATCTCTCCCTCTCTGTCTCCCACTCTCCCTCCTCCTCTCTCTCTCTCTCTCAGTCACTCTCCGCTCTCCCCCTCCGACCCCTCTCTCTGTCTCCCTTCTCTCTCTCAATCTCTCCCTCTGTCTCCCACTCTTCCTCCTCCTCTTCCTCCTCTCTCTCTCTCTCTCTCTCTCTCTCTCTCAGTCACTCTCCGCTCTCCCCTCCGCCCCCTCTCTTTGTCTCCTCTCCTCTCTCTGTCACTCTCTGTCTAACAGAGAGCGACTGAGAGAGAGGAGGGAGACAGAGAGAGGGGGCCTCTCTCTGTCTCCCTCCTCTGTCTCCCTCTATGTCTCCCGACTTTCCCTCCCGGTCTCCCTCCTCTCCCCGACCCCCATGGTAGATTATAGTTCTTTAGATAAATTTTTTAGATTAATTTTTTAAATTGAAATTAAAATAATTTTTATTATTAATTATTGTTTTGCGTGTAGATCATGGCAGATAATAGTTCCACGGCTGAGACCGAGATAAAATTAAAAGCAAAGTCAAAAGACCCAGGATGGAAGTATGCATATTGGCCTGACATAAATGATAAGAACAAGGTCAAGTGCGATCTTTGTGGCTTGATTACTAATGGGGGCATCAAAAGACAAAAGGAACATTTGGTTGGTGGTTTTGGGGATGTGAAAAAATGTCCAAATACTAATAGACAAATTGCGAAGAGATGCTCAATTGGATGAACAAAAATAAAAAAAGAAAGCCAAATGAGAGTAATCCGATTGAAGGAGATTCTGATGATGAACATGAAGTGGAGAGACATGTGGAAAAGTCCCGGCAAGGTTCTACAACATTGGACTCTTCTGCAAAGAGTTCAGGGACGAGCAAACCACCTACAGCTAAATCCAAAGGGCCAATTGATGCCTTTGCAAGAATGAGTATAGAAGACTTTGTTGATGCTAGGAGAAGTGGGAAGAAAATTCAATCCACGTTAGAAAATAGATGGAACAAAGAAAACAAAAGGATGGTTGATGAGTATGTTGCCACTTTGTTTTATGAAGGTGGCATACCATTCAATGTAGCCCGTCTAAAATACTTTGAACATGCAGTGGAGGCTATAGGACGGTTTGGATCAGGGTATAAGCCCCCAAGCTATCACATGTTGAGAGTGTCCCTTTTGAAGGACATGGTGGAGAAGACAAACTTGATGTATGAGGAATATCAAAAGCATTGGAAGACATATGGTTGTACAATAATGTGTGATGGTTGGACCGATAAAAGACAAAGAAAGTTAATCAACTTTCTAGTCAATTGTTCGCAAGGGACTTTTTTTGTTGAGTCAGTTAATGCTTCTGATAAGAAGGAAGACGCAGGGTTGTTATATGAGTTGCTTGATAAAATGGTTGAAAGAATTGGAGAAGAAAATGTGGTGCAAATTGTAACTGATAATGCATCATATAATGTAGCAGCTGGTCGTTTGTTGATGGATAAAAGAAAAATATTATTCTGGACACCTTGTGCTGCACATTGTTTGGATCTCATGTTAGAAGTATTGGTAAGTTAAAGGGTTACAAAAGTGTAATTACAAAAGCTAAGAAGTTGACAGCTTATATTTACACTCACACTCGCCTTCTTGAACACATGAGAAAGGAAACCAAGGGTAGAGAATTGGTCAGATGTGGTGTGACTAGATTTGCCACATCATTTCTTACATTAGAGAGGTTGAATGATGATGCAATAAAAAGGGCTCTTCGAAGACTATTTAGTTCTGAAGCTTGGTATAAGAGTATTTGGTCATCAACAAATGCAGGGAAGAATGCCTCAAGTATTATCTTTCAGGTGAGATTTTGGCATGGTGTTGAAGATGTTTTGAGAGCCTCTCAACCAATTTTGCAAGTGTTAAGATTGGTTGATGGAGATGAAAAACCTGCAATGCCTTATATATACGCTGCCATGGAGTATGCAAAAGAGCAAATTGTGCAAAATTTTGGCTCCAAGGTAAATTTACAGTGCTTTAATTTGCTTGTTTTAAAAAGTTACCTTGCTTTAAACTCCATCATCCATATATATGCAGGAAGTAAAATTTCAGCCAATTCTGAAGATAGTTGATAAAAGATGGCAAGATCAAATGCACCGTCCTTTACATTTGGCGGGGTTTTTCTTAAATCCCAGCTTATATTTCAAGGTTAGAGAGAAAGATGTTAGTTCATGTGGGAAGTTTGAGAGTGGTTTTTTTACATGTCTTGAAAGAATGGTGCCAGATTTGACCTTCAAGATAAGATAGGTGATCAAGTTACAATGTATTTGAATGAAAGAGGGATGTTCGGAAGAGAACTAGCCATAAGAGCTCGCGATAGGAGAATGCCAAGTAAGTGTATCTTTTTTATAATTTTTAAATTTTACTTGGTATTTTTCAAATAACAATATTTTGACATGTTATTTTTTTATAGTTGAGTGGTGGGTAACATATGGTGGGGAAACTTCCGAATTGAAGAATATTGCGATAAGAATTTTGGGACTTTGTTGTAGTGCTTCTGGGTGTGAACGGAATTGGAGTACATTTGAATTTGTAAGTTTTACAAACTCATCTAATTTCTAATTTTTCTTTTACATTGATTAATATTATCCTTATTTAACATTATCCACTTGTATTCTTTGCATGTAGATTCACACCAAGAAGAGGAACCGCTTGGAACATAAAAGATTGAATGATCTTGTATATGTTAAATATAATCGTCGTCTTCAAGAGAGATTCAAAGAGAGGAAAAATCATCCAGAAAAATATGATCCCATTTGTCTACCAGATTTAGATTGGGGGAGTGAGTGGATGACTCAAAAGTCAAAGAATTTAGTTCATGATGATGAAGATCTTACTTGGGCAGATGTTGAGCTTGCTATGGAAGCATCATATGAAAGACCAACAAGAAGTAGAGCACAACCAAGAGATTATGATGATCCGTCGGATGATGGAGAATTGTTAGAAGAAGAATCTGAAGAGGATGATGATGATGCTCCATGGGAGTCTAATGAAGAAGGTCAAGCTCACCAAGAAGATGATGAGAATGACAATCATGATGAGGCCATTCCAGCAGAAGTGCCATTTGGTTTTAGGATTTAGTCTTTCATGTAATGTTAAGACGCTTAGACATGAACATTTCTTAGTAGTTAACTAGTTATCTTATATCATACTTGTTAAGTGCCACTATTTGATTCGTTTTTAATGATGTGATTTGTTATTTGTTAATAATTTTTTATGTTTGGTAGGATTTATTTTCCATATTATGTCTAATATCTTTCAGGATGGAGCTAATAAAAAGATGAAGCTAAAAAAATGTACCTCACAGGTTAGTGTGTTTAAACCTTTGGCCTTTATTTTCTGTAATTTTCTTGATGTTATTACGTTCTTTTTGTAACTTTATGAATTATTTTTAGATTTTTTTGTATTTTTTGATGCAATTTAATTTTCTATATTTGTCATGCAATTTAATTACTGCAATTTCTTCATGCTTATGATTTTTTTGTATTTTTTCTATAATATTTTCATATATTTTTTGTTATTATATATATTAGGAGATATATATTTTAGATTTTTTAATCAGTGGCCAAAGTGTCGCCTAGGCGACGCCTAAGCGGACGCCTTGTCGCCTAAGCGCTTAGAGACCCCGTGAGCGCCTTGGTTCGCCTTGTCGCCTTGACAACTATGATTGCATTTGAAAAAAAAAAGAGAAAAAGAGAAAATAAAAAAAAATTATGATTCATATTGGGCCCTTTGCATTGCATGCAAGGTAGGAGATCTCTCCACCCACAGTTGTTAGGACCCATTAGTGAGATTGAAAGGTTAGTGCATTTCAAAGCCCAATCCCAACCAAACCTTATGGAGAACCAAAATCAGATCTAAGCTCCTAAACAAATGAAGGATTATTTCATTCCAAATCAATATCAGCCATCCTTCTATTTGCAAGCACCACAGAATCAAGCTGCTCAGTATGAAATTAAATCCAGCACCATCCAGATGTTGCCATCCTTCTATGGCAATACTAATGAAGATCCATATAAACATCTAGATGAGTTTCTCCAAATATGTTCCACTGTCAAAATTCAAAACTTCTCAGATGATGCCCATAAGCTCACTCTTTTCCCATTCTCCCTTAAGGATAAAGCTAAATACTGGCTAGGCTCCTTGGGTAGAACGATCAGTACTTGGGAAGAGATGCAAAAGGAGTTTTTGAAGAAATTTTATCCCATTGGTAGAACTAACACCATGAGAAGGGCCATCACTGGGTTTACACAAAATCCTAGAGAATAAATTCATGAGGCCTGGGATAGATTGAAAGATCTATTAAGGAAATATCCCCATCATGGCCTATCTAGATGGCAAATTGTTCAAGCTTTTTATGAGGGATTAACTGAAAATTACAGACAAATGGTGGATACTTCTTGTGGGGGAGCCTTTATGAGAAAAAGTGAAGATGAAGCTTATGATTTATTTGAGATGTTAAGTGAAAATTCTATTAGTCATGCTTCACTTTCTTCATATGAGAGAATGATTGGACCGTCTAAGAAGGGTGGGCTATATGAAGTTAAAACACAAGGAGATTTTGAGAATAGGTTTGATGTTAATGCGCTTGCCCAGAAATTGAATAAAGTTGATTTATTGGCGCAGAAAATTGAGAAGGTGGATTTAGTGGCCCAAAAGTTAGATCAACTTTTGTCGATGAATAGACAGGAGCCCTCCCTTCCTTCTTCTCAGCCTAGCTCAAATTCAAACATGCAAGAACTGTGTGCCTTGTGTTCAAGCCCAAATAATGTTGTCATAGATTGTCCTACAGCGGCCCAACTACCCCCTTTTATTCAAGAACAAGTTTTTGCTGCTCAGGGAGTCTCCAAGCCCAGTTATGATCCATATTCTAATTCCTACAATCCAGGCTGGAGAAATCACCCTAATTTCTCTTGGAAATCTCAGGCAGGTCCATCCAATCAAGTCAATCCCTCAGTTCCCTCAGTCCCTAAGCAATCTTTTCCAGTTCCAAATCAATCTCATCAAAAAATTTCATCTCCTTTTCAACAAAATCACCAACAACTTCCATTTCAACAGTCATCATTCCATCAAGCTCAGGCCCAATTTCAACAAACTCCACCATATCAAGGACAGTTCAATCAGTTTCCATCACATCGCTACTCACAGGGAGCCCAATTTCAAGTTCCTTATCAGCCACCGCCTCAATTTCACCAGCCTAATTTTGAAGATAAGTTTGACCAACTTCAGCAACTTATTCTTTCTCAACAACAATCAATTGCCAAGTTAGAAGGTCAAATAGGTCAGCTAGCTGCGAGTAATGTGAGGAGAGATGTTGGGCAACTACCTAGTCAACCCGTTGCTAATCCCCGTAATCAACAACCTTCAGGTTTCCAACAAAGAGCTCCTATTCTTCCTCCTCCAAATCAACCCAATCAACCCCAGCCTCCTCTTCCTAATGCTCCTCAATTCGAAAATGCCAAAGCTATTTCTACTCTTAGGAGCGGGAAGATTCTAAGTGATCCTTATCATACTAAGGATGAGGGTTGTAGCAAGGGCCGAGACATTCAAGAGGAGAGTGAGGAAGAGGAAGAAGAGCCAAAGCAGTCGGATGGGGGGGAAAAGACAATGGATAAAGGAAAGGGTAAGGTTGATGAAGGTATTGAAAGATATGTTCCTAAGGTTCCGTTTCCAGATGCATTAAAGCCGAAAGCTCAAAAGAAGCCGGTCCAACAAGAAGAGATGTTGGAACTATTCAAGCAAGTTAATATCAATATTCCGCTCTTGGATGCCATTAAGCATGTATCGACTTATGCCAAGTTTTTGAAAGAGCTTTGTACCCCAAGAAGGGAGCCGAAGGCAACCACACAAAGGATCTGTCTTTCTGAAGATGTCAGTGCTGTTCTGATGAATTCTTTGCCAAAGAAGTTGAAAGATCCAGGTGCTCCACTAATTTCATGTGATATAGGTGGGGTAACATTTGATAAAGCTTTGTTAGATCTTGGAGCGAGTGTTAATTTGTTACCCACCTGCATATATGAGCAATTTGATCTAGGAGAATTGAAGCCCACTTCTATTATCCTTCAACTGGCGGATCGGTCTGTGAAAACACCTAAGGGCTTGTTAGAAGATGTGATTGTAAAAATTCATGAGTGTTATTTCCCAGTGGACTTTTTGATCTTGGATATGGCCCCATCCCAAGAGTTAAAGCATACACCAATTATTTTGGGACGCCCATTTTTGGCTACGGCAAAGGCAAACATTAATTGTGCAACTGGGATGATGGATATTACTTTTGGAGGAGAAAAGGTTTCTTTGAATGTTTTCAAAGCCTCAAAGTACCCGGACAATGAGGAAGAATGCAATATTGTTGATATTTTTGAAGAAATAATTGAGGAATGTCCGGACGAAAATGATATTGTGTTAGAAGAGGGTAGTTTGCTTCAGGATTCACCCCTTCTTTCATCTAGACTAGAACCTCTGCCTCCTTTAAGATCTGAACCAATCCTTCCATCTTTGGCTCAGCCACCTGTTTTAGAACTCAAACCTTTGCCAGATTCATTGAAATATGCTTATTTAGGCCCAGATCATACTTTGCCAGTTATCATTGCTTCTAATCTTACCTCTGCTCAGGAATCCAAACTTTTAGAAGTTCTTAAGGAGCATAGGGGGGCAATAGGGTGGTCTGTGGCAGATTTGAAGGGAATAAGTCCTGATGTTTGCATGCATTATATTTATTTAGAGGACAATGCCAAACCCAGCAGAGAAATGCAGCGGAGGCTGAATCCGAATATGAAAGAGGTGGTGAAAAATGAAGTTGTAAAGTGGCTAGATGCTGGGATAATTTATCCCATTTCTGACAGTAAATGGGTGAGCCCGACACAAGTGGTTCCTAAGAAGTCGGGACTCACTGTGGTGACGAATGAGAAAGGAGAGGAGGTACCTATGCGATTGCAAACGGGGTGGAGAGTTTGTATTGATTATAGAAAGCTCAATTCTGTGACAAAGAAGGATCATTTCCCACTTCCGTTTGTTGATCAGATTCTGGAGAGATTGGCTGGACAGAATTATTTTTGTTTCTTGGATGGTTATTCCGGATACAATCAGGTTGCTATTTTCCCAGAGGATCAGGAAAAGATCACCTTTACGTGCCCCTTTGGCACGTTTGCTTTTAGAAGGATGCCATTCGGTCTGTGCAATGCTCCTGCAACTTTTCAGCGGTGTATGATGTCAATATTTTCTGACATGGTAGGGGAGACTTTGGAAGTTTTTATGGATGATTTTTCAGTTTTTGGATCTTCATTTGAAGGATGTTTGGATAATCTATGAAAAGTTTTGAAGCGGTGCATGGAAGCTAATCTAGTATTAAGTTGGGAGAAGAGCCACTTCATGGTGCGAGAAGGCATAGTTCTAGGCCATGTGATTTCAGAAAGGGGGATAGAAGTCGATAGAGCCAAGGTTGACTTAATTTCCAATCTTCCTCCTCCTACTTCTGTTAAGCAGATCAGATCTTTCCTTGGCCATGCCGGGTTTTATCGCAGATTCATTCAGAACTTCTCCACCATTGCTCGTCCCCTCACGCAATTGCTTGCTAAAGATATTCCATTCCAGTTTGATGATGCTTGTCTTAAAGCATTCAATTCTCTGAAAATAGCCCTTACTCAAGCTCCAATTCTTCAATCTCCAGATTGGTCGCTTCCTTTTGAGATTATGTGCGACGCTTCTGATTATGCTATTGGAGCTGTCCTAGGTCAAAGGATAGATAAGAAGCCCATGGTAATCTACTACGCGAGTCGCACCCTTGCTGATGCACAACTGAATTACACTACCACGGAGAAGGAGTTGTTAGCTGTTGTTTTCACCCTGGAAAAATTTCGATCATATCTTTTAGGGGCCAAAGTTACTGTTTACTCCGATCATTCAGCTTTGAAATACTTACTCTCCAAGAAGGATGCTAAGCCCCGTCTCATTAGATGGATTTTGTTGTTGCAAGAATTTGATTTGGAGATTCGAGATAAGAAGGGGTTAGCTAATGTTGTTGCTGATCATTTGTCCAGGATAGTGATTCCTAAAAGTACTCCAATGACATATTCTTTCCCTGATGAACAAATTCTTTCCATTTCTCATTCATCCACTCCTTGGTATGCTAATATTGTTAACTACCTGGCGGTAGGACAAATTCGGGAGGTTGGACTAGACAGGAAAAGGATCACTTCTTTTCTAAGGTAAAACACTATTGCTGGGAGGACCCTGAGTTGTTTCATGTGGGTCCCGATCAGATTATAAGAAGATGTGTCCCAGAAGAAGAAGAACAATCGGTATTGAATTTTTGTCATAATCTTGCTTGTGGGGGACACTTCTCTGGAAAGAAGACAGCGGCAAAAGTGCTACAAAGTAGATTTTACTGGCCCACTTTATTCAAGGATGCATATGAATTTTTTAAATCTTGTTTGAGGTGTCAAGCTCTGGGCAATAATTCAAAGAAAGATATGATGCCGCTAAATCCCATTCTGGTAGTTGAAATATTTGACGTTTGGGGAATAGATTTCATGGGACCGTTTCCATCTTCATTTGGTAATGAATATATATTGGTGGCGGTCGATTATGTTTCCAAATGGATTGAAGCCATTGCTACTAGGACAAATGACCATAAGGTGGTGATGAAATTTGTGAAGAAGAATATCTTTTCTAGGTTTGGCTGTCCTAGGGCTTTGATTAGTGATGGGGGTTCTCATTTCACTCATTCTCAATTTCGAGCTTTGCTTCGTAAGTATGGTATTTCTCACAAACTTGCTACCCCCTATCATCCCCAAACTAGTGGTCAGGTTGAAGTATCTAATAGGGAGATTAAAAATATTCTGCATAAAACTGTTAGGCCGGATAGAAAAGACTGGTCTGAAAGACTAGATGATGCATTATGGGCCTATAGAACTGCATACAAAACTCCCATTGGTATGTCACCATATCGCTTGATCTTTGGTAAAGCCTGCCACTTGCCCGTAGAATTGGAACATAGAGCTTATTGGGCTATTAAGCAAGTTAATTTTGATCTTAATCAAGCTGGTGCCCAAAGAGCTCTAAAAATTAATGAACTGGAGGAATTAAGAAACGAAGCCTATGAAAATGCAAGGATTTACAAAGCTAAAACCAAAGCATTTCATGATAAACACATTCACAGAAAGAGTTTTCAAGAAAATCAAAAGGTTTGGCTATTTAATTCAAGGCTGCGTTTGTTCCCCGGTAAGCTAAAATCCAGATGGGATGGGCCATTTGTTGTTGTTAAAGTATTTGATCATGGTGCTGTTAAGATTTTGGATCCTAAAAATGGCCACATTTTCACTGTCAATGGCCAAAGGTTAAAACCTTACTTGGAGAATGAACAGTTAACTGCAAAAGAATCAATTGCTTTGTGTGATTTGGAGTAATTATTTGTGAGCCTTAATGCGTCTGGCTGAAGACGGAAAACTTAGCGCTTCTGGGAGGCAACCCAAGGTTTTTGTTATTTGATGCTTTTTGTTTCAGTGTGTTTTAGTTGTTAGATTTAAGCCAAGGAGAAAAAGCTGTTACCATCTATTGATGGAGTTCTGCCCGCACACCAGGTTGTCTCTTTCCTACTCAGCAAACTTCATTGTTACATTGTTCTTGCATTTTAACTGTACATGCCATTGAGGACAATGCCATTCAAGTTGGGGGGAGAGGGCAGAAAATTTTCATTGCATATAGTACAATCTGGTAGGGATTTGACATGAATTCTTGCATAAACATTTTTTGTATGAAAAAGAAAAGATGAAATTCCCGACTGAGTTTTATTGTTTCATGCTTGAATTGAAAGTAATTCTAGATTAGAAAAGGCTAGGGAGAAGGTTGAAGGAAAATTAAGTTCAATCTAGCCATGGAAAACTGATATAAGAATCTTTTTAAAGTTCATGCGCACTATTAGAAAAAAAATATTCACTATGCACTCTGATGAAGCAAAATAAGACAAACCCTTTGTTATTTTGGGTACTGTATCTGATACTCTACATTTCTTGAGGAGGAGATCTATTTCAAAGAAAAAGCTTTCTGCCAAATTTTTGCAAAGGCATATTGTTGAAAAAAGAGAGAAATGATGAAATAGAAAGATCACGCCATGAAAAATGCCCCTGATCTAAGTAACCGGGCCTGCTTCACCTAAGATGTGTTGAGGTTCGCGTAAAAAAGAAAAGGGAACCTGGATCTGCGATAGCCGGGCCTGCTTCTCCTAAGGCAAGAGTTGAGGTTTGTGTGAAACAGAGAAAGGTGGTGCAGCATCATTTGTGTACAAATAGAAAATAAGATCCCAAAGGGACAGAAGAAAAAGGCAGACAAAAGTTAGTATGCTTAAATGCTCCGATCTAAGAGGTGCAGGGTTGAAAGGTACTTACTTAGAATAACAACTGGGGGATGCAATTGTCTTAACTGCAGATTTGGAATTACACATGCACAAGTGCTATTGAACTTTGATTTGTATTCTTAAGTCATGTACTTTAAATTTCCAATCTAAAGCTAGTATGAGCATTAATGATTCTGGATTCCTAATCTTTGGTTGATTCTATGAAAGGAGAGCTCGATATAAGAGTATGATCTTTGTGAACTCTTGTTGGTCCTTAATTTTGATTTAATTGTATTGCTAAGGGTCTAGCAATGAGTAGGTTGGGGGGTGTGATAAGTGCTATATTTTACATCATAATTTACATCACATCCATCATCTTTGAGCATTATTGGAATATATTTGTGCAACATGAGCATTAATGACATTCTTACACATTATTTGAGTCTTCAAGTAATTTATCATCTTTTTGAGCTTAAAAGACCATGTGAGAAATATTTAAATATTTACACAATTATTTTGGAGCTAAATAGGTTGATATTTTAATTTTCAGGAAAAAGTGACCTAGATCAAGGCACTATTTAAATAACGACAGATGCAAGGGTGCGTCTTCAGAAAGAAGTGACAGTGTCACAGGCGTCAATTCATTTGAAAGAAGAAAGTGAAAAAAAAGAAAAAAAAGAAGAAAAAGAATTAGCGCCCGAGATGAGGTCGCTAATCATTGAAAGGACGTCCATGGTGAAGGTCGTCAATTCCTATTTTACGAAAAAATGTGGAAATAGCAAAATATGGAAATAAGAAACTGACGCCCGATTGAAGAGGCGCTACTTCAAGAAAGGACGCCCTAGATTAAGGCGTCATTTAAAGAAAAGACGTCCCAATATAAGTCGCTATTCAAAGTTGAACCAGAAAAGGCAACTGCAGTTCCCGATCGAGCTATTCTTCCTTGTTTTGATTTATCTACGAAGAAACAGTGGAAATGAGGACTCTATTATGAGTAAGGACTCTATTGGGGTAATGATCCATTGCTGGAAATAAGGATATGCATCAAGATTGGAGTCCACGGTCGAAGGAAACTGCCGAATGCCATTAAAAGGATGCCATGGTCGTAGGGTTACGAAGAGGACAGTTTGGAGATCTGCCTTAGGGATTAATTTCGAAGCCTTTCCTTTCGTCTTTTGCAGTTGCGTTCTTCATCAAAGTTCTTCGTTTTTAAGTCTTCTCCAACTTCTTCTTCTTGCTCATCTTCTAATTCTTGCACGTTTTTATGCTATAATTAGTTTTTCAAAGTTCTATCTACGGATTTTACTGTTCACCCGATTTTCACACCTTCTGTTCTTCATCATTTTTCTCCCCCTTCTGGTCCGTATCTCTCTCTGTGCTCTTCATGAAAGTTGTGCATTTTTGAAAGTTCTTCAACTTCTTCTTTTACCACTTTGTCCAATTCCTCACCGTTTTCAAGCTACAGTCAATTTTCTAAAGTTCAGATTTTTAGAGTTCTGCACTGTTCATCCGCGACCACCTCCTGTTCATCCTCCATTTTCTCCATCTTCCTCTCGTTTTTAAACTCTGAAGTCTTCATCAATTTTCTTCATCTTCTCAATCTCTACAACTTTCATGTTTTCCACTTTTTCTAATTCCTTCTGATTTTAAAGTTATTCTTCCTCCAAATCACTCTCTATTTTCAATCTGGTTTTTCACTATTTCTTCTCAAAACACACCAACGCACGCACCCTTTTGCACTGTTTTCAAATTTCCTCCATCTATTTCTTTCTTCTTCTATTTTCCTCTCATATCCCAAGGCGGATCTTCATCCATTAGTCTTCTCACGGCGTCGGCATCCTAGGCGGGGCGACATCCAAGGCTTGGCAAAGGAGGCGGCGTTGCTCTTCATCCATTGGCTCTCAAGCTCTTTTCTTTTTTCATGTTCTAAGTTGTACTTTTTTTATTTACATTGTACTTGCCACCTCCTAAGGTAATAAAACTCATTTTTTGCATATTATGATTGGCTTAATTTTCTCTCTCTATCTCCTCCAATTTCTCTTCTTAAACCCTCTCAACTTCTTTAATTAAGTTTTCCTTGTAGTTTATTTTCTTTAGTCTTAATCACACTCAAAACTCGATTTTCAAAAGCACAAAGTGATTTTTCCAACTTGTTCAATAAAGATTATTTCTCCTCGTGGGATCGACTCCGCTTACCACTATATATTCTTAATTTTCTATCTTTTAAAAGTGAGTGAGTGTGAATTATTTAAATTGTGGCACGGCTTTCTCAACGACGCTAGTCGGTGTGCATCACTGCACTCAACTGTTTCCTGTCCCGGGGGCCGAACAGTGCCTACCCTTCTTCAAATTATTGAGGGAACCCAAAATGGCGTCTGCTACGTTCGCTTGGGATGAGGAATGTCAGAAGGTGTTCGCTGAACTCAAGGAATTCTTGGCCTCACCCCCGGTACTGTCAAAGCCGGTCCAAGGCGAAGCTCTATACCTCTATCTCTCGGCGACCCCTTCTACAGTGAGCTCGGTCCTGGTCAGGAATGACGCATGGATCGAGAGACCAGTTTACTACACCAGCAAGGTGCTTAATGAGGCCGAGAAAAGGTACCCCGCAACCGAGAAACTCATGCTAGCGTTGGTTACCTCGGCCAAGCGCCTCCGACCCTACTTTCAAGGGCACTCCATCATCGTATTGACCGGTGAACCTCTGAAGAAGATTATCTTTCACCCTGAAGTATCGGGATGCCTCGTCAAATGGGCCATCATGCTCGGGGCCTACGATATCTCGTATCGCCCCCGTTCGGCCATCAAAGGACAGGCTCTCGCAGATTTCATCACCGAAAGTACGGTCCCGATTGAAGTAGTACCTCCACCAGCGCCCAGGCCACCTTGGGATCTATTCGTCGACGGGTCCTCCAACTTGGCTGGATGCGGCACCGGTGTCCTCCTCAAGTCTCCCGAAGGAGCGGAGCTATGGTACGCCCTGAAATTCAACTTCCAGCCGTCCAACAACGCCTCCAAGTATGAATCCCTTATCTCAGGGGCCAGGATGGCTCGACAACTGGGAGCCAAGCGGGTCAGAATCCACACTGACTCCCAACTGGTCGCTAGCCAGGTTAATGGTGATTACGAAGCTTGGGAAGGACAAATGGTCAAGTACCTCCAGGCGGTCAAGAGGATGGCCCAACTCTTCGAGAGCTTTGAGGTAGTCCGGATAGCTCGGGAGGAAAACTCCCGAGTGGACACACTCTCTCGACTGGCCTCCTCGCTCGACCCCGTAGGTACACGATGGGTCTTCCTCGAAGAGCTCGGGCGACCGAGCATCGAGTCCGAGCTTATGATCGCTGACACGGCACCCCCGAGCGACTGGCAGACCCCCTACATATCCTGGCTCCAGGATTCTCAAGAGCCCACCGACCCTCGTGAGACTCGGAAGCTGAAGTACCAAGCTCGGTGTTTCGTCATGCTAGATGAGGCCTTGTACCGCATATCTTTCTCTGGTCCCCTCCTCAAGTGCATCAGCGCCGACGAAGCCAGCCGAGCTATTCAAGAAGTACACGAAAGCACCTGCGGAGCGAACCAAGGAGGAAGATCGCTCGCCAGGATCTTACTTCGGTAGGGTTACTGGTGGCCCACTCTCCAGCGCGACTGCACGACTTACGTACAAAAGTGCGGCTGATGTCAACGCTTCGACAACCTGATCCATCAGCCCGCCACAGAGCTCATCACCCTTGTCGAGCCATACCCTTTTGCTTGGTGGGGGATCGACATCCTGGGGCCATTCCCCACGGCCCAAGATTAGAAGAAGTTTGTCATCATCGCCATCGACTATTTTACCAAGTGGATCGAGGCCGAAGCCACCACCAGGATCACCGAGTCTGTCGTATGGAGTTTTGTTTGGAAGTCGATCATCTGTAGCTACGGTGTCCCCCGAGTGATCGTGAGCGATAACGGTCGGCAGTTTGATTCTCATTACTTCAGAGACAGATGTGCCGACCTAAACATTCGCAACCACTTCACTTCGGTAGCCCACCCTCAAGCTTACGGACTGGTCGAAAATGCCAATAAGACTATCTTAAAAGGTATCAAAACTAGGCTCGACAAGGCCAAGAGAAGCTGGCTCAAGGAATTACCGAGCGTACTATGGTCGCACAAAACTACTCCGAGAACGGCCACCGGTGAAACGCCTTTTCAGCTGGTGTATGGCATGGAAGCCGTAATTCCGTTGGAGGTCGGCAATCCCTCTCTCCGAGTCATCCACTTTGAGCCCGAGGTAAACGAGTAGAAACTGCGAGAGAACCTTGACCTAGCGGATGAATCGAGAGATTGCAAAGATCCGAGCAATGGAATACCAATGGCGCATCACTCGATACTACAACTCCAGAGTCCGAGACACACACTTCCAGCCGAGAGACTTCATCCTGAGAAAAGCCGAAGCATCTCGACCACTAGAGGCAGCGGGGAAGCTGGCCCCTACCTGGGAAGGCCCCTACCGAGTGGTCGAGACGCTAGGGAAAGGAGGATACCAACTGTCCACCATGGAAGGAACACCCGTCCCTCAGACATGGAACGCGACAAATCTTCGCAAGTTATACTTTTGATCATTTGGCAAGCATGCACATGTAAGCAAAATAGAAAAAATGCAATTCTTCCCCTCTTATTACAATTTGATGTACATCAAGTAGGCTGTAGCCAATATAATATGCATGTACAAAAATTACACCCTCTGGCACTATTACGTGAGCAAAACGCTCGGCCAACCCGGTAAGCACTCCTACGTCCAGCCACTGACTCTGCCTCGTGCGGAAACTGGCTCAGACAAAGGATTGCCGGCCTCGTTGGTTTGAGAAAAGCTCGGAGGAAAGAGGAAAAGTGGAGAAACAACAAAAAAAGAAAAAGAGAAGAGGTCGACTCGAGCAAAATGGAGAGGAAGCTTGAGAGAGCTCCCCTTCTTAGCAATGGGGTTGACGATGGAAAGAGGGGCCGGGTGGACAGTGAAAGAATGAAGCTTGATGAGCTTCATTCCCCCTCCCCTCGGGATAACATCGGCGGGTCAGGGACAGGAGGGCCACATGCTCTGCCATGAACTCTCTCCCAGAGTGACCCCCGACTGACGAACCCTTTTCCAGACTGAAGCAGCGGGTGCTTCCCTCCTACCGCCATCTGCATCGTCATCTTCTGAAGCACCTTTCATGCCCCGCCAAGACCGACAGCATAATGCCTCGCGGAAGGGAAAGAAGGAAAAATCGCCAGGGATGGCCTTAAGCGATGAAAGGAAAAGGAGATGCCCCTCAGACCTTTTATAGGCCGAAGGGGGAGCTGATCGCCTTAAATGACTCTCCCCATACAAAACAGGCTAAAAGGGCTTTCCCTGAGATGGTTACCTTATTTCCCAAAACATCCCGCCAGTGGGACGTGTGAAGCGGCAAGTCATTAAGGGCGGTATGGAAAAACGGAAAGGTGCCAGTGCCATGTCAGCTATTTGTCAGATCGGCACGCGCCATATCTGTAAAGAAAATCGGTGCCTTCTCCAACGACTACAAATCTGATAGTCAAATCACACCAAAAGCGGTAAGAAATAGTCAATTCAGCATTTAATACTGCCGCTATTATATTTTCCAAAAAAGCCTTACCAGGCTACATAAGGGAAAGAAAACAAGAAAGAAAGAGCTATCACATCAGGCCTCAGGCCCATCTTCAGGCTCGGTAGGCAAGGCTTCCTCACTACCAGACGACCTGCCCCTAGTATTCTCGGCGACGGCCGACCCAGGCACTGACCCCACCTGTGTGGGAACTATCTCGATCGTGCACCCTCCTGAGGTTGCTGGAGTTGGTAGTCGCTCGGACGAGGACGAAGACTCCCGAACATCCTCTTCGCTCGATGTATAATGGGAAGAGTCGGTCGAACCCCAGTCCGAGTCATAGCGTTGCCCGGAAGGAAAAATGAGCTCAGACGCCTGGGCCTCTGCCTCTATGACGGCCCGATCGTAGCCCTGGGGGAAGCCCTTTCGAAGGCCCCGATGGTAGCCCGACTCATAATAAGGGAAGGCAGCCTAGAGAAGAGCCGCGTGGTAGGCCTCTGAGCACTTATGTCACTCGAGTGCCTCCACCCCAACCGACTCCGCCTGCCCCTCGAGCTCGGTTATCCTCTGCTCTGACTCGGACAGCCTTATCTCAGCCTCGGTCAGTGCATCCTCGGCTCCCCGAACTCGACCCTCGAGCGTCTCCCGCTCGGCCTTCCACTGCTCGCCGCGCTCGACCTGAATCATACACTCCACCTCCAGGAGCTCATTCTTCCGGTCGACCATGCGACGGGCCTGGGCTAGCTGCTCCACCAACATCCGAGCCTCCGCTTGGCTTGACTGCACCTGAGCCCGGAGCGGGGACACCTCCCGACGGAGGTCACCAAGATCAAGGGTCAGACGCTCGACCTTCCGATCGAGTGCACCACGGGCCCACGAGAGAACCTCCCGCTCCGACTCCACCCGAGCATACGTGCCTACTGCCTTAGCCCCGAGTTGGGCCAATATCAGGTTGCCTTCCATAAGTTACTCGAAAAGTGTGGAGGGGGGGATCCTCTGATGTTTTGCTCGTACGACCCCTGAAGCTACAGAGTGGCACCTCTGGTACAGGGAGGCCTAGACGTTGAAGGCACTGGTCGAGGGAAAGGGAGTCCTCTCCGGAGCGGTCGGGATCTGGGCACCTCCCTCGAGCAACCCCATCTCGGGGGCCCCACTGGTTGGCTCGGGATGAGCGGTCCCATCACGAACCTCCCCGGCCTCGGTCGGCTGTGATTGAGTCGCTTCCCCCTGCGACCCTCCAGCCTCGACCGGCTTGGGCTGGGCTCCCTCATCTGGTGGCCCCTCTGCTTCGCTCGGCGCCCAAGCATCAGCCGCGATCCCTTCATCATTTGCCCCCTCTTGCACCGCAGAAGGAGGAGGCAATAGGGGAACCTCATGAACCGGGCGGATGGTCTCCGCTTTCCTCGCCCGCTTCTTCTCGGTAGACTGAGCCTGCATCAAAGACCGCAACAACTTCGCCACGGGATCCTTCCGCTTGACCCCCCAGCGTTCAGAAGCATCCTTCCAGGCAACCCCCTTGCCCTTTTCCGGGGCGCGAGACGAGCCCTCCGAAGCTAGGAGATCGCTCAGAGACGGCGTATCATCCATATTGATGACCTCCAGCTCGAATGACGGTGGCTCCTCCTCCTCCTCCTCCTCAGCCGCTCGCCACAGATTTGCGCGAAGAAGAGCAAATTGAGAAGAGGAAGCACCCGCTTGAAAGAAGACAAGTTCCTGAGAACCTTACCCGTCGGCAATAGCAGTCGAGAAAGATACTCCTCGATGTTGGAAGGAGTCACCAACTTAGCAGTCCCCAGGTGATCCTGCTGAAGGATAGCAGCATCCCTCTCGTGCTCCGGAGAGACCTCTATTTGCTTCGGAGGGATGTTCGGGTGAAAGTTGGGTGCCGTCGTGAAATCCCAGACCACGCCGACCGCCGACGGGCCCACCAAGAAATATTGGGTCTTCCACCCCTTATGAGAAGAGTCCTTCACAGAAAGAGACACACAACTCCTTCCATGCCTCGCCTGAATGAAGAAGAAGCCCTTCCCAGCAAAAGGATTATCCTTCAACTCAAAAAAATTGTGGAAGAGGTCCAGCGAGGTGCGCACCTCTCTCTTCCCGCAGAGGAAGATGAAGGAGAAAATAAGGGTATAAGAGTTGGAGACCAGCTGGACAGGAGCCAGCCGATAGAATCGAAGCAACTCAGTAACAAAAGGATGGAGGGGCAGCCGAAAGCCGCACTTCCAGGCCAGGAGGAAAGAACAAAAGCGACCAGAACGAGCAACCAGACTGGATTCATGAGGCTCAGGTGCAAGGAACTTGAATCGCCATGGAAGCCCATACCGATTCTCCAGCCGCTTCACGTCCGCCTCACCCAGCTCACTGCGAAGAGGCTCCGATGGCACCAAAAAAGTCCTCAAGGCCCGTTCTCCCTCTCGGCTCTCGGCCCGTGGATTTTGGTCCGCCATAAAACAGACAGAAGAACTGGGAGAAGAAGGGCAAAGCTCCGAATCGTAAAGACTTCGGAGGAGAAGGAAGCTGACGAATTGCCGCCTCAGAATCTTTCCCTAGCTCCGATGGCCGCAACGATTCTCCGTTCTTCCAAGTTACTCTCACGGCATGGGAGCCCCCCCTCAAATATAAATTCAAGAGAGGCAAAACCCTAAACCCGGAGATAAAGGGACGCAAAACGTGCAATGCTTAAACCGGAGGCGGCGCGGTGATCCAATCTCCCGAGGAGGGGCCTTCTCTTATTCATCATAACGGGCATATTCTCAAGGTGAGCCGCGTCATGTGGCCCCTATCAAAAAGAGAGATCTATACCCAACCAGTGCCATAAAAAGTCCAGCCCAAACGCTACTCGTCAGAGCCTAATTTTGGCTCGGGAGTAGGAGGGGGACAAGTGGAGAGGGAAAATCTCGTTGCCCGTACAGAGAGGCCAAAAGATGTCCAACCAAACCGAACAAGCTCCAACTCCTTGAGGTGGTAGCCCCCGGGCCCACTTAATATAAAGCCCAAAAACTCACCCGGTACAAGCACTTCCAAGGTGGCCTTCGGGTTGGGAAGTCCAAGCATTTGTTCGATCGGGAAAGCTCCCCCGGAGCCCCTTATTCCCTGTCCCGACCAAGCACTCATCGCTTGGGAGACCTCTCATGGGCCAGTGCCTATCGCTCGGGCTCACTGATGGAAGCTTATTGATTACGGCCGTTGCGAGTCCCTTAATGGCAGGAAGCTCAAGAGGACAGGGGAAACCAAGAGTCCGCGTGCTATAAAGAGTCCCTCATGAAGGACGTAACCCATCTGAGACTCCTCCGCTTACAGGGATCAGTCGCATGACGGGCCACTATTTAAACTGGATAAGCCCTACTACAAGAGGTAAGCAAGGCAAGAGCCAAAAACTCTGAGTAGGAACCACTTCACCTTTCGGTGGAGAGGGATCTCGCGCTCCCCTCTTCCTCCTCTCTATTCCCTTTGCACCAGAGCTCTACTACTTTGCTGACTTAGGCATCGGAGGGTCTTCCCGGGGATCTATCCCTGGGCACCTCTGACTCATTTCCATTCTTGTAGTTTACATTTCAAGGGTACGTGGACATCATCTTCCCCGCTCAGGAGTAGCGCGAGATAACCCCTCTTCACTATTCTTATGAGACTTGAGGTTAGAAGACTTACCTTTCAGTTGTGGCCCCTTTTTCCTAAAATTTTACCTCGGGATTTGAGGAACTTTTGAAAATGTCTGGTCAGCATGGCTTGTTGATAATCGTCTAAATCAGAAAGGTTTTCAGAATAGTCACTACCTTCTTCATTGCTCTCAGACCCTTTGAGAGCTATTGGCTTCTTCTTGTGCTCTTCTACTTTCGATTTGAAGTTGATTTCATATGTCATCGAGGAGCCAATCAAATCATCAACTGACATGGTAGATAAATCCCTTGAATCTTCAATGACAGTGGCCTTAGTGTGCCACGCTGGGGGAAGGGACCTGAGTATTTTTCTAACAATATCACTGTCAGAATAATCCTTGCCTAATGCTTGAAAATTATTGGTAAGTTCTGACAGTCTAGAAAACATTTCACTGATGGTATCATCATGTTTCATCTTGAACATTCCGTATTAAATGATCAGGATGTTTACCTTAGTGGCTCTTACCTGGGACGTTCACTCATATATCAATTCTAGCTTGTCCTACATTTGCTTAGCTGATTTGCATGCAGAAATTCTGGAATACTGGTTTGGATGAACAGCACATTGCATCACGTTCATAGCACTCCAGTTGACAGTTGATAGTTGAATCTGTTCTCTGGTCCATACGTCTTCATCTTTCGATAGTTGAAATGGACCATTGCTAATCACCCTCCAAATTCCATGGCTCTGTGCTCGCAGAAACACTTCCATCCTATTTTTCTAGTAAAGATAATTTGATCCGTCAAATAATGGTGGTCAATTAATAGAATGACCCTTAGCTATGAAACTACGACCATTGCCATCGTCAGCTCTTCCCTAGTTGTTGGACCACATTGTGGGAAGCCTAGCTCTGATACCAACTGTTAAGAATGGCAATGCGGATCTAGAGGGGGGGGGTGAATAGATCAGTCCCTTTTAAAACAGACTAGCTTTAAAAACTTTGCGCCAAGCTCGGATTCGATATAAGCAAACAGAAATACTGTAAAATGAGTTTAGTTGAGGCTATCGTACTGATTCACTTACAAACACCTAAGGCGGTGCCCCCACAATGAAATGATATGCAAGGACTGGTACGAGGCAGAGGACCAGTCCAAGGACTTCCTCACGCAAGGTGAACGACCTTTTGATATACCGAGTCCAGATTGAGAACGAGATAGAGTAAATGAAAATCAAACACACTGCACTGTGATTTTTTAGGTGGTTTGATTGCTTCCAACAATCTAAGTCCACCCCTCACCCAATCCAGATGAGGCTTCCTTGCACTAGTAAGCACGGATCAAGTTCGTTACACCAGCTATGGAGAGGGGGAAAATGTACGCCCAAGAGCACGGCCCAACTAGGTCCAATTTGACCAAACCAGGCTCAGCTCCCCAAAGTGACAACCCCATTTTGGGCCCACTTACTTCAAGCCCAAAACTCACTCAGAGCAGTACTTCCTAGGCGACCCTCAGGTCTGGAAGTCTGAGCGACTGATTGGTCGAGAAGGCCCCTGCGGGGACCCAACGTGACCTATCCGAGCTATGCACCCATCGCTCGAGAGGAAACTCCGAGCAAGCGTCCCAAGCTCGGACCGACTGTCAGAAGCTTATCCAAGCATCCTTTACACATCCTTCAGAAGCAGGGAACCCCAAGGGATAAGGGAGAGCAAGAGTCCTCATGCCATAAAGAGCTCACGATGAGGACGTAACCCCCCTGTGTCACGCCCCGAGCGCGGAAGGAACCTGGAGTGCGTGACGAGTTTATATATCGATCATGTCAATCAGAGCGTAAGTGTATTTGACACATGTAGACAGAGTGCGCAAAAGTACAGATAACCCAATCCTTTATTCAATCACAATCTTAAAGTACTTCTATTACAACCACTTAATGAAAGTACTAGGACTCAATAAAAAGAAAGTACAATGGTTGACTCAATAAAGATAGAAAAAACAAGACTAGATAATTGCTTGGACGGTCGGAATGGCTCTAAACTCTTCACTCATTCTCATCCCCATCCGATTGTGTCTCGTCATCGGACTTACCTGAAAAATAGGGGGAAACACTAGGTGAGCGAACACTCAGTAGGAATTATATCTCAAGTGCTAGCTTGCTTTAAGTAAATTACATGTTACATAAATGCAACATAGCTATGCATGTTCATGTAAAACGACAACAGAGAGTGTATATCAAAAGATAGTTGAATGAACTAGCATGTCTTTCAAGAACTCATGTCAATATATATCAAGATGATCAAGCACGTATATTTATAATGTCATGTCAAGAATTGGCTATCATGTTTCAAGTAAGTAAATAAATACCCATTCCGGGTCACGCAAGTCATGTCATGTCAAGTCAAGTAATGGATTGTGGAATGTCATTTAACTATAACGACGAGTACTTCGGTGCAATGCCACAAAGTGATCATTACAACTCCCATGGGCACAAGTACTTTCGGGTGCTCCTCCCAGGACCAGATCGGGCCCTATATATGCAAGCATTGAGTCATGTTTTCGACATCCACTATAGTTATAGCCAATATAGAATTCCAAAGGAACAAGCTTTGTAGGAATGTTAAGATAGATCTTATGATAAGAATCACAAGGGTTGAACTTGTTGTGTAAGGATGTACCACGATAATAACGGTACACTCACAATTAACGCTGAAAACTAGGTGGAATCGGCTCCCTAATTGGGTGCCATGACATTAAGAATAAGCGCTCATATAGATGTGGTCGCTCGTTCTTGTACATGATAAGGTAGATAGAATTAGTGTCCATAAGTATGGCACCTAATTCTTAAGAAATATTAATGGCATGGTTTCCCATTCCATTAATTCAAGGATATTCTTATGGCATCCAAATAGCATGTCATGAGGGCCGGTATACCATGTTTCTTTAGGGTGACATGGCAATTAAGTAGTGTCATGGGTTTTAAGGGTACAACTAGCTCAATCGGCCTCGAGAGAATCCAAGGCTACGAGGAGTCTTACGGAGGTCCCAATGACTAACTTACCAGTCCTAAGGAACGAAATGTCCAACGGAGGGCTCGTATATCACCGAGAAATAGTGAGATAAACGATAAAACACCGAGAAACGTGAGACTATACTCACGGACTGGAATATAGTGCCAATATATATATCCCACTGAAAGGGATTACAGAAAAAATCACGGAAAACCAGAAGACAGAAAATGGCGCCTTAGCCCAAGTCTTCATTTCAGTAAGTAGCGCCCTAATCAGGGTCGCTATTTCACCAAATGAAGACTCTCCATTGAGTCGCTATAATCAATTTCTATATATTTTAATATATGTTCATGTATCAAATTTACAGAATTAAGTGAATTGGCGCCTTGGCTTAAGTCTTCAATTCAGTAAGTAGCGCCCTAGTCAGGGGTGTCATATTTCAAATTAATGGCAGGGTGCATGTCGTTAATTTCAATATCCGTGTAATTTGGTCATGAACAGTTCAATGTTCACAGGTTATTCACTAATTAGAGCCTGTGTGTGGGGGCGTTCATTAAATTGACAACCTGTAGACAGTCGTTATTTCTTTGTCATATGATACGCACCGGGCAGGTACAATCATAGACACATGATTTTTAGAGTATGTCTAATCAAGAAACTAGAGACATGTACATGCAGAGAAAAATAGCAGGAATCTAACAGTATACTCATGCATTAGATTAGATATCATGATTCACAGTTATTAAATTTTGAACATGTGTATTTATTAATTAACCAACTAATCTGACGACTGTTTGCACGGTCGCTATATCAAATAGCGCCCTAGAGGGAGGCGCCTTCTACTAAAACTTCTAGAAATACATTTAAACCTACTGAAAACAATCTAACAGACCTATATGCATGATCATGATCTAATAACTATTAGATTAGGCTTGTACTTGAGAACACCTACCTGATTGGGTGATTCTGGTTGATAGACGTGAAGAATGGTGAAAGAAATATAACACCCGCTACTCTGTAACGATAGATGTAAAGGAAGAAGTTGCTCTATAGCAGCTTCAACGGACAGAGGAAGATGGCACTCTTCCTTCAGTAGCAGATCGTCGAGGAAGAGCAGCCGGGGAAGAAGATGATGCAGCTTCAGGGATTGAGAGGAAGCAGAGGGGTCTATCCTTCCCGTGCAGCCGAAGGAGAAGCAGAAGAAGAGATAATTCTTCTCTTCACGTACAACCATTGGTGAGAAAAGAACAGAGACGGTAGCAGGTAGTTGTAGAAGAAAAAGAGCCAGTAGGTTGGCTCGACGGAGGGGGTTGGTACTTATAAAGAAAGGGTTTGAACGTGGTTTAGAGTTTGATCGGGATTAGTATTTCCCATGGAATAATCCTATTGCAATATAAATTTCCTACGTGGAATCCTGTTAGAATTAGACTTCCCACATATGAGACCTTTCCCAGTTCAATACTTACTCGGGTAGCATCCAACTTCCTAGTCCGCACAAGACACTGCCACGAGGTTTCTATTTTCCATTCTGCAGGTGAATAGCACCCAAGAGAGGGACGCGATTTCAAGAAATGGCGCCTCTCTAAGGGGTCGTCATTTTATTGAATAGCGCCAAAACAAGGGGCGTTATTCACTATTTTGTATTTATTTTTATTTGTTAATATTCATTACAACGTTTAAAATTTTATATTTATTGAACCATATTAATACAATTAGTAAATTGTATGTTTTTATGATCTCTACATTTTAATGATAATTTTCATAATTTTATTATATTAAAAATATGTTAGAATAAAATTGAACCCGATTATTCGGTTAAAACACCGCTTTTAACTTCAAAGATTTTTATCTTTAAATATAGATGAAAAGAAATTATGAAATTTCATGGTTAGGATCCTTACATTTTTCTCTTATTTATTATATATTTTGTTTCACAAAATTTCTTTTAAATAAAAAATGGCACTATTCACTTTTAGATAAATAACGACTTAACTAATATCGTTGAATGCATGAATAACGACCATGCAAAGGGGCGCTATATCATTTGGAGATTTTCCAACCACCCTATGATAACCAAAATTGCTTATTTGCCTCATCTCACTTCCTCATTTACCATAATTCCTTAAAACCTTATCTATATATTCTTATTATAAAGATATAGTGTAAAATAAAATATTAAAATTTCTAAATTATCTATAAAAATATAAATTGACATCTTCTCAAGGTTTTATTTATTATTAAATTAAATAAAAATACAATATGAATTAAATGCCTTCTTAAAAATAACACTCTATTCTAAATACATTAGAATTTAAGGGTTGGTCTATGAGATCCAATTGTAAGGCCCTTTTAGGGGATCATGGTTATGTACAGAGTCCGGGCTTTGACTAATTGTTTATTTTAATTTATTTTAGACTTTCTAGTCCTTTTAATTTACCAGGGTTGCTACACCCTCCCCCACTTAAAAGAATTTGGCCCCCAAATTCACTCGTATATAGACGTGGAGGGTGCAGAGTACATACCATTTAGAATAAGTCCGAGAATCGCTTCCTCATGGACTCCTCGGTCTCCCATGTGGCTTCGTGCTCTGAGCATTTACTCCATTGCACCTTTACCATGGGAATTGTTTTGTTCCTCAGTGTACGAACCTCGTGATCGAGGATCTTCATGGGTTTTTGCTCATATGTGAGATCTTTTTGAATCACCAGGTCTCCATGATCGATAATATGTGACGGATCGTGCACATACTTCTTCAACATGGATATGAGGAACACGTTATGAACTTCGAACAATTCAGGAGGCAAAGCAACGCGGTAAGCAACGTCGCCAACTCTTTCTAGTACCTCAAAAGGTCTGATCGATAAATCTTGGTGTAAGCTTGCCCTTAACACCAAATCTCCTAATTCCTCGTCCAGGCGATATCTTGAGAAATATGTGATCTCCGACTTGGAATTTGAGATCTCTTCTTCGTGTGTCAGCGTAAGCCTTCTGTCTAGACTGAGCCACTCGAAGTCTCTCTCTAATCAACTGAATCTTTTCGGTGGTATCCCTTACCATATCTGGGCCTAATAGTTGTTTCTTGCCAACTTCATCCCAGCACAAGGGTCATCGGCAACTCCTTCCGTACAAGGCTTCGAAAGGTGCCATTTGTATGCTTGCCTGGTAACTATTGTTGTATGAAAACTTGACCAAAGATAAGTGATCATGCCAACTTCCACCAAAATCGATGATACAAGCTCTGAGCATATCTTCTACCACCTGATTCGTTCTTTCGGTCTGGCCATCTGTTTGAGGATGAAAAGCAGTACTAAAGTTGAGTCTCGTCCCCAATGAATGTTGTAGACCCTTCCAAAAGTGAGAAGTAAAGCGCGGGTCTCGGTGAGATACGATTAATACAGGAACTCCATGTGATCTAACTATCTATTTAATGTACAAAGTGGAAAGAACATCAACTGACCATCGGCTCTTAATTGGTAAGAAGTGTGCTGATTTGGTCAAACGGTTGATGATGACCCATATTCCATCATGTCCTCCTTTAGATTTAGATAATCCCATAATGAAGTCCATATCGATATCCTCCCACTTCCACTTGGGAATACCAAGAGGATGTAGCTTACCGACATGCTTTTGGTGTTCCACCTTGACTTGTTGGCATGTGAGACAGCGAGACACGAAGTCCGCTACTTCTCTTTTCATGTTGGGCCACCAAAAGGTCCTTTTCACATCTTGGTACATTTTGGTAGATCCTGGATGAATGGTGTACCTTAATCTGTGAGCTTCATCTAAGATTTTCTTCTTTAGCTCTGGACAATCTGGTATGCAAGTTCTATCTCTAAACAACAACCTTCCATCTGAGGCTATCTTGAAATCAGGTTGTTCTTCTATTTTGCCCTTGATTTCCACTAATACGGGGTCATTATCTTGAAGTCCTTGTATTTCATAGAGTAGATCTGGTTGTATGCTCATATGTGATAGTGTAACATAGCTGCTCTCCTTGTCCATGCTTATATCAAGTCTAGTGAACTGTTCTAGCAACTTTCACTCCTGAATCATACAATTGGCTAATATTGCTCTTGGCTTCCGACTGAGGGCATCCACTATAGGATTACCCTTTTCAGGATGATATTGTATTGTGAAGTCGAAGTCCTTGAGATATTCTAGCCAACGTCTCTGTCTCATATTCAATTTCTTTTGAGAGAAGAGATACTTGAGACTCTTGTGATCGGAGTATACAGTGAACTGCACTCCGTATAGGCAATGTCTCCAGATTTTCAATGCAAATACTACCGTAGCCAACTCCAAGTCATGAACTGGGTCGTTCTCTTCATGCTTCTTCAATTGGTGGGAAGAGTAAGCTATAACTCTCTCTTGTTGCATTAAGACACATCCGAGGCCAATTCCAGACGCATCGGTGTATACCTCGAATTTCTCTCCTTCAACTGGCAAAGCTAAGACTGGGACAGTAGTTAGGTGATCCTTGAGAGCTTGAAAGCTCCTTTCACATTCCATGCTCCATTCATAACGGCTCTCCTTGTGAGTTAGCCTAGTGAGTGGTATGACGATCTTGGAGAAATCCTTGATGAATCGCCTGTAATAGCCTGTAAGACCCAAGAAACTATGGATCTTACTAGCATTGGTCGGTCTTTCCCAATTCTTTACAGTTTCAACTTTTGATGGATCTACGGATAGTCCATCCTTTGAAATCACATGACCTAGGAAAGATACTTCTTCCAGCCAGAATTCACGTTTACTGAGCTTTGCATATAATTGATTTGTCCTCAATATCTGTAATGCAATCCTCAAATGCTCCTCATGCTCTTCCTTGGTCTTTTAATAAATCAATATATCATCAATGAAAACCACCACGAATTGATCTAGATGAGGCCTGAATATACTATTCATCAACTGCATAAAGGCTGCAGGGGCATTTGTTAGTCCAAAAGGCATAACCACAAATTCATAGTGCCCGTACCTACTCCTGAACGCGGTCTTATGAATGTCCTCATCTTTGATTCTTTGTTGGGGATATCCCGACCTGAGATCAATCTTCGAGAAATACTTGGATCCAGATATTTGATCAAATAACTCATCGATTCTCGGTAGTGGATACTTGTTCTTGATAGTAAGATGATTCAACTGCCGATAGTCGATGCATAACCTCATGAATCCATCCTTCTTCCTTACAAATAGCACGGGTGCTCCCCACGAGGAAGTACTCGGCCTAATAAATCCCTTCTTTAGAAGTTCCATCAATTGTTTCTTTAATTCGTTGAGTTCGATAGGGGACATCCTATATGGTGCCTTAGAAATTGGACCAGCACCAGGGACCAAGTCGATGGTGAAGGTTCAACTGCAGATAATCGATGCAAAGTCTCATTGTTCCGTCCTTCTTCTTGACAAATAGCACGGGTGCTCCCCATGGGGAAGTACTCGGCCTGATGAAACCCTTCTTCAATAACTCTATTAGATGCTCTTTTAGCTCTTTCAGCTCAGCAGGGGACATTCTATAAGGTGCCTTGGAAACCAAACCAACACCGAGAACAAGGTCGATTGTGAATGACACTTCCCGCTCCGGGGGTAAGCCGGGCAATTCTTCTGGAAAAACGTCGAGAAAATCCCGAACTACCCGGATGTCTTCAAGTTTAGACTCATCAACTTCCGTGGCAGTCACAAATGCTATGAAAGCCATACATCCCTTACTTATGAGTTTGCTAGCTCGGAGAGCTGAGATAAGAGGTGATCTATTCCGTGGGCTAATGTGAACCAGCTCTGGGTAATCCACAAAAGTTATCTTGCCATTTCGGCAATCTACAGTTGCCTGGTAGGTGGATAACTAATTGGCACATAGTATGACATCATACCCCTTCATATCTAGGCATATCAGGCTGGCAGGTAGAGTGTTTCCTTTAACCATAACTTTACAGTTTGGGTACTGATGTGTGATATCAAACTCATTCCCGAGAGGTGTAGATATGACTAAGTCAAACCATTCGGGTTCCTTAGAAAATGAAGTAGTAAATTTCTTGGAAACAAATGAATGAGTTGCTCCGGTATCAAATAAAACTTGAGTAGTCTTAGAACAAATAGTTAGTGTACCTTCCACGATTCCACCTTCTGTTGGCTCTGTTTCTTGGAGAGCTTGCAGATGACCTTGTTTCTTTGCCGGACGCTTCTTATCTTTAGTGGTTTGGTGCGGACACCCGAGCGATCGAGAAGTACGAACCGGCGAGCCACCAGTACCGTACGCGGAGCACCACCTGAGCCACTTCGGCGTCCATCTGGCTCGGAGACAGTCTGGAGACTCCCTCTTGAGTCTTAGTATTTATGATATTTATGAGGACTTTATTTGTGTGTACTGTGTTTTTATTCGGATTGTAATTTGAATTGTAAGGAGGGTTTTTGGGCAAAATGGGACCCCTGGGTCACACGGGCCCCCCATCCCTCCTCCCATTGATCCACCTCAGTCCTAGGGCCCATGTGGGGTCAGTCAACCTTCCATTGTGGACTTCTAGAAGGTGGGACCAAAGGAGGGGACAAAGGGGGGAGCATCTCCTAGATCTCTCCTTAATTCAAGGGGGTGTCCCCCCCCCCTTTTGCATTAGTTTAATAGGTTTTGAATTTTATTTTATTTGATTCCAAACCACATGGGAGAAATAAATTGTGGACTCCCTATTGTACCCCCCACCAATCCTAGATTTAGGGATAGAACTAGTCTTTTTGTATTTTCTATAAGAACCTTGTATTTTCATTTTGAGTAGAATTAATGCATACAATTGGAAGAAATTTGTTGGATTAGCCTGGTGCGCCCCCCTCTCTCTCTCCCCTCTCTTCTTCTTGCAGCTGGGAAGGTTGCCTTCTGAGATGTGAAGCCTCCATATCAGTTCCGGTGATCGCCGCCGCCGCCATCGGGTCGCCATCGTACCACCACGGTTGCCGTCGATATTCTGTCCATCCAAGATAGGGATCTCTTCCACGATTTTCTGCTTTCAACCACGAGCTCCTCTTTAGCTGGGATTTTCAGAGGGTGTTCCAGAGGTTCCCTCCATCTCTTAGAAAAATTGGTTTAGCCTCTAGACTCCGAAATCCATTTTTCCATTTTCATCCCCCATTTCATTCCAGATCTGTCAGTTTTCTGTTCAATGTGACAACAAGTCTGAGATCTCCACCTTCGACCCATCTTTTGAATTTTCCTAGATCCCCCAATTTTACTGGGAGTTCAATCCATCAACCCCTCCATCCATGAATTTTCTTGGAATTTCAAAATACCATCTCACATTTTCTAAAATTCACTTTCAGATCCATCTACAGTTCTATCCACCTCTATCCAGATCCGACCCCCAGTCAGTGAAAAATCCCTAACAAATCGTAGCCTCCACCAATCCCTTCACAAAAAAATATTTCCATTTTCCTATCTTTCCCCTCCACAAATTTCATGAAGAGGTTGAGGTCTGAATATGAGGTCTGCCTTGCGGTCAACGGCAGTTCTCAGGAAACTGCTCTGCTGATCTGAGATTTCGGGCACAGTCCAACAGAAAGTTTAAAAATAGTTTAAGGTCAGATCCGTGCGGATCCAGCTGATCTCTCTATCCCTATCTTGACGTACGTCAAAAGAGCTTTCCAACGGTACCTCCTGATCGTCGATCCGACATCGGGATTGGTCGCAGCGGCCGATCTCGCCGGACCGCGCGCTGAAAAATAGAAGCAGAAATTCGTGGGCAGTAACTTCCCCGCTTGGAGATCGGAGCCGATCAGCCTCCGACCGGTGTTTCCGGCCAACCGCCGTCCAGGGAGGCGTGCCACCAGGGGTCCCCATCACAGCGGGCCCCACCCCACCAGAGCCGGAGGTTCGAGCGATCCGTGGGCCCCACGGACCCGTAGATCGCTCCGTCCGGACATCACGAAAACGCGCAGTTCGGCACCGACGGACGACATCAAGATGCCGCCCGTCAACCCAATTGTCGTGACTCCCGGGCCCCACATGTGACATGTTACCTCCCTGCGTGGAGTGGGTCAAACTTTTATACTGCTATAAAAGTTTGTTAACCGGGAGTCCGAGATTGGCCGGGGTTGTCTTCCCCACGCCGGGTGCGTGGAGGTAAAGATCGTAACTTCTTGGCATTTACTTGCTAGTTTAGTATATGATCTTAGGCCACTGCCGAGTGCGATAGGAACTAGCCCGTGAGTCCATGTCACTGCTGTGAGTGTGAGAGTGACCCGTCCCGTGGCTCGATCCGAGTCCGGAAGTGAGTCGACTACCCTTGAACTCTGTCGGTTCCTCAACCGTGCACGATCCGCGTTTCCCTCGCTTGGGACGATGAGTGAGCTTGCGTTTCTGTTAGCGACGTATAGCCCATAAGAACTCATAGTGTCGGGCCGAAGTCTCTCCAATTTGTGTGTTGCTGGTCGCATCTCCATCTAGAGTCTGAGGTCCGCATCATATGGAGTCGGTCTCCCGTGTTTGTCCCGCATCAGTTTGGTATCAGAGCTAGTTGAGTCTAGGGTAGTCGTGTCTAAAAAAAAAATTCAAAAAAAAAGAGTCATTTAAGTCGAGTCTAAGTGTAAGTCGGTCTAAGGTTGCATCGCATACCTTTACTCGGTATATCAAAAAGTATTGTCTGAACGTTAGGCTACGCCTATCAGGAAGGCCGCACATTTGCGTGAGTGATCTTCGGATCGATTATCTCCGCCACGTACCGAGTCTTGGTTGTGTCTAGGTTGTAGTCGAGTCTCATTTCAACTTTGCATGTGCATCTCATTCTAAGTCGTGTCTAGGTGCTTGCATTAGTTGGCATAACATTTTGCTTATAAAATAAAAAAAAATGCCCTTGCATGCCCATTCCTAGGGATCCGTTTCCATCTTTTGGCAACTATGGCCAACCCATGTCGACCCGTCCAAGGCGACAAGTCTGTGTCCGAGTACATTAGGGACTTCGAAGTGTACCGGTTTGGAAACGAGAGCACCACGACTGCTTCTCAGTTCCGGAGAGGTTTGCGGCTTCATTTCCGGTATGTATGTTTTATCCGCGACGCGTTCTCTCTAGCACAGTCTTATCAGGTCGCTCTTGAGGTTGAGCCTTTCGAGGAACGGTTTGATGCCGCCATTCGGAGAGCAGATGCCGCCCTTCGGCAAGCCTCTACCTCTCAGTCGATTCCCGAGCCGGACGGATAGGCTACCCCACGGCCTTCCCCACCCATGAGAGCTCCATTACCATCACCCTCACCTTCCAATCTTATTTCGGAGCCCTCTCATTTGGACCCACCTCAGCCAGAGTCACCCGTATTTCTAACGGGTACGCTTTTCATAGCCGAACCACTTCTTAGTTGGCTCAAGAACGGCTTGGCCCCATCTCCCTTCCCATCTATGGACCCTATCCTACCTCTAGTGCCAATCAATTCATTTCACACCACTTTCCGATCTAGTCACTATGTGGATACATTGGATGACCTTCTTATGGGGTTAGACTGGCAATTGACATTTACACACTTGTTGGCTCCAGGTTTCGACCGACCCATAGGTCATAGTTTCACTCATCCCACTTTAGGGTCTATCACCTCCATGTACACCATGGGTCATGTTACCACGGAGGTTCTTCTACTCCTCCCGTTATCGGCCGAGCCCGACTTTATTCCTTTTATCCCGAGGGAGAAGCCATATCTTCTATACACTGTCCCATCTACCACGATGGATGGAGGTGACCATCACCTTCTTGAATTTCAAACATGGGACTATGTAATGGGGGAATCGAGGGGTCACACATTCTTTGACCCATTAGACCCCTTCGCTAGTGGGCCTCGTGATCCACCACTTCCCTTCTACCTTGTCAAGGAAGTCCCCTACCACTCTCTTCCCACTCAGGCCAATCAACCTCCACATAGCAATAGGTCCGATGATTGGGGAAGATGGCATGCCTTACCTACATCTAGGGGTATTGACAAAGGTAGTTTTAGATCTCCCAATCCTCCCACATCCAAGCCCGATAAACCTACATCCGGCCCTCCTAGCCCTCCCAAATCCAATGGGCAGCCGCATGCTAGGGACAAAGTAGGATGTCTAGGAGTCCCACTTTCCGCCAACCACCGGTTGCATCTAGTGTATGCGTGGTACACATTCGGGTGTCCTGGTCCACCTTTGCATATGCATGAGTCGGACTAACCGTAGGGTTGTTTAGGGTCGTGTGTGCATCTGTGTGTTTTTCTTTTTGCTAAGCATGTTAGGAGTCTGCATGATGACGTCCGTCGTCACATTGAGGCCAGCAATGCACAGTACAAAGAGCCAGTCGATGCCCAATGACACCACCGAGAGTTCCAAGAGGGTGAATATGTCATCATCAGGGTAAGACCTGAACGGTTTCCTTCTGGAACCGTAAAGAAATTGCAAGCTCGCGGAGCCGGTCCATTTAGAGTGTTGAAATGCGTTGGATCCAATGCGTATGTTGTGGACCTGCCTGAGAAATATGGTATAAGCTCAACTTTCAATGTGTCGGATCTAGTTGCATATAGGGACCCAACGGTGATCCCTAGTGAGCCTTTCGAGCCATCTCCTCCCATTGAGAGTGATCCCACACCTGAGTGTCCACCACCAGCCCCATTTCCACGGCAGCGAGAGCATATAGATCATATACTGGATGAGCAGGTGACTGTTACCAGGAGTGGATCCTACCCGCGCTACCTAGTGCGATGGAGAGGGCGACCCGCCACCGAGGATACTTGGATCACCCGTGGAGAGTTGCAGAGGCTAGATCTGGACCTACTGGAGAGCTACCAGAGCGATGCTGACCCTTACTCGATAGGGCCGAGTTTCTCTCACCCGGGGAGAATTGGTGCGGACACCCGAGCGATCGAGAAGCACGAACCGGCGAGCCACCGGTACCGTACGCGGAGCACCACCCGAGCCACTTCGGTGTCCATTTGGCTCGGAGACAGTCTGGAGACTCCCCCTTGAGTCTTAGTATTTATGATATTTATGAGGACTTTATTTGTGTGTAATGTGTTTTTATTCGGATTGTAATTTGAATTGTAAGGAGGGTTTTTGTGCAAAATGGGACCCCTGGGTCACACGGGCCCCCCATCCCTCCTCCCATTGATCCACCTCAGCCCTAGGGCCCATGTGGGGTCAGTCAACCTTCCATTGTGGGCTTCTAGAAGGTGGGACCAAAGGAGGGGACAAAGGGGGGAGCATCTCCTACATCTCTCCTTAATTCAAGGGGGTGTCCCCCCCCCTTTTGCATTAGTTTAATAGGTTTTGAATTTTATTTTCTTTGTTTCCAAACCACATGGGAGAAATAAATTGTGGACTCCCTATTGTACCCCCCACCAATCCTAGATCTAGGGATAGAACTAGTCTTTTTTGTATTTTCAATAAGAACCTTGTATTTTTATTTTGAGTAGAATTAATGCATACAATTGGAAGAAATTTGTTGGAGCAGCCTGGTGCGACCCCCTGTCTCTCTCCCCTCTCTTCTTCTTGCAGCTGGGAGGTTTCCTTCTGAGGTGTGAAGCCTCCATATATGTTCTGGTGATCGCCGCTGCCGCCATCACACCACCACGGTTGTTGTCGGTATTCTGTCCATCCAGGATAGGGGTCTCTTCCACGATTTTCTTCTGTCAACCACGAGCTCCTCTTGAGCTGGGATTTTCAGAGGGTGTTCCAGAGGTTCCCTCCATCTCTCAGAAAAATTGGTTTGGCCTCTAGACTCCGAAATCCATTTTTCCATTTTCATCCCCCATTTCATTCCAGATTTGTTAGTTTTCTGTTCACTGTGACAGAAAGTCTGAGATCTCCACCTTCGACCCATCTTTTGAATTTTTCTAGAGCCCCAAATTTTACTGGGAGTTCTATCCACCAACCCCTCCATCCATGAATTTTCGTGGAATTTTGAAAGTCCATCTCACATTTTCTAAAATTCACTTTCAGATTCATCTACAGTTCTGTCCACCTCTGTCCAGATCCGACCCCCAGTCAGTGTAAAATCCTTAACAAATCGTAGCCTCCACCAATCCCTTCACAAAAAATATGTCCGTTTTCCTATCTTTCCCCTCCACAACTTTCATGAAGAGGTCGAGCTCTGAATATGAGGTCTGCCTTGCGGTCAACGGCAGTTCTTAGGAAACTGCTCTACTGATCTGAGATTTCGGGCACAGTCCAATAGAAAGTTCAAAAATAGTTTAAGGTCAGATCCGTACATATCCAGCTGATCTCTCTGGCCCTATCTTGAAGCACGTCAAAAGCGCTTTCCAACGGTACCTCCTGATAGTAGATCTGACATCGGGATTAGTCGCAGCGGCCGATCTCGCCGGACCACGCGCTGAAAAATAGAAGCAGAAATCTGTGGGCCGCAACTTCCCCGCTTGGAGATCGAAGCCGATCGGCCTCCGACCGGTGTTTCCGACCGACCGCCATCCAAGGAGGCGCGCCACCAGGGGTCCCCATCACAGCGGGCCCCACCCCACCAGAGCCGGAGGTTGGAGCGATCCGTGGGCCCCACGGACCCGTAGATCGCGCCGTCCGGACAGCACGAAAATGCGGAGTTCGGCACCGATGAATGACATCAAGATGCTGCCCGTCAACCCGATTGTCGTGACGCCCCACATGTGACCTGTTACCTCCCTGCGTGGAGTGGGTCAAACTTTTGTACTGCTGTAAAATTTTGTTAACCGAGAGTCCGAGATTGGCCGGGGTTGTCTTCCCACGCCGGGTGCGTGGAGGTAAAGATCGTAACTTCTTGGCATTTACTTGCTAGTTTAGTATATGATCTTAGGCCGTTGCCGAGTGCGATAGGAACTAGCCCGTGAGTCCATGTCACCGCTGTGAGTGTGAGAATGACTCGTCCCGTGGCTCGATCCGAGTCCGGAAGTGAGTCGACTACCCTTGAACTCTGCCGGTTCCTCAACCGTGCACAATCCGTGTTTCCCTCGCTTGGGACGACGAGTGAGCTTGCATTTCTGTTAGCAACGTATAGCCCATAAGAACTCATAGTGTCGGGCCGAAGTCCCTCCAATTTGTGTGTTGCTGGTCGCATCTCCATCTAGAGTCCGAGGTCCGCATCATATAGAGTCGGTCTCCCGTGTTCGTCCCGCATCATTTGCTCATTCATCAATGGGCAATCAGGGATTCGATGACCTCGACTCCCACATCGGAGACATGCTCCCAATTTCCTCCAGCATTCCTCGGCCTTATGACCTGCCTTGTCGTAGTATTTGCAAACCTCTTTAGAAGGTGTGGTGGTAGAGAATGGCTTGTCATTTTTCTGAAATTTCTTTTCCTTGGAAGACTCCCCTCCATTGTAGAACCTCTTCTTGTGAAATGATGGTTTGAAATTTCCCGGGCTTGTGACAGGTTCCCTCATCTCTTCCTCGGATCCTTTCAGAAAATTCAGTGGCGTCCTCTAGCAACTAGGTACGTCAAACCATTTCTGAATAAATTTGGATGTCCATCGGTGCAAGTTATGTAATGTATTTGGGCCGAAGCCCATTTAGGAACCTCCTTGCCTTCATCTTTTCAGTACACACCAAGTGCGGTGCATACCTGGACAGTCTTGAGAACTAGGCCTCATACTTGGCCACTTTCAGGGTCCGTTGTTTCAGTGCGGCAAATTCCACAGCCTTCTTCTCCTGAATGCGGTCGGTGAAGTACTTGTTGTTGTAGTGCTCAAAAAATTCATCCCATGTGACATAGTCACCGGGTAATGTTGCTTCCACGGATTCCCACCAACATCGTGTGTCCCGCTCCAGTTGGAATGTGGCTAGTAAAAACTTTTCCTTGTCCGTGCATTGCATTACACGAAAAATCTTTTCAATTTCTTGTAGCCAATTCTCAGCATCCTCGGGGTCAGACGAGCCTGTGAACCTTGGTGGGTTCATGTTGCAAAAACCCATGTGGAGATCACCAGCTCCACGGTTAGCACCGCCTTGTGCCACTTGCTGTAGTGCCTACGTAAGACCTTACACGGTGTGCTGCATCTCGCGCCATTGTGCTCTTTCAACGGCCATTTACCTACAAGAGAATGTAAGTATCATAAGGTATCGTGTTTTATTATAAGATCGAATGTCATTATAGAACTTAATCCATGGCTCTATCCATCTCACCGAGTGTAAGGAGTAAACCTATCCTTGGACTTGGGTTTTCCTAAGAAATTGAAATCCTAGGCTCTGATACCACAGAAACTGTCACGTCCCGAGTGCGGAAGATACCCGGGGTGCGTGACGAGTTTATATAGATCCAATCAATCAGAGCAATAATATTTTTTTGACATAAAGATAGAGTGCGCAAAATACTAGAGAAATAATAACTAAGATCTAAATTTCTAAAATAATACCAATAGTCCAAGATGACAATTATCCAATTAACCAACTGACGATAATTCTAGTCCAGGACATTCATTATTTGAATACAACTACTAGGCTACAAGCCTTAACAAGTTTCAATCAACTAGACTGACATAATTGGAAGTACAAAGGAAATGACTCAAGAAATCAAAAGACGCGGCTAACTAACAATTGACGATCGGTGACTCTACCACTCTTCACTCAGTTTCATTCCCGTTCGTATGGTTGTCGCTATCTGAGTTACCTGAAAAATGTTAGAATGAACTGGATGTGCGAATCGCTCAGTAGGAATTATATCTCAAGTTCGAGCAGTCTTTAAGTAGATTACATGTTACGTGAAATGCAGGTATAACTATGCATGATGGACAAGTAGAAATCAATAATAGTTTAGAAAGAATATCGCATAATTTCAAGATCTATCAAGTGTTTACAAGCAAGATATCAAGAAATATCGCATGATTTCAAGTACTATCAAATGCTGACAAGTAAGATATCAAGAACTTTGCACAATGTTTGCACAATTTTCCAAGTAAGTAAGAATCATGTCCAAGCAAGTAAGTACGTGTTACTGGAATTGGCTATTTCATTCATTTCATTCAAGCAAGTACTTTGCCCTTCTGCGGGCCAGGCAAGTCAAGTCAAGCACTTTGCCCATTTTTGGGCCACACAAGTCGTGTCAAGCACGCAAGTAAAGTCACGAGAGAGTGAGTGGGTGGAATGTCTCAAGTCAAGCAAGTACTTCGGTGAAATGTTTAAACATCGTGATCATTCAACTCCCATGGGCACAAGTACTTTCGGGTGCTCCTCTCAAGACCAGATCGGACCCCATTAACACCAACATTTCATGTATTTCTTTCGACATCAACTCTCATTTATAGCCAATATAGAATTTCAAGGGTTTAACCATTGTACGAATATAAGGTAGATTTCATGAATGGAGTTTAAGGGCAGATTTATCATGTAGGGACGAACTGAGAGTAAACCTCATAAAACGCACGACATATCAGGAATCTGGGTGAAATTGGCGGCTCTCGGGCTGCGATAGAACACTGAATTGGCGCCCTTCGTGCAGTCATTATATCCAGAATTGGTGCCCTCACAGAGGGGTGCCCATTCTGTGAACAAGACAAGCTCTGAAAATTTGGAAATCAGCACTTGGAAATGACGCCCTTCTGGCTGCCATGATATCAGGAAATGGCACCCTTCTGGCTGCCATTATATCAGGAAATGGCGCCCTAACGGCTACCATTATTTTCATAATTGGCGCCCTACACTGAGGGCACCCATTCTCTGGGACGTACCTACTGTCACAGGTTTAAAACTCTGGAAATCAGTACTCAGGAAAATGGCACCCAGAGCGCTGCCATAATTTCATGAAATGGCGCCTTGAGGGCTACCATTATATAAGAAAATGGCGCCTGCACCAAGGGGCGCCCAATCCCCAGGGTGAAACTACAAGACGGGAAGCATCTTCTCAGGAATTGGCGCCCTGATAGGTGCCACTTCTTTAGGAAATGGCGCCTGGTCAGAAGGGCGCCATTTCCACTTTTGTTTTTTTCCTTTTTTATATAAATAGGCCCTGAAATATGGGAATTGGCGCCCTCACAGTTGCCATTATTTAGATAATGGGCGCCTGTGGAAGGGGCGCCCAATCCCCAACCCATTATTCATTTTTATTTTCTTTTTCAAAAAGGAAATGACGCCCCCTCAGAGAGTCACCATTTAATTGATGACCCTCTAGAGGGTCACTATTTAACAAATTGGCGTCCCAGACCTGGGAGCCCATTTCTGTGGCTGGTCTACGCATTGGGCAGGTACATTTTAAGACACGCAACACTGTTCACAATGTCAAAAGCTCACGAAATCAAGAAATAAGGACATGGATAGACAGAGAAAATTATCAAGATTTCAAAGTCATGCTCATGCAGGAATTTTATAGTTTCATTTCATAGATATAAATTTCTGAATATGGTGATTATTAATTACGGGAAAATGAAATGGCGACTAGCTGCAGGGTCTTCAATTAATGGGCGCCCATCACTGGGTCGCCCATTCAGGAAATGGCGCCCAGGGGCTGGTCACCCATTACCTGATGGCAGGTGTCTTATTTTTGTAAAATCCATGTAACAGGCTATATATTTGATTTTTGAAAAAAAAAACACAGTGTAACATGCTATATTTGATCTTCGTAAAACCAGTGTAACAAGCTATATCATGTGGAAGATGAAGTTAAACTACTGCTAATCTTGCTTGTAACCCTATTTTAACTACTGGTTAGGCCAGATCTTGAGAAAACCTACCTTTTGGCGTGAATAACGAGGTACAGGAAGTAGAAGGAAGAAGAAAGAAGAAGAGGAAGCAGCCTCCTCACGTAGCAGTAGGAAGAAGAACGCACGAACAGAGAATTAATCCTGCGAGGGATTTTTCCTTCTCAGATCCCCTTGATATAACCCATTTGTAAGTGCACAGTCACTATACACCCAAAAACTTAGATCCAGATCCGTGGATTCAGGCCATTGTCTCCCCAACGGGCTCTTTCCGTGCCATTAATGTGTTTGTAGGCCAACGGAATAATGGATTGGGGGGCCTGAAGAAATGGCGCCCTGGACTGGGGTGCCAATTAAATGACGCCCTTGTACAGGGGCGTGTACCAGTGGAAATGGCGCCCAAGCAAGGGGTGCCCATTACTGGGTTTGACTAGGTCAAAGGAGAATTGGCGCCCTCATGAGGGGGCGCCCATTATTGGGTTTGACTAGGTCAAAGTTTATTGGCGCCCTCCTGGGGGGGTGCCCATTATTGGGTTGACCCAATCAAAGTCTAAATGGCGCCCAGGTAAGGGGCGCCCATTCCCTTTGTGTGGGAAAAAGTGAAAAGCTTCTATAGTGTTACCTATGGGTTGGTTTGTTGGTCTTTAAGTGATGTTTGGGTCTCTTAAACACATGTGTATACATATAGTGGCCCTTATCAAGTACAGGGCTATGGTATTTAGAGTTATTTATTTAGGAAAAAGTTTGATTTCTCTATTATTTTTATCGGGGTGCTACAGCTAGACATATTGCGAGGAACTACCCTAAAAAAGCTCAGCAAATGCCAGTGCCACAGCATGAGAAAATTCAGTTCAGAGGATGAGTTTATGCACTAATGCAAGAAGAGGCAGACAATACCCCTACCGTGGTTGAAGGTACACTTCTTGTGGATAATGTTTATGCAAAGGTTTTGTTCGACCCGGGGGTTACACACACATTCATATCCACTAGTTTTGTTAAGCAACTGAAGAACATATCCAAAGTCACATTCTTCGGGGAAATGGTAGTTAGTACACCAATCGGGAAACAAGTTAACACCAAGCTTGTGATCCCTACTATAGAGGTCAAAATCAGCAGGAGGAGATTGCTGGGGGAAGCATACATCCTAGGTATGGCCGACTTTGATCTCATTCTTGGAATGGATTGGTTAGACAAACACTATGCTCTCTTGGACTGCCATCGAAAGAGAGTGCTTTTTTAGGAGCCGGGGAAGGAGACATTCTTCTTTCAATGCCCAAAGGACAAGTCCGGAAGAATGATGGTATCAACCATCCAGGCTTCCAAGCTGATCAGCAGAGGATGTGACTATTTCTTGGCTAGTGTGGTGCTTGAAGAAGGCTCTATCAAGAGTTTTGAAGACTAGGATGTAGTCCGATAATTTCCTGATGTATTTCCCAAAGATCTATCGGGACTGCCACCAGCTCAAGAGGCGGACTTCTCTATTGAGCTAGTGTCGGGCACCGCACCCATCTCCATTCCACCATACCGGATGGCTCCGACAGAACTTGCCAAACTCTGGAAGCAATTGCAGGAGTTGCTAGACAAAGGCTTCATCAAGCCCAGCATGTCTCCATGGGGAGCACCAGTCTTATTTGTGCAGAAGAAGGATGGGACCATGCGGCTATGCATTGATTACCGCAAGCTTAACCAGGCCACCATAAAGAACAAGTATCTTCTACCGAGGATTGAAGAGTTATTTGACCAATTATCATCTACCAAGGTCTTCTCCAAGATTGATCTGAGGATGAGTTATCACCAAATCAGATTCAAGCCCGAAGATGTGTCAAAGACAGCCTTCAAGACTCGATATGGTCACTACGAGTTCTTAGTAGTACCATTCGGGTTGACCAATGCACCGACTGTGTTCATGGAGCAAATAAATCAGATCTTCCACCCTTATCTAGATCGGTTTGTCGTAGTCTTCATAGACGACATCCTGATATATTCCGCCAGTCAGGAGAAGCATCGAAAACATCTGAGACTGGTTCTGTAAACTCTCAGGGAGAACAAGTTCTACGCCAAATTCAGCAAGTGTGAATTTTGGCTAGATCAGGTTATGTTTCTCGAACATGTTATATCCAGGAACGGAATATCTGTGGACCCTAGCAAGGTCAAAGCAGTGACAAAGTGGGAAGCTCCGAAGACAGCCATGGAGATCAGAAGCTTCCTTGGTCTGGCAGGCTACTACCGTCGATTCATCGAAGGCTTCTCCACCATTGCAACCCCAATGACCAAGTTAACCAAGAAAGGAGCAAAATTCATTTTGTCAAAAGAGTGTGAAGATAGTTTTTAGATGCTCAAGAAGAAGTTGACTTTGGCCCTAGTATTGGCACTCCCTCAAGGGAATGATGGCTTCACCATGTATACAGATGCCTCCAGGCTCGGCCTTGGTTGTGTACTAATGCAAGATGGCCGAGTAATCGCCTATGCCTCGAGACAGCTGAAGGACCATGAGAAGAACTACTTCACTCATGACCTGCAAATGGCAGCAGTGGTCCATGCTTTGCGCATCTAGAGACACTACTTATATGGGGTTCGGTTTGAGGTCTTCACCGACCATCAGAGCCTAAATTATATATTCACTCAGAAAGAACTCAATTTGAGGCAAAGGAGGTGGGTGGAACTGTTGAAGGACTATGACTTTGCCTTACAGTACCATCCAGGCAAGGCGAATGTGGTGGCGGATGCTCTCCGCCATAAGTTGATGGTGTTGAGCTTGCATCAAGAATGGAATACGATGGACGGGGTGATTGAATCATGACCCAAGAAAAGGAAGCAATTCTATCTTTTGGCTGGGTTATCTGCTAGACCTACATTCCTTGATAGGATTGCTGAGGTACAGAAGCAGGACATTACATTACAGAAGCTACTGAACAATGAGGACTTCCATGTGGGGGTTGATGGACTGATCATATTCCAAGGAAGGGTTTGTGTACTAGATGATGTGGAGTTAAAGAAGGACTTGATGCGGGAGGCTCACAGATCAAAGTTCTCCATCCACCCCGGAAGCACCAAGATGTTCCAAGATATGAAGATGGTGTATTGGTGGCCAGGAATGAAGAGAGAAATAGCGGAGTTCGTGTCCAAATGTCTCACTTGTCAGTAGGTGAAGATTGAGCATCAGAGACCTGGCAGTCCTCTCCAGACCATTGAGATGGCACAATGGAAATGGGAACAGATCACAATGGACTTTGTAACTGGTCTACCCATGACATGAAGGAAGCATGATACCATTTGGGTAATTGTGGATAGATTCACAAAGACTGCATACTTTCTGCCCATCAACAAGCAGATTCCAATCGAATCCTTAGCAAAATGATTCATCGATGAGATCATTCGGTTGCATGGTGCACCTTTATCTATCATCTCTGATGGAGACCCTCAATTCACAGCAAGGTTCTGGAAGAGTTTGCAGCGGGCTATGGGGATAGAGTTGCGGCTCAGCTCGGCGTTTCATCCTCAGACTGATGGGAAAACCGAGCACACTATCCAGACTTTAGAAGATATGTTGAGGGCATGCAGCATTGAATGGAAGGGGAATTGGGATGATCATTTGCCCCTGAGAGAATTTGCATACAACAATAGTTACCATTCCTCCATCGGAATGGCACCTTATGAAAAACTCTATGGGCGGCCATGTAGATCTCCGGTGTGCTAGTATGAAGCCGGTGAAAAGTAGCTGTTCGGACCACAGTGGGTACAGGACTACTCGGAGAAGATTTCTATGATCAGGTAGCGACTCCTCACAGCCCAGAGCCATCAAAAAAGTTACGTAGACCAGCGACCGAGAGAGTTAACATTTGCAGAAGGAGACCATATGTTCCTAAAGGTGTCTCCTACCAAGGGAGTCATGCGATTCGGGAAGAAGGGCAAGCTCAGTCCTAGATATATCGGCCCTTTTGAGATTTTGCAAAGAGTCAGCGAGGTGGCTGATCGACTTGCACTTCCGCCTGCTTTATCACATGTACATCCGGTCTTTCACGTCTCCATGCTCAGAAAGTATGTTCCGGATGCCTCACATGTTATAGAGTACGAGCCCCTGGAAGTTCGGGCAGATCTGTCATATGTGGAGCAGCCCAGCGAGATCATAGACATGAAAGAACAGGTGTTGAGAAACAAAACCATCCAGTTGGTAAAAGTATTATGGATGAATTCTGATTTCGAGGGAGCAACATGGGAGCCAGAGGACAAGATGCGTCTGGAATACCCTCAACTATTCGGTAAGTAACCTTAAGAATTTCAAGTTAATTTCAAGGATGAAATTATTTTAAGGGGGAGAGGATGTTAAAACCACCAATTGGACACTAGCCCAATTGGGTACCGTTCTGACTCATCACACACTAAACCCGAAATCCAAACAAATTATTGAAGGTTCTTTAGGAAAAATTCATAACTTAACCTAGGAAGGTCATAATTAGTTGAAACCAAAGCCCGTACCATGGCTATTCGGTAAAGAACAACTTAGATGAAGATTATAACTTCTGAGTAAAAGGCCTAATAGGGGATAAGACAGAGTTTATGATAATAGGTCAAAACAGTCACAATAAACATTGTCACCCGTTGAAATAAGGATATCATGACCCACAGTTATCCAAATAGGTGGAAACCAGGTCCATTAGAAAGCTTGGGACCTTAACCCAAACTCTTTTGTTGAGATAGAAACCCAATTCGCACCAGAACCCAAAATTCTGAGCCCTTTGTTACTAGCTGTCATGAAGAGGTGCGACTGTTGAGAGAATTCACATGTAAATAAGTAGAAATTTATAACCCCTCTTGTAGTTAATTAAATGACCTTAAACCATAGCCATAATCTTGAATGGGATGTTAGCTACATCTTCTTTATTGAGGTCGTGGCCAAATTCTACCTGGATACTAGAGTTATACTCAAATTACCTTGGGCTACCGAAAGGTCGCGACTGGAACGGGGGAAAATAAATGTTAATCTTACAAAAATCATAACTCATGCTAGGGACACTGAAATTAGATGAAACTATTACCCAAGGTTAGATATTGAAGTCCTCTTGATTTCATTGGAATCCATCCCAACTCAAATCCTAACATAAAAGTGCGCCCACTCGCATCTATGATCAGGTAGACGAAGGGTCACCTCTGATCAAACCGAGGAGGTGCATGGCATTAACTCCTCTTCAACCAGTGACCTTGGGGGTTGGACTGAGCCTTGTAGGAAGTGGGAAAAGCCCTTGGGAAGCTAGAAATCTATATAAGGAGGTAGGTTTCATGGGTAGTAAGCCTTTAGCAATCCCCTATTTTCAATTATCTACCATCTACGGTTCCTCTTGAGTAAGAAAGAGAGGTGAGGGACCTTGGCCCTGCGTAGGAGGACGATCCTGCAGTTCCGAGGATGACGGGCGAAGTCTTGGGAGGATCTGGGGTGTGGATCTCATCCCCGGATCTAAAGGGGGAAACATTAGGCGGATCTGGGGTGTGGATTTCTTCCCCGGGTCATAAGTTATCACCTTCGAAGTTAGGCACCTAATCTCAAATCTTAGGGGTCAACAAAGCATTAGAACACTCCTACAAATAATTTCTGTACCATAAAAAGAGACTAAGGAGTATGTGGGATCATCTCGTAGTCACCGAGCTCTTTGCGTCGAGTTCCATAGTTGCAATCGTCCATTTTGATGCATCAAGATTTTGTAAATTCTAGTCGTCAAGCCTTTCCTTTCAAGCTTAGTAGCTCTATTTTTTCAAGTTCAGTATTAGCATGTTAAAATATCCCAAATGCATGGAAGCTATTATAATTTGATTCGATAATTCTGATAATTTTGTGACCAAGATCTTGATGATGACCGGATCACGATTCATACCGCAACCATAACCTTATAAGCACGATTAGCTCACTTAAAATCATGTGGAAGCATGTTCGCATTATGATACGATAAGACTAAGCATGATTCGGATTTTGTAAAATGAAGGTGAATGCATATACAATGTGAATGCTATGAATGGGAGACAGCAACATTCTGTGAGGTTGGACATCGGTCCCTTCTACGGGACGACGATATGTGATAACGTGAAAACATATGTCATTACTACACGTGCGCTAACAATCTTAAAACCAAACTCGAAGAAAATGATCAAAAGAGAACGTAGTACTATGGCAAGCATGGGTCGAATCCACAAGAAAGAATAGATTTTTAAAGTTAAAAATCTTGGAATCTTTTAGAAAATATTTGTGATTTTTGTAGCTCGAAGAGAATTATTAAACAAAAAATAGTTCCAACAATTAATTAAAAACACCTATGATTATGCGCCTATGCGATAGAAAATAATTACCTGAAGTGGAAAAGAAGAGATAGAAGAAGGAGGTAGAGAGGGAAAAAGAGCAAGATCTAGATCAAAAGAACAACTCCTTTCATTAACTTAAAAGAAAGAGTACATGAAATGCGAAACAAAATTACACTAACGACGCAACGAGATTACAATGAAGTGAAATAACACGAAAGTAATAAAAATAAGAAAAGCTTGGGGTTTGGAGATGGTAGCAGCAATGGTGATGATGGCGCCGTCCTCTCTTGGCCTTGGATCACGAACCACCTCGCGGAAGATGTCGTTTATGCAGGGAGGAAGTCACCTTCGTCGTTGAAGCTGCTCTTGGAGGAGAATGTATGGGGTGAGGAGAGAGATCTAAGGAGAGTAAGGGAGAGGTCAAGGTGAAGCTAAGAGAGATGGAAATGGTTTAAAAGGGAAGGGGATGGTGATGAAGGAGAGATTGACTAAGGCTACCTAGGTGAGATGGAAGAAGAAGAAGAAGGCTTTAAAACATGAACAGTAAAAATCAGAGACAGAGCATTGAAAACTCAAACATAACTTGAAAACTAGAAGGAATTAGAAGATGATGAAGAAGAAAAAATTATAGAGGATAGAGAGATGAACAACGTTTGTAAAAGGAGCAAGATGTGAAAAGGGACGGAGGAAGGATAAAAATGAGGAAGAACAGAGAAAAATGTTGTCTACGAATGCACAGGATAGAATAGTGAAAAAAAGAAATAACTTAAAAATCAGAAGGAATAAACTAAAGATAAAGAAGAAGAAGTTGTAGAGCATTCAAAAATGGAAAACTTTTGTGAAGAAATCAAGAGGAGAAGAGGAGTAGAAGGGGGAGAGAATGGGCAGCCTAGGGTTAGGAGAGAAAGGATGAAAACTGCAAAAAGAAAGACTCTCTTTCTCCTCCTTGACATGGGCTATTTATAGAGAAAATATGTCAAATGGATGGTGGAGATTAGGTTTAATAGATATGGAGGGCTAGGATAGATGGAGAATGGGAGGGAGAAATGGTAGGGGCCCCCCTTCCTTGTTGGTCAAGTTCCTCCCCATTTTCCTCCTTGATTTCCTCCTTAATTGTAATGCCCTAGATCCTTGGTAGGTCTTGCTGGATCTTCATTGGATCTTTCAGATTGGTTTCGGTGAGTTTCGGTTCGCTTTTGTGGCTTCCGAGTTGAGCTTTACGAGCCGTGTAGGTTTTTCTCTCGTACTAGTTACGGAACCCTACGGTGAGTTTGTTTCTCAGTTCCACGACTCGTGGATGCTACAGCGACGATGTACTCGTCGAGCTGGTCGTTTCGACTATTTTTACGTATTTTTTTGAATTTGTGCATTTTCGGAGCATTTTCAGAATTTTCAGAAATTAGGAAAATTTCCTAATTTCTTTTCCTTTTTCTTTTCCTTTCCTCTCTCTCTCTCCTCATTCGCACGCTCGCCTCTCTCTCTCCCGTTCTCTCTCATTCTCCCACCCTCTCGCCTCCGGTTGCAGACGGAGGGGTCCGTTGGTGAGGTGGCGACGTCGGGAAGCTGTTGGGGTGCGTGATGGAGTGAGGATCGGAATGGTTTTGGCGCGATCCCGAACGGTGGATTCAAAGCCAGTGTTCGAGCTCGCGGCGTGGTTTTCGGCGCCGTTTAGTCCCTTCGGGGCACGATTTCTTCGGTGGAGGTAGGGTGATGGTTCCTCACTTCTTCCTCTTCGTTTTCCCTGCCATTGCACGTCGTTCGATAAGGAAACGGTCGAGTTTGGGCTTGGTTAGCCTAAACCATGATTTTCGGATTTTGTATGGTTCGCCGGAGAACGGCAACCATTTGTAGCTCGGTTAGTGTTGAACTGACCGCTGGGATGTTAGGATCCCATCCATGCTAGTTTTGTGTTGATCGGTGGTCATTCGAGGCCGGTAGGAGCCCAGGAACCTCGGTGACTCTTTTAGGGTCGATTTGTTAAAATCACCCCGATCTAGCGTTTTAACCCGTGCATGTGGGCTTTTTAGCCTCCTTATGTGGTTTTTCATCGTCGAGGGTTGTTTCCCTTGCGCTTCGGCGTGAATGGGGCGTGGAACGGGCCGATTTGGCCAACCCTCTATTTTCCCGTCGTAACTGGTGTGGCGGTCGTTCCAGGGACCGTCACATGCCCTGACGGCCCCACGACTGACTGTTACAGCGTCTGGGTTGATTTGAGTTCTTCGGGATTTTGAGAGTGTGACGGCCCAGGGGTGGCGCGTCACATCTCTCTGATGCGTCCCGTGAGACGCATTACATCTGTTTTGTCGTTTAGTGCTTTGGTTAAGTCGGTTCCCCTGACGCGCCTTCCCCTGTGCGTTAGGTGGGTGTAACGCACCTGGTGTAGGCCGTTACATTCTGTTTGACCGCGTTTGACTGGTTGAGTCGGTTCGCCTAACGGTTGTGCTCTCGTGCGTTAGGTGTGTGTAACGCGCCTGTCCTAGGCCGTTACACTTCGTTTTGGGCCGAGTTTGGGTGGCTGTGCCGGTTGATTCTAACGGCCATGCCCTTGTGCGTTAGGCCTGTGTAACGCGTCTGTGATGGACCGTTACATGCTGTTCTGGCTGAGTGGGTGGTTGTGCCGTTGGCTCTAACGGCCACGCCCCCGTGCGTTAGGTGGTTGTAACGCGTCCAGTCGGGACCGTTACATGCCTCTCAGCCAGTTGTTTTCTTGACTTGAGCCTGTTGGCCCTGACGCGCCTGCTCCCATGCATTAGGTGTCTGTAACGCGCCTGGTCTAGCATGTTACGTGGTTTGAGTGTGCTTTGAGTTTGAGGGTTGTTGGCTCTGACGGCCCCGGTCGGGCGCGTCAGGCTGGTGTAACGCGCCCGGTGCTGGCCGTTACATGCCTTTGTGTTTCTGGAGTTGGTTAGGGCGGTGTGTATGACGGCCTGTTCCCCGACCATCGCGTGGAGTGTAACGGCCTAGGCTTAGACCGTCAGGTTCATGTAACGGTCTAAGGGTGGTGCGTTACATGCCTTGTGCTCCGATTTCTGTGATTCCGATTTCTGCTTGTCTTGGCTTGGCCTTGTGGTCTGCCCGTTGTCCCGTGGATGTCTCCTGACGTCCTATGAGGGGTAGGACTACGTTGTAAGGTAGCCAGGAGTCTTCTTGTTTGTGGTAGGATTCTCTATCCTGCTCTTGTGTGTGTCTTTGGTTGGGTTCCGGTCAACCCGGGGTGACCCAGCGGTTGACGGGCGACCTTGCGTGTGGGTGTCTTGGCGGTTTTCGTCCAGTCCGAGACACTGGTTCTGGATGCCTTGAGGTATTGTCTTACCTTGGTTTGTGTATCCAGGTGTGTCTGAGGGTCTTTAGTGTTCCCTCAGGTCTCCGTGAGTTATTTTCTGCAGAGTGTCGTTTCTTGTGGCTTAGGATTAGATCGATTAACGGCTTGTTCCGCCATCTGTGACGATCTTGGCCTTGAGTCGTTCGACTCGGGATCGTTGCTCGATAGGTCTAGCTGCCTTGTCCTGAGTCTGTGGGCAGTGGTTGTACTGCTTTTGGTGCCTCGAAGTAGTGTCGTGGGGCGTTCTTGCCTGCTTGTACTTCGGCACCTATGTTTTTAGAGTCTTTGTGTCTCGTGAGCCTCCATTTGTTGTTACCCTAGGTCTTTAAGTGCCGACCCGCTAGCGGATAGTGGAGGGGTATCCCCGAGATACGGTTTATAAGCTAGTTTCCGTGGGCTCCTGTGTGGTAGTAGCGTTCGCTACGGGGAGAAAACTAGCTAGAGGCCTGGCTTGGGCATAAAGCTTGTGTGTGCACACGTGGTCAGGGGCGGTTGGACTGACGCCGGCAGGCGTGACCCTGACTAGTTACTCGTCGTGTTGGTACTGCGGTCCCGCTTTGCGTGGGTGCGGTTGTTTCTCCTTGGACTCGGAACGGTGGTTCCTTGGACTTGGTTCTGAGGGTGTCTTGTCCCTGTCGGTTCTTTGGGACGACAGCATTGACTAGGTGCTTGGTGGGCAGCATAAGACGTCTGTGGACGCAGCTGGCTGTTCCTCTTGTGAGGAGGAGGTGCTTCCGTCACGTGACACGTGACTCTCGACGTTTCTTGTGCGTCGTGACCTTTCGGGGTTGGCCTTTCCGTGGCTGTACTCGAGGTCAGTGTTCTGTCACATGCATGATGTTCTGGTCGTGCGTGGGGCAGTGTGCACGACGTTCCAGTCGTGTGTGTGTGTGATCGAGTCTGTCGGCCATCTGTGTGGTCTTTTCTAGACCCTTTTTGTCTGTTCTTGCAGGTCTTCATCTTAGATCTGGTGTTGGGTCGACAGATCGGTAACTTCTAACTTTGCCAGATCAGAGTCGCCCTTCTGTCGTTGCTTGGAGTAGTTTGAGGTGCCGAGGTTAGTTCGACCGCCACTTGTTTGGCGCGGGTTCTTCCCATTCCTTGCTTGTTCCCTACTCCTACTTTCCGTCTGTTTACTACTGCTTGAAGCATAATTTTACAGCTTTGTAGTGTAGTTTCCTGCTTTACTACACCTGCTGTTTCTGTTGTTGTTGTTGTTCCGTGTTACTGCGTGTTTTTCAGTGGGGATCCCCGTGACCCTTACTGAGCCAGTGACACGTGGCTCACCCCTGCTCTTTCAGGTGGGGTGGCGTTGTTCGTTCTGCTTCCGCGTGGTTCCTGGTGTGCGTGCTTGTTGCGTGCCTTTGCTGCCCGCTGGTACCTGCGTCGGGCTTCCCCCGACTTCTTGGTACGTCTTTCCTTTCTGTCGAGTGTACTGTGCTAGACTTGTTGTCTTTAGCTTGGGACTGACTCTGGAATATAATTGTTAATTTGAAACAGTTAATTAAAACGTAATTTTATTTCTGCTACTTTAGCAAACCGATCTAATGAAATTTAACTGCTTCTATTATATCTCTGTGGCTTCAATGTACTCTACACATGCCTTTTTCCCTTCTGAGCTTTCCCGCTCTTGGGAGGCCTCGCGGGTTCCATGCGGTATCACGTGTATTCGGTAGTCCTACCGGGTACACCGGGTATCCGGAATCCGGGTCGCTACATTAATGTTCCCCATTTCAAACTTTAAATTTTCTTTTTCATCCAACAAAAATAGGTGGTGGCAGCAATTTTTGACTTGGTCAATCAAGAATGGGGTGCCCTAGGGCTTCTTCTCTTGGTCTTCGGACGCTCTTGCCCCTGGTTTGTCTTGCAATTTCCTTTAGTGTCCTGTACACAAAAAAATCTGATTTAATCCATAAAAATTACCATAATGTGCACATGAATCATAAATGATTATAATTATGCGATGGAGAATTAATGTTCATGACCCTCAACTTCATTTTATTAAATAAAATCACCAAATTAATTAATTTACGTGAAAGGCCCAATCTACATGCGAAGTTGAGATTAACGATGGAACATGTATAATTGCCTAATTATATGCACATAAAATGGTGCATATGCAATTAATTATTATACAAAATGGACACTTATCACACCCTCCAACATGAACATTGCTAGTCCCTTAGCAATGTAAACAATTACAGAATTAGGACTAGCAAACACTCATGTGTGACAGTTCATGGCAAGAACATTATGCACAATGATTTAGACTTTGGAGTATCACAAGTTCAAGTAGTATGTATTTGGTACAAATTTCATCAGTCCATGTGTTTAGACCTTTCCTCAAAATACACTCAAAATTAAATATCTCTTTATGTAGGAGTGATATAACTTAACTAGTGACTACCAAACAGTCTAGATGAATGAGTCTTCTAGCAAATGACAGGTAGCTTCTCGAATTAAGCTTCTCGAATTAAAGATGATTTTCAATTCTGCCCACATCTCGAATTAAGCTTCTCGAATTACAGGTAGCTTCATCACTCTGCTTGTTTATTCATATTTTTTTGACACATGGTGTTGCACATCCCTTCGCCGTTAGACGTGAACATCAACTCTTGCCTTAGGAGAAGCAGGCCCAGTTACTAAGTTCAGGGGCATTTTCCATATTTTTTTCTTTTTTTGTCAGGTAGCTTTTTTCTCACGATTACTTTCAACGAATGGGCATAATATCAATCATCATTTAAGTGTTAAGCAAAATTCCTATCATCCTAATGTTTGTCATCTACCAATCTTGTTATTGTGCAATTGTGTGCAAGTTCAATAGAGTTTTCATGTGTATTCTGAGGAAAAGGCTAAAGACATAACCAATTAATTCACCCCTTTAACTTGCTACTCTCATAAGTAAGACTCTAAGTCCTATCATAAAACAAATTTCTCATCATGAAATATGAACATGAAGCACTTGTCAGGGGTGTGATGAAAGGTTGCAAGCATTTTGAGAAAATTAGAGCTCAGGCTACCCCCCCCCAACTTAGGTGACATTGTCCCCAATGGCATGAACAAAAAATAGAAATGAAATAAAGCCATGAAAAGTAGGGGGAAGGATAGATACGACCTGAGAGAGAGATGTCATCGTCAGAAGAATGTTGCTCCAGGTTCCTAAGAAAATCAAAAACTTTTTTTTTGAAAAGGAGAAAAAGTAATTGAGTTGTCTCCCAATAAGAGTTAAGTTTTACGTCTTCTGCCAGACGCAATAGAACTCATAATGGGTCACTCAGCCTGAGAGAGTCCTCCTGCAACATTGGAAGATTTTTAATGTAAGGTTTTAAACGTTGACCATTGACAATGAAAGTTTGACCAGTTTTAGGATCGAGAATTGTTACACCATGGTCAAATGTTTTAATTACCACATATGGTCTATCCCATCGGGATTTTAATTTTCGAGGGAATAATCTCAACCTAGAGTTAAAAAGCCAGACCTTTTGGTTGATTTGAAAATTTTTTCATGAAATGTGTTTATCATGGAATGCTTTAGTATGGGCTTTATAAATCCTAGAGTTCTCATAAGCCTCATAGTGAAGTTCCTCTAACTCATTCAGTTGAAGGGCTCTATAGAAACTAGCCTGTGCTGAATCAAGATTGAATTGTTTGATTGCCCAATAGGCCCTATGTTCCAATTCGACTAGCAAATGACATGGATTTCAGAAAATGAGCCAATAAGGGGACATGCCAATGGGAGTTTTGTAGGCAGTCCGATAAGCCCATAAAGAATCATCTAATCTTTTGGACCAATCTTTCCTATCGGGCCTGACAAACTTTTACAAAATATTCTTGATCTTCCTATTAGAAACCTCCAACTGGCCACTAGTCTAGGGATGGTAGGGATAGTAATCTTATGTGTTATCCCATACTTCTAAGCAAAGTCTAGAATTGAGAATGGATGAAATGTGAACCCCCATCACTAATGATAGCCCTGGGACACCCAAATCGAGAGAAAATATTCTTACGAACAAATTTTATTATAATTTTATAATCATTAGTCATCGTGGCTATAGCTTCTATCAACTTAGACACGTAATCCACTACCACTAAAATATACTCATGACCAAAAGATGGTGGAAACGGGCCTACGAAGTCAATTCCCATACATCGAAAATTTTCGCAACCAGGATAGGGTTTAAAGGCATCATGTCCCTACGTGACATGTTCCCCATAGCCTGACAGCGCTCACAAGATTTACAAAATTTTAATGCATCTCTGAATAATGTGGGCCAGTAGAACCCACTCTGCAAAACCTTGGTTGCCGTTTTCTTACCTGAAAAATGCCCTCCACAAGCTAAGGTGTGGCAAAATGTCAGAATGCTATGTTACTCACCCTTAAGGACACACCTCCGAATGATTTGGTCTGATCCTAAATGGAATAGCTCAGGGTCTTCCCAAAATAAGTACTTGAGCTTAGCAAAAAAACGATCTTTTTCTTGTTTAGACTAACCTTCAGAAATTTTTCCCACGGCTAAGTAATTGACAATGTGCGCATACCATGGGGGTAAAATGTGAGATACACTAAGGAGGTGCTCATCTGGAAATGGGTGTGGTGTCTGATGTTATAATTCAGGACAAGTGATCTGCAACAACATTTTCACTTCCTTTTTTATCCCAAATTTTTAAATCAAATTTCTGTAGCAACATGATCCATCTAATCAACCTTGGTTTGGCATCTTTTTTAGACAGTAGGTGTTTAAGGGCTGAGTGGTCAGAAAATACAATGACTTTGGCCCCTAACTGATAGGACCGAAACTTTTCAAGGGCAAAGACAACAGCAAATAACTCTTTTTTTGTTGTGGTATACCTAAGTTGGGCATCAGTGAGTGTACGGCTCGCATAGTAAATCACCACAGGCTTTTTATCTACCCTTTGCCCCAAAATAGCACCTAAAGCATAATCCGAGGCATCACACATAATTTCAAAAGGTAATGACCAATTGGGAGTTTGCAAGATTGGGGCATTGGTCAACACCATTTTCAACGATTTAAAAGCCTCATGACATGATTGGTCAAGATGGAATGGGACTTCCTTAACTAGCAGATTAGTGAGAGGTCTAGCAACTTTGGAGAAATCTTGAATAAACCGGCGATAGAAGCCGGCATGACCCAGAAAGGAACAGATTTGTTTTACGGAGGTGGGTGGTGGTAGTTTGGCAATGAGCTCAACCTTAGCTTTATCCACCTCGATTCCTCTTGCTGACACTATATGCCCCAGAACGATGCCCTCTTTAACCATGAAATGACTCTTTTCCCAACTGAGGACAAGATTAGTGTCTATGCATCTCTTCATGACTTTGGCTAAGTGATCTAGATAGGAATCAAATGTGTCCCCAAAAATGGAGAAATCATCCATGAAAATCTCTAAAAAGTTGCCCACCATGTCAGAAAAAATGGCTAACATGCATCTTTGAAATGTGGCGGGCGCATTATATAGTCCAAAGGGCATTCTCCCAAAAGCAAAGGTTCCGTAGGGACATGTAAATGTGGTTTTTTCCTGATCTTCTAGGTAGATAGCCACATGATTGTACCTAGAATACCCATCTAGAAAATAAAAGTATTTTTACCCTGTTAATTTTTTCAAAATTTGGTCAATGATTGGGAGGGGAAAATGGTCCTTCTTTGTTATGGAGCTGAGCTTCCTATAATCAATGCAGACCCACCATCCCGTGGTCAACCTAGTAGGTATCAACTCCTCTTGATCATTGGCGATCACAGTCAGTCTTGATTTCTTTGGGACTATTTGGGTTGGACTGACCCACTGGCTATCAGAAATTGGGTAGATGATCCCGACATCTAACCACTTGACCACCTCCTTCATGTGTGGATTTAATCTCCTCTGCATGTCTCTGCTCGGTTTTGCATTCTCCTCCATATAAATGTGGTGCTGACAAATGGATGGACTAATCCCTTTAAGATCAGCGACAGACCAACCTATAGCCCCCTTATGAGATTTAAGGACCTCAACTAGTTTCTCCTCATGGTTAGGTTCAAGGTCACTTGCTATGATGACTGGCAAGGTTTGGTCTGGGCCTAGGATGTTGTTACCCTTAGGCACAAGCATGTGCTATGTTGATTTGATGATAGCAATGCTGTTTTGTTTTGATGATTGCAACACAGTGAGTGCTTTATGAGATTGTGTTTTGATGATAGCAACATAACTTGTTTTGTGGAGAATGCACGTGTATGACTGATATATTGTTTGTGTTAGACTTCTGGTATGTGCATAGTCTATACATTGCATCGTGGGGTTTATGCTCTAAGTCTATACACTGCATAGCAAGCTCAAAGTCGATACATTGAGCGTCTCATGCATCATTCGTCTAAGTCCATACATTGGACTGTAGTATGCATTTGGCGAAGGCATCGCAAGTCTAGATAGTGGATAGCGTCTCGTGCATATAGCAAGTCTAGACAGTGCACTGTAGCATGCATGTGCATAGTCTATACATTGTGCATTTCGTTGACAAGTTTGCACACTCATGAAGTCTGCACATTGGACTCTTGATCAAGTCTACACATTCATTGTTAAGACAAAGTCTATACAACGTCAGTTCATGAATTGTCTTAGGCTAAGTGTGTACAGCGTCTTAGGCGAAGTCTGTACAGCCGTGTCATATGTTCCTAAGTCTATACATTGGTGTTGGGCATCAAAGTCTGTACACCGCCTTCAATCTTCAAGTCTACACATTGGTCTTTACTTGAAGTATATACACTGTTTCACTGTTCATCGCCTTTGGGCATCAAAGTCTATACAATGGCTTTGGGTCTCCAAGTCTGTACAGCGTGAAGTCTCAGCTTCGTCAAAGTCTGTACAGCGCACTTCATATACAAAGTCCATGTCTGTACAGCGTGAAGTCTCACCTCGTGTTGCTTTCAGTGCCACTTGAGTCACACTTCGTGTTGTTTCCTCTCACTAACACAAAAAGATTTCGTGTCGTCTGAGCTTACGACACTTCGTGTTGATTTCCATGTTTGACAAGAAAAACTTGTATGAGGTTATACTTCGTGTCGTTTCTATTTTTATGACTTCGTGTTGTATCCTTGTTGTGGTCAGCCCGTGTCATTTCACCTCGTGCTGTTCTCATAACTTCGAGTCGTTTCCCTGTAGACCTCGTGTCGTTCCTGTTTAGTAACCACACTTCGTGTCGGTTACTGTTGTTTCTTTGACTTCGTGTCGTTTTCCTTGTTTTTCATCTTCGTGTTGTTTTCAACCCGTGTCGATTTCAGTTTTTGTCTTCGTGTTGTTTTCAACTCGTGTCGGTTACTGTTTCGTCTCCGTGTTGTTTCATCATCTTCGTGTCGTTTTTGTTCTATTGCGTGCAGGACATCGCAGCACTTCGTGTTGCTTTCTGTGCCACTTCGTGTCGTTCTCTGTGTAGTGTGTGTTTCTGTCACTACTGCACTTCGTGTCGTTCTTGTTTCACCTCGTGTCGTTTCTGTGTGAACCTCATGTCACTCTTCTGTCCTCGTGCTGTTCTCACTGACTTCGTGTCGTTTTCCCTATTGTGTCTCCGTGTTGTCTCCGTGTCGTTGCCGTTTGTTAGTTCGTGTTGTTTCGTTCTAACCTCGTCCAGATTTCTTCTAAAATGCTGTTCTTCTGATAAGTCTATACAGAGTTGTTCTTTAAACTGATGACTTATCCGATACTCTGTTTAACAGGTGCTTTGATCGTGAAGCTTAAGGAGGGCACGTGATCCGAGGTTGAAGGACTGACAGAAAGCTGACACGTGGCCAAAAGTTTTGGGCGGGAAATATGGAAGCCACACGCGCCCAGTGCTGCCCTCCTACTAGCTGCTATTATAAAAGGAGGTCTTCGTCCACAGATGAAGACAGATCGAGTTGGCGAGAAGAAAAGAATAGAGAGCCACGATCCAGATCGAACTAGAAGAGCAGAAGCGGAGAGAAAGAATAGAGAGCTGTTCGATCCAGAGAAAGGAGAAGAAGAAGAAAAGAAAGAGGGAAGAAGCAGAAGAGAAAAAGAGAGAGGCAGAGAGCTCGAGAAGAGTGTGAAGAGAAGAAGAAGAAGAGAGAGAGAGAAGGAGTTCGTTCCTCAGATCTTTGGTTCAAAACCAGATCTGAAGTTGCTCATTGTGGAGCTATATTTTGTGCTTTATTGCTTCAGCTTTCCGTTGCTGTCTTGTTCTATTTTCATTTTCCTTTATACATTTCTTCAAGCTGTTTGTCAGCGGTTTGCAGAGGTGCTGCCTCTGGATAGCAAGCTGTGTAGCTCAGCGGGCAGTGGAGGTTTCCACTGGACAGGTAAAGCTGTAATCCTCAGCTGGCGAGACTTGGTCTCGGACGGGTTAAGCTGTATTCCCCAGCGGGTTCAAGCTGTGAGTCAGCGATGGCTAAGCTGTATTGCCCAGCGGAAGCAAACTGTGATGCTCAGCGGTTGGCAAGCTGTGAGGCCCAGCTGATTGTTGGCAAGCTGTGTTGCACAGCGGTTAGTGAAGCCACACTCGGGTTGAGTGTGGGGTGGATGTAGGTCTGATGGACCGAACCACCTAAAAACCCTTGTGCATTGTGGTTTGATTTGTTCATTTGTGCTTCCGCTAGATGAATGCATAGGGGCGCTCCATGTGTCTGCTAACTGGTAGAACAGAATAGTTAATTAGCTTTCAGATTTGGTAAATCTGTCTAGTTAGCATCATAGTTCCTTTTGAGTGAAATTTTATATTGGGTGAAAGTTTTTATAGGCCATATTCATTCACCCCCCCCCCTCTGAATACTAGCACCGAACCCAACATAGGAATGAATACTTAAGGGAGGCCGGCAATAGTTTTAATTCAACCTGAGGAGGGGATTGCAAAGATGGCAGAGCTGGTTCAGAGTTAAGCTGAGACAAGGGTTCAACTGGGGGCCACGTCCTAAGTTGAGTTGACAAGATGTCAACTTCTTCTATTATTCTGGTCCTACTGTCCCCTTTGACCTCCAATAACTCCTCAATGGTGTCAACAACATAGCAATCTCCTTTTTGATCATGGAATTTGGACGCCTTGAAAATGTTGATGCTGACTTTTTGGTCCCCAAAAGATATCTCTATAATTCCTGAAACACAGTCTATATCAGCCCTAGCCGTGGCTAAAAATGGTCTACCCAAAATGACAGGAGTATGCTTGATTTCTAGGGGAGAAACCATGTCCAAAATAAAAAAGTCGGCAGGGAAGTAGCACTCATTCACTTTAACAATGACATCCTCAATAAGGCCATTTGGAGTCTTGATTGATCTATCGGCGAGCTGGAGAATAATGGGTGTAGGCTTGAGCTCACCGATGTCAAACTGCTCATAGATGGAGGTGGGGAGTAAATTCACACTGGCTCCTAAATCAAGGAGAGCCTTATCAAATGTCACACCCCCAATGTTGCAAGAGATAAGGGGCGCTCTAGGGTCCTTTAACTTTCTTGGAAGTTGGTTAAGGACCACAACACTTACATTCTCAGGAAGCTGAACTTTTTCCAGGGTCACTCGTGGCTCCCGCCTAGGAGTGCACATTTCCTTCAAGAATCTAGCATAGGCTGGGACATGTTTAATGGCATCGAGGAGAGGGATGTTGATGTGTACTTGTTTGAAGAGCTCCATCATCTCCTCATTGTGGGCCGGTTGTTTCTTCTTGGGCTTTAAGGCACTAGGAAATGACACTGTGGGTTGGTAAGTGCTAGGCCCTTTCTCTATTTTCCTCTTTCCCTTAACATCCTCTTCCTGGCTAGGCTCCTCTTCACTATCAGAAGATATGTCAGGGGCCTGGATTGATGGAGTAGGAGTGTACCCCTGGGGATCTTGGAAGACTTTACCACTTCTTAAGGTCGAAATTGATTTTACATTTTCGAGTTGTGGGCCTTTTTGTGGTATTTGGCCTGATGGGTGCTGGAGGAGAGGAGGAATTGGCTGGTGAATGGGGAAGTTTGGTTGTGGGAAACCTGGAGGATTATTTTGTGGGTTGGCAATGGGCTGACTTGGCAATTGGCCCACTTCTCTTCTCATGGTGGCTTCAGCCAATTGGCCCAATTGGGTTTCCAACTTAGAAATAGTTTGTTGGTGGGCTTGGAGAGTCTGTTGGAAAGATTGACTTTGGGCTTGAATGGTTTGTTGGAAGGATTAGTTTTGGGCCAGAATTAGTTGTTGTAACTGATAGAATTTATCATCAGTTTGGGAGCCCTGGTGGTGTTACAGAGGTGGTTGATAGGTTTGTTCGGAATTGGAAGACTGCCCGTAATTGGGATGCGGAGGTTGGTATGGGGCCTGACCCTTGTTGAATCGGGGAAGTGGTTGTTGGGCTTGCAGTCCTCAACCATAAGTATTTCCTTGAAATGATGGCTGAGCCTGGAATTGGTGTTGGATGGGTGCCTTGTGACTATGAGAAGTAGAGGGATTGGTGGGCTGAGTAGGAGCTTGATAATTCCTCCAATTGAAGTTGGGGTGATTTCTCTAGCCCGGATTGTAGGTGTTAGAGAATGGGTCAAAGTTGGGCTTGAAGAACCCCTGAGCTGCTTGGACTTGCTCTTATATAAAAGGTGGTAATTGGGCCGCTGTTGGGCAATCAGACACATGATGGTCTGCGCTAGCACATAAAGTACACACCTCATGGTGTGTTAGGTCCGGGTGGGTTGGACATAGGTGGGGTGGTGGTTTCTTGTTTGTTTTGGGCCAGAAGCTGGTCTAACTTGTGGGCCAACATATCAACCTGCTCTAGCTTTAGAGCCATGATGTCCACCTTATCCAACTTTTGATGGATGAAATTCACATCCACTCTAGCTTCAGGTTCCACACTATACATCCCGGCCCGTTTAGAGGGCCCAATGGTTCTCTCATATGAGGATAAGGAAGCATGATTGATTAAATTCTTGCTCAACATTTTAAATAAGGCATAGGCCTTATCCTTACTCTTACTCATAAAGGCCCCACCACATGATGCATCTACAATCTGCCTAATTTGATCATCTAAGCCTTCATAGAAAGCTTGCACTATTTGCCATTTGGAAAGCCCATGATGTGGGCATTTTCTGAGGAGTTCCTTTAATCTCTCCCATGATTCATGTATTTGTTCATTTGGGAGTTACGTGAATCCTATGATTACGCGTCTCATGGTGTTGGTTCTACCGATGGGGTAGAACTTCTTAAGGAATTCATGCTGCTTATCTGTCCATGTGCCAATAGGTTTCCCTAAAGTCCCTAGCCAGTATTTGACTTTGTCCTTAAGTGAGAAAGGGAATAAGGTCAGGCGGAGGGCATCATCTGTGAAATTTTAAATTTTCACAGTGGAACAAATTTTCAAAAATTCATCCAGATGTTTATAGGGATCTTCATTGGTCTTCCCATAAAAGGATGGGAGCATCTGAATGGTGCTAGATTTGATCTCATATTGCAAAGCAGGGACATTAGGCAGTTGGATATAAGTGGATGGCTGATAATTCGAAGGAATAAAATATTCCTTCATCTCTTTGGGCAACCCTAGTCGGTGTTGTTCAGCCATGGGTTGGATTTGATTTTGGGCCTAATTAAAAATGAATCGCTCAATCTCACTAATGGGCATAACTAAGTCAGGGTGTTGAGATCTTCTCCCTTGTATAAACCAAGGTTAAAGATTTGGAGCTTAAGAAGTGAGCCTAGCCCAAATAAATTTGTCTCTTTTTTTTGAATGCCTTTTTAAATTATTTTTTAACAATGAATTTTTTTTGAAGAAAAGAAGATGAAACTTTTTTTTAAATGGTTATTTTTTATTTTTTTTATTTTTTTTTGCGAACACTTGTTCAACAAATTAACCTACAAAACCTAGGGCTCCTTAGACTTAGAAGCACAAATAGTGAGAATTCTCCAAAGTTCAATTAGAATCTTGCACACATCAATCTTCAAGTTGGACAGGTAAGAGGTAGGATCGTGGGAGGTTCCCCTTGCTTTTGCAAGCTCCTAATTAATGAATCACGAATCCACTTAGGCGTAGCCTTTCAACCTCTTGCCTAGACACCAACCTTAGATAGTGGTGCAAATGTAATCTCCCTTAGGTTCCAACCACTAAATGGGCTCAATGTTAGCTTTCTCACAAATCAACTTAGATCCAGCCCAAGTCCACTATCAAATTTATCCACTAGTCAGGTAAGAGGTGGAGTTATGGGAGGCTCCCCCTACTTTCGTTGGGACCTAATTAAATAATCACAAGCCCGCTTAAGGCGTTTAGCATTAGATCTCTTTCCTAGACACCAGTTTTCAAATTGATAATGGGCCTAAATGGACCCAAATCTCAATGTGAACCCTAGTGCCAATGTCTACTGATTTTTTTATTGGGCTTGGGTTAATGCAAAGATGTAGGGAGTTGTGGTTTGTGGGCCAAGGAAGGGTGATCAAATCCCCACCTTATGTTGTTTAGGAAGTAATGCCCTTATGATATTTTGAAACGAAATGCACACCACAAATTCAAACAAAGGGTTCTATGCAAGCATGGAAATTCATGAGCATACTTTTAGAAGAAGTAGAGATCTCACCTTGCCCCCCCCCCACAATCTTCAACAAAGAGAAACTTGCCAAAAATAGAAACAACTAAAAATGCAAAGCTAAATGATGCATGTCCTAAAATAAGAAGGTGTGGTTGCTAATCTTGAAGTGAAGATTTTTATTGGTTCATTTTTTTAATTAATTGCCCTATCTAGCCACAAGATATTAAAAGTAGAAAAATAAAGTTCAAATGAAAGAGGGAAAGTTTTGATACTTACTTGAAGAGCGATCCCTCATTTTTTTAAAAATGAATGACAAAATCAAAAGACTAAAAAAAAGAACTTACCTCCTTTTTTTTAATTTTTTTCTGATTTTTTTGTTTTCTTTCTTTATTTTTGGACTTCCTTTCTTTTGGAGCAAGACCTTCGCTTACAGATTTCTGCTTTCTGCGACAGTTATTTTCTCTAGATTTTCTACCTTTTATCCTCTACACCTACGCTTCTGCTTTCTGCGACAGATTTCTGTGACGGATTATTTTTTTGGATTTTTAGATCTGATTTTCTTCCTTTTTTGGTAAAAATTAAGAAAAGAGAGCTTTATTAGTACACTATAAATACAAGGAAAACAAATTTCTTAAATCAAAAGTCATCATTCTTCCCCGACAACGGCGCCAAAATTTGATAACGCGAAAATGTTTGTCGTTACTACACGAGCGCTAACAATCTTAAAGCCAAACTCGCAAAAAATGATCAAAAGAGAACGCACTACTATGGCTAACATAGGTCGAATCCATAAGGAAGAAGAGATTTTTAAAGCTAAAAACCTTGGAATCTTTTGAAAAATATTTATGATTTTTGTAGCTCAAAGAGAATGATTAAACAAAGAACAGTTCCAACAATTAATTAAAAATGCTTATGATTATGCGCCTATGCTATAGAAAATAATTGCCTGAAGTGGATAAGAAGAGATATAAGAAGGAGGTAGAGAGGGAAAAAGAGAAAGATCTAGATCAAAAGAATAACTCCTTTCATTAACTTAAAAGAAAGAGTACATGAAATGCGATACAAAATTGCACTAACGACGCAACAAGATTACAATGAAGTGAAATAACACGAAAGCAATAAAAATAACAAAAGCTTGGGGTTTGGAGTTTGGAGATGTTAGTAGCAATGGTGATGACGGCGTCGTCCTCTCTTGGCCTTGGATCATGAAGCACCTCGCGGAAGATGTCGTCTACATCGGGAGGAAGTCACCTTCGTCGTTGAAGTCGCTCTTGGAGGAGAATGTATGGGGTGAGGATAGAGATCTAGGGAGAGGAAGGGAGAAGTTAAGGTGAAGCTAAGAGAGATGGCAATGGTTTAGAAGGGAAGGGGATGATGATGAAGGAGAGATTGACTAAGACTATCTAGGTGATATGGAAGAAGAAGAAGAAAGCTTTAAAATGTGAAAAGTAAAAATCAGAGATAGAGCATTGAAAAGTCAAACATAACTTAAAAATTAGAAGGAATTAGAAGATGAAGAAGAAGAAGAAATTGTATAGGATAGAGAGATGAACAACGTTTGTAAAAGTAGTAAGATGAGAAAAGGGAGGGAGGAAGGAGAAAATGGGTAAGAACAGAGAAAAATGTTGTCTACAAATGCACATGATAGAACAGTAAAAAATAAGAAATAACTTGAAAACCAAAAGGAACGAGCTAAAGATGAAGATGAAGAAGTTGTAGAGCATTAAAAAATGAAGAACTTTTGTGAAGAAATCAAGAGGAGAAGAGGAGTAGAAGGGGGAGAGAATCGGCGGCCTAGGGTTAGGAGAGAAAGGGTGAAAATAGTGAAAAGAAAAACTTTCTTTCTCCTCCTTGACATGGGCTATTTATAGGGAAAATATGTCAAATGGATGGTGGAGATTAAGTTTAATAGATATGGAGGGCTAGGATAGATGGAGAATGGGAGAGAGAAATGGTGGGGCCCCCCTTCCTTGTTGGTCAAGATCCTCCCCATTTTCCTCCTTGATTTCCTCCTTAATATTCCCTATTTCAAACTTTGAATTTTCTTTTCCCTCCAACAAAAATAGGTGGTGGCAGCAATTTTTGACTTGGTCAATCAATAATGGGGTGCCCTAGGGCTTCTTCTCTTGGTCTTCGGACGCTCTTGCCCCTGGTTTGTCTTACAATTTCCTTCAATGTCCTATACACAAAAAAAAATTGATTTAATTCATAAAAATTACCATAATGTGCACATGCATCACAAATGCTCATAATTATGCGATGGAGAATTAATGTTCATGACCCTCAACTCCATTTTATTAAATAAAATCACTAAATTAATTAATTTTCGTGAAAGGCCCAATCTACATGCGAAGTTGAGATTAACGATGGAACATGCATAATTGCCTAATTATATGCACATAAAATGGTGCATATGCAATGAATTATCATAGAAAATGGACACTTATCAATATGTAACACCGCGGAAGTAAAAGAACCTAGGGGACGGCGATACGTAACGCCCTGGTCAAAAATCCTATCAATTCAGCTGGTTCGTTCTGTGGGATGGTGATACGTAACGCCACAGGACCCGGGGGATGGCGATACGTAATGCCCCGTGCGGCAGAAGTCTAGGTGGGAGTTCGCTCCTGGGTCTACGTAGTACTCTTTCGTTCGTGTGTGTGGGCCTCCTGTGTTTGCGCTGTAGAAACGCGATAAATAAAGATGAGAAATAAATTTTTTCAATTGTATTCTATAATTAAAATTTCCATGAAATAGTTAAATTACATTTTTACTATAAGTAATAAACTAGAGAAATGCATTTACTTGAATTTACTTAAGGTAAATTGAAAAATAAATGCTTTAACCCTTAAATAAATCATAGGAAGCCCAATAAAAATCCATATAATGGACTAGGATTACAATTGGCCCATTGGATAATCCATAATGGGTTGGATTAATGGAGTAAAAGATTTATTAAAAGATAATTAGACCAAAATTCGTAACACATGTTTAATATGGTATTTAAGGGATTAAAATAACCTCATTTCTAGAAGATTGATTCAAGAATCAACCCTTACCTAACATACAACTTTAGACCAGCCGAAATTACCTTGTTTTCACACCAAAAATGGGTTAGATTAAGAAGAGAAATTGAATTTGTCTTCTAAATTCGGACTTAATGGGTTAGGTAAAATTAGGTGAGGAATCTTGACAAAACTGGCCAAGTTTTGGCTATAAATGGAACCCCAATCAACCCACAAACCATCCCTAGAGGCTTAAGCTATGCTGGTGTGAAGATTGAAGGAGATTTGAAGGAAGATTTGGGAGAAATCAATGGTTTCATCTTATTTGGGGAATTTTCTTACCTCTTCCTTAGATACGCAAAAAGGTAGGTATCTCTCAGGCTAAATTCTAATTAAAGCATGCTAGATTGTTCCTTTTTCAATGCTCTTTCCATTGATACCTTATTCATTAAATTTCATTGAGAAATGAGTGAGTTATAGCCATTTTTGTGAAGAAAAATCGGAAGTAGCAGATCGAGTTTTCTACTTGAAATCGAAAACTTAGTGAAAAGTGTCGACCTCTCGGGTCGACACTTTTTTCACGACTGAAAATTGTTGACCTCCCAGGTCGACACTTTTTCACGGATGTTTCGTTTTAAGAATAAAACCGCACACAGGAAATAAGTGTCGACCTCCCAGGTCGACACTTTCTGCCTGCAAACAAATGTTGACCCCATGGGTCGACACTTTTCCTGTCATATAAAAAATATATATACACCACACCTCGGCTCGGCCCGGCACGGTGTGGTGCGGCACAAATAAATAAATAAATAAATATACTAAGATTTTCGTATCCATTCAATTCAACTCACAACTTGAGCCCACATCCTATGCCCCTTGGGTCTTGACCCAAGGGTGAGCTCTCCAATATATAAAGGCATGAAAGTTTTCAAAACTTTCAATGTGGGACTAAATGTTAGTCACTATACAATAGAAATTATAACATTTGGAAATTCACATTAATTATATGCATTTAATCACCAAAAGTAAGAAAAGGTGATATTAGCATTATTAATTCTTACAGTATGTTAAAAATTATTTTTTTGTAGGATAAAATTATTTTTTTGCATGTAAAAATCTATTTTTAATCATATTAGTAAATTAATGCATGAAAAATATTTCCAACATATTAAAAATGACTTCAAACATGATAAAATTATTTTATACATATTGAGATATAAAAATTATTTTTAGCATGTTAAAATCTATTTAAACTATTTTTTATGCATGCTAAACCTAGTTGTTTCTATTAAATAATTAGTAAATTGATGCATAAAAATTACTTCCAGCATATTAAAATTACTTCCAATATGATAAAATTATTTCCAGCATTTTAGAATTATTTTTAGCATGTTAGAACTATTTTTAGCATATTAAAGCTGCTTTTCAACATGATAATTCTATTTTCCTATCAAATAATTAGTAAATAAATATAGAAAAATGAGTTGCAGCATGATAAAATTTATGTTGTTATCAGTAAATTTCTATAATCATCATGGTAAACTTATCTTTATCATCCTATCAGTAAGTTAATGTATGAGAATTATTTTAGCTTGTAAAGTATAAATTTTAGCATGTTAAATATTAATTTCCAACATGTTAAAAATTAAATCTAGCATGAAAAATTTATTTTTATCATCTTATCAGTAAAGTAACATATGAAAATCATTTTCAGCATGTTAAAGTTATTTTCAGCAAGTTAGAATCATTTTCGGCATAAAAATCTATTTTCATAACAAAATTATGATTTTTAAATAATAAATCATAGTTTTTGGGTAAACTAATGCATCTCTAATGTACCAAAAACATCCTTAAAATATGTCTAAATACTTGTAAACTAAATGCACACAAGATTAAACCATGGAATTAAATTAATTCTATTAAACTCTAATTACTTAAATTTTCTTCCTAGTTACCGTTCTTTCTTGAATTCCACGACTTAATGTCATTAAACATGATGCCTTAAAATTATTATTCACTCCTCTTGCTACTTCTGAGATTTTTTCCAGATCTGTACTTTTTACAAATGAGCTTATTCTTGAAATTTATTGGCCATAGTGTTAAGTGGATGTCTAAACGTACTTGGGATCTTATGATCCACTGACCCAATGCCTGTCATTAATGGGGCCCGATCTGGTCCTGGGAAGAGCGCCCAAAAGTACTTGTGTCTATGGGAGTTGATTGACCACGGTGTGGCATTGCATTGAAGTGCATGACTTACTAGATTATTTATGGCATTCCACATTTCATTATTGTACTTGTTTACTTGTTACTTGAAATTACTTGAAATTACATGATATATTTGACTTGCATGAAATGGCCAAATTCTTTCATGATATTCTTTACATGTTCAATATTCATTATTTGAAATTATCTTGGAAGCTTGTTATCATGTTATTACTTAAAATTTCGTATACAATTTCCTACTTGCTATTCATGATCTTAAACACTTCCCAATTTACTTAAAAAGAATGTTCAAAATGATAAATACTTAAATATTACCTGATTATAGAGACATAAAATCCTACTGAGATTTTTGCTCACCCTACGTTTTAGTAAATTGTTGCAGGAAATGAAATTGAACAAGGGAATGGATAAGAGTGAAAGGGTGTTTTTCTTTTCCCTAGGATTTATGTAGATCATTAGTGTTTTTACAAGAATGATGTACTTTGGGATTGGAAGTTGTAATTAGCCTTTATGGCTTATGAATTAGTGATGTAAACTTCATTTTGATGGAATAAAAGTATCATTTTTTCATTCATTTCTGTCTTTAGAAATAAAATTATACATGCTTTGATCGACACGCTTGTTTACGACTCGCTCACGTTCCTGATATTCCGCGTCGGGGCGTGATATGCGGTAACTATTTGTTCTCATGAATAATGTAAGATGTGTAACTCATGAAATATGGAAATGTGTAAATTAATCATTCTTTGTGGATTTAGTGCATGTATGGGTATTTTATATGTTAGACCGTAAACGTGTATTTTCATATGTGATTACTTTTAAGCAAATGAGAATGAATGGACCTTGATGATCGTGGCACGCTTTGCTTATGATAACTAGAACTTCATAACCGTGGTGGAAAGGAGTCGTATAGAACCTTCATATTGCTTAATCAAATAACCCTCTCCGATTTTTCATTAGGCTTTCTCTTATGGGACTAGACCGTTTGCTCTTAGAAATGTAACTGGGTTCGGTCGACCGACCTGAGAATTTCGGTCGACCGAATCTCCTAGCGTTGGCCGGTCTGAGAATTTGTCACACTTTGGTCAACCGATGGCCCAGTTCGGTCGATCAAACCTCCCAACGTTTGCTAGTCTAAAATTTTGTTACAGTCCGGTCGACCGGTGGCCCAGTTCGGTCGACCGACTTCTGTCAGGTTAAACCTGACTTTGAAACCCATCAATACCTGATCTGTTTGTGTTCCGTCTTTCACCCATTTATCCCTGAATTCTCAATAGACCTATTGGGTCCCTTGGAAGCTTTTAGAAGGTTTTGATAGGCCTCTTGCACTGTTGGGTTGTTCACATTTTGAATCAATTATTCTTAAGCAAATGTGGATGAATGGATTATGATAGTATTAACACTTGAATCCGCGACCTCGCTCTGATACCCGTTTTTGTTGCAAGTATGGAAAAACTAATTCCAAAACAAATCAATCAAAACTTTGTTCATTTATGATATATCCACAAATGACTTTCATGAGTTGTCCAAGACAATCAAGTTCAGTCCAAAAGTTCAGAATCAATGCACAGTGGTCTGAACCCATATAGATATCATATATGCAATTAACATGCAGTCCAAGACTAATAGACACAGTCCAATGCAAGCAATCCAAGTTCAGTCCAGAATTGTTAAGATCAATTCATTGATATTCTATGCATATAAAGCCCAAGGTCGGTGCACATTGTGAAAGACCCAAAGAATAGGTCGGTGCACAAGTAGACATGGTCGGTGCATATATTGAAAGGTCAGTGCACTTCCATGAAACTCGGTGCAAGTTCGTAAAACACTAAAGGACCAGGTCAGTGCAAATGATGTAAAACCTATAGACAAGGTCGGTGCAGGTATAAACAAGGTCGGTGCACATCTATAAAACACTGAGATAAGGTCGGTGCACTTTTATGAAACTCGGTGCACATTCATGAAACAACAAAGTAAAGGTCGGTGCAAGTGCCAAATGTGGTCGGTGCATATAATGCTCAAGTCTGAGCATATGAAATACAGATCAGTGCCATGAGGAATAGGTCGACTCCCTGAAGGGGTGAGGTCGACTCTTCAGACCGCACAAGTCCAAACATCCAATCCTACAAAATAAGATATCAATAGTAAGCTCCAAAATCATCAATGAGCATTTTTCACAGTATTTACACACAGTATTTTCACTTCTATTCATACGCAAAACACACAATATATTGTAATCATCAAAACCATTATCAAAGACAAGGAGGGGAGTGCACCGAACCCAACAGATTATGATAGTATTAACACTTGAATTATGTATACAATCTAGTTATATGAATGCGAGTTACCCTGATTTATTTAGGCGGCCTACTGAGCGTCACACTCACCCCTTTGTGACACACGATTTTCAGGTGATACAGGAAAGGAGGTCGTGGAGGAGGTTGCGGTCGAGGAGTAGCTTAGTCCTTCCTTTGTCAGGGTAGGCTATGGATGTTATCTCTCATATATGGTCAGTTATGGAATGGTAAATATGTATGGACTCGGGTGTATTTGGAACAATGGATATGTACTTTCCTTGGGATTATGAATGGTTAAGATGAATGATATATACATTTCTTGTAATTGTGGTTTCTCTCTCTCATGCGAATGTATACATGATTATCTATTTGTGCTTCCGCGATACGTACGACGTAATGCTTCGTGGTCCGATAGAACAATATATATATATATTTGCCCATTAATTGGGAATCGGATCTCGGGGCATTACAACCCAACTTGTCATGGGTTCCAAAAGTTTTTGCATAATATGTTTTGTAGGAAAGTCTGGCAGCCATGGACAATCGGTGGTATCTGGACAGTGGCTGCTCAAGGCACATGACTGGAGACAAGGCCAAATTCAGCAAGCTAGAAATGAAAGCTGGTGGAACAGTTAAGTTTGGAGGGAAGAACAGAAGTAAGATCATTGGCTTCGGCACTATTGGTAAGTGTCCCTCCAACACAATTGAGAATGTATTACTTTTTGAGGGTCTTAAACATAATCTGCTTAGCATTAGTCGACTCTGTGATAAGGGTCGCAGGGTTACTTTTGATGATTATGAATGTAAGATTTTTGAACTCAATTCTGATTCAATAAAAATTGTAGGCCACAGAGTCAATAATGTTTACATAGTGAACATAGATGAAAATTCTGCATCAAATCTTTGTTTGACTGCCAACTCTGAAAATAATGCTTTCCATTGGCATAGGAAGTTAGGCTGTGCTAGCTACAATATCTTGAATAGATTAGTCAAGCATGAGTTGGTTAGAGACATGCCTAAAATAAATTCAAAGCAAACACAAAAATTTGTGATGCATGTGCCTTAGGGAAGCAAGCTAGGACATCTTTCAAAATAAGGCATGAACCCTTACTACCAGACCATTAGAACATCTGCATATGAACTTGTTTGGTCCTACTAGGACTCAAAGTCTAACTGGTAAGAGAGCTGGGTATGTCATTGTAGATGACTTCACTAGGTTTACATGGATATTCTTTTTAGCTCACAAGAATGATGCATTTGATGAATTTCAAATTTTCTTTAACAAAATAAAACAAGAAAAGAAGCACAAGGTGTGTGTCATTCAATCTGATCATGGGGGAGAATTTGAAAATACATTGTTTCCTGATTTTTGTAGTAAAGAAGGACTGACTCATAAATTTTCATCTCCCAGGACCCTAGAGCAAAATGGAGTTGTAGAGAGAAGGAATAGAACAATCATGGAGATGGCAAGAACCATGTTGATTGAGAGCCAACTCCCACGGAAGTTTTGGGCAGAAGCTGCAAACACTACCTGTTATATACTTAACATGGCAATGGTAAGACTTGTCCACTTGAAAACTCCATATGAACTTTTAAAGGGTAAGAGACCCAACCTGGCTTATTTCAAAATCTTTGGTTTTAAGTGCTTTATTAATAATAATGATAAAAAGGACCTAGATAAGTTTGAAACTATAGTCTGGGAATCTTCTTGGGGTATTCTGAAGTGTCTAGAGCTTATAGAGTCTTCAATATTCATGGTCAGCTAGTTGAGGAATCTCCTCATGTGATGTTTGGTGTAAATTTCAACCATGCTAACTTTTACAATGATGACAGGAAGGAAAAGGAAGATGGTGAATTTCTTGAAGAAAAGCCAAATGAAGAAGACTCTGATCACCAAGAACAAACCTTTCCAGAACAAGGTCAGCCGATCGAACAAGGTGAGTCTTCAAATAACATCAGATTTCTTAAGGATCATCCTGCTCACAATATTATAGGAAATCTGAATGATCCCCCTGGGACTATGACTTTTCTTAGAGATGTCAATAACCAGGACCTACTAGCATTAGTTTCTCAAATTGAACCCAAAACTATAGAAGAAGCATTAAAAGATGAATCATGGATAAATGCAATGCATGAAGAATTGGCTCAGTTTGAAAGAAATAAAGTTTGGATCTTGGTTCCTAGACCTGAAAATTCTTCCATTATTGGAACCAAGTGGGTGTTTAGAAATAAAATGAATGAGGATGGAATAATCTATAGGAATAAGGCTAGGTTGGTAGCTAAGGGGTATTCTCAAGAATTTAGGGTGGACTTTGATGAATCCTATGCACCAGTGGCTAGGTGGAGGCTATTAGAATTCTTATAGCCTTTGCATGCTCTAACAACATAAAACTTCAACAAATGGATGTGAAGAGTGCATTTTTAAATGGCATTATAAAAGAAGTTTATGTTGAGCAACCCCCTGGATTTGAATCTATTGAGCTGCCTAACCATGTTTTCAGATTGAATAAGGCTTTATATGGACTAAAACAAGCCCCTCGGGCTTTGTATGACATGCTGACTGAGTTTTTGATCAGCAAAGGATATTGTAGAGGTAAGGTTGATCAGACCCTCTTTACTAAGAATGCGGATCAAAAATTAATCATAGTTCAAGTATATGTTGATGACTGTATTTTTGGTTCCACATGTCTGGAACTCTCTGAAGATTTCATGAGTCTAATGTCAAAAGAGTTTGAGATGAGTCTAGTTAGTGACTTGCAATATTTTCTTGGTCTGTGGGTTAAACAAGCGGTGGAAGGATGCTTCATCAGTCAGACCAAGTATGCATCTCAAATCCTGAAGAGATTTGGCATGGACAAGGTGAAGCATATATCTACACCAATGGGAGCAAACACATCATTGGATGCTGACGAGTCAGGTAAACTAGTAGACACTAAACTCTATAGAAGTATGATTGGATCATTACTCTACTTTACTGCTTTCCAGACCTGATATCCAATTCAGTGTGTGCTTGTGTGCTAGGTTTCAAGCTAATCCAAAAGAATCACACTTGTCTGCTGTTAAAAGAATTTTTAGATACATTGCTGGCACACACAATTTAGGCTTATTTTTTCCTGCATCATGCCACTTAGAGTTAATTACTAATACTGACGCAGATTATGCTGGGTGTAAACTTGATAAGAAAAGCACTAGTGGTTACTGTCAATTTTTAGGAAGGTGTTTCGTTTCTTGGGCTCCCAAGAAACAACACTCAGTAGCTCTGTCCACCATAGAGGCTGAGTATGTAGCTGCTGGTAGCTGTGGCACACAAGTCATATGGATTAAACACCAGTTACAAGACTATAATGTAGATCTTGGATGTACACCAATCTATTTGTTGACACTCGTTTTATGACCAATGAGTTGGGACATCTCCTTATTTATTTTTATGATGTCCCGAGTTATTCACCACTTATTGGGCCATTTTTTGTCATTCTTGGGCCTAATTTTATGGGTCATTCTCTTGGTTGGACTTAGCTTCATTGATTTCTCGTCACTTCACCTTATTGGGTCTAGATAAGGGCTAATGAGGATTATTTTGTGGATTAAGTTATTATAACACCCTCAAATATAGCTAAGTTGTACTCTATATCATCGAGGCGTCTTTTGAAGTATCGGTTGAGTTCTTGAAAAGAACTCCGAAGTTAAGTGTGCTTAATGGGGAGTAGTACTGGGATGGGTGACCTGCCCGAAACGTCCCCCATTCTGGAGCCGATCACTGTTAGAACGGGACAAAACCCTGAGGTCGGTAGGCCAAAGCGGACAATACCTCGACGGTATAGAGTACGGGGCGTTACAGAATGGTATCAGAGCTATACCCCAGTCGGAAGTGTGGGAACTAAGTGCCATGCAGGGCAAAGTGCTACGCTATGGGAGCCACCTCTTGAACCGGCAATGGGACAAAGTGCTACATAGTGGGAGCCACCTCTTGAGCATGTAGGGGCCACCTCTAGAGTCCTACCTGCCTGGGGATTTGATTGCGTGATTGCGTGCTATTTGTGCCCAGCGATGAGGACGTCGCATATATAAGAGGGGTAGATTTTAACACCCGCAAATATAGCTAAGTTGTACTCTATTTCATCGAGGCACCTTTTGAAGTATCGACTCAGTTCTTGAAAAGAACTCCGAAGTTAAGCATGCTTAATGGGGAGTAGTACCAGGATGGGTGACCTACCCGGGAAGTCCCACATTCTGGAGCGGATCATTGTTAGAACGGGATAAAACCGTGAGGTCAGTAGGCCAAAACGGACAATACCTTGACGGTATAGAGTACGCGGCGTTACAGTTATGGATTTATTAGCCTTTATATCTTTTGCCACGTCCTCTCCCCTAGCGGTCTATCGTACGACCGCAAGGAGGACGTTGGCGGTCCATTGCTAGGCCGCTAATGGGCAGAGAGTCCTGTTAGGTCTCTTTGATCTTATCTTCTTCTGGACGCATGTGCCTAGCGGTCTACTGAACAACCGTTTCTTCTGGCTAGCGGTCTATCGCAAGACCGCTAGTGGAACAGAGAGTCCTGCTCTGCTGTTCTTCCTCTCCTCGGCCGTGGACGAACTAGAGTCCTTCATCTTTTGATTTCTCTCTCACCAAAGACTCCCAGAACCTTCTGTTTGTTTCTATGGACTTTTGGGAGTATTATCTTCAAGAATTATCTAGTTTTATATCTATTTTCGAGTCATTATCCCTCCAACTCGAACCTAGGGTTTGAGGGCCTATAAATAGGACCCTTGAGTTCATGGCTTGAGGGGGAGATTTTTAGAGATTGCGTCGAAGTGCTGCTGCGTTCTGGAGCCACTTCCAACCAAGGAGAAGCTGCTTCCATGTCCACCAAGCTTCTAGTTCAGGGAGTACAAAGTTCTTTGGTCTAGTTTGTGTTCTTTGGTCTTTGGCTTTGTTTATCATTCCCTTGCATCCATAGCATCTTCCCTCTTCTTTTCTTTACGTTCTCTGCATTCAATCATCTTCTCAAAACATCCCCCTATCTTTTTCACGCCCCACAGGGGTTAAAAAAATCAAACCTCCTAGGTATTTACCCTTCTTTTATGCATATTAGCCTAATTACATTATAGATACTACACTTGTCCCAAGGGCTAATTGGGTTGTTTCTTTTGTTGTCTACACTCTTTTGCAGGCTAACAAGACTCACTACACGAGGCCCAACCTTTCTGGCCGGTCAGGAGAGGTGGAGGTCAAAGTTCCAAACTACTGCTCTGGGTGCCCTAGCGGTCATCTGGAAGGCCGTTTTCAGATATAAGGCGGTGTATTGTAAGACCATTTTCTACTGGAACGCCGTTGTCTGAAAGACCATTTTTCGTTCGTTGCACCTGGTTTTCTCTCTCCCGCGGGCAGGTGACTTCAACCGGCTCTTTCTAAGGTATTATTGTGGTTTTACTACTTTAATTACTTTGGTGACAATCACACATCTTTAGTTGGGTAATTGTTCATCTTTGTCATCATCCTTGCTTGCTCTCTTTTATTTTACTTGCTCCACACCTACAGTGTGTGTTTTTGTTTTATTCCTTTGCTCCACGCCCCGGCGTGTGTTTTTATTTTTCTTCCTTCATGAGCACTGATGACATGCCCATGCTCTTGATTTTGTGATTGTTTAAGTTAGGTCATTACTTGCTCACACACTTTCACATATTTCTTTCTCATATTCACATCATTCACATTCATCATCATATCACAACACACAAAAAACTATCAACAATCCCATTTTTTGGCGATCACGGTGGGACATCTAGTGCCAATCATGATGAGTTCTTGTTTCACCTGCTGTCCTTAGTTTATCTTAGTAGCCCTTGTGTTTTTCCTCGGTTTTCCCATTTTATTTCTTGTGGTTTCTGCTCCTTGATTCCTTGGCGGTCCTCTGTATGGCTGTTTTCGACTTAAAAGCGGTCTAGCGATAGATCGCCTTATCTCATAGTGGTCTCCTAGATGACTGTTTCTCCAGTATAGGTACGCACACCGAGGTTGCTTATATTTCTATAATTTTTTACTGTGATTTTTATTCTTGGGTGCTATCTGGTCTCCTCCTTTGTTGTTATTCATTTATACATCATTGTTTGCATATTGATTGTTAGTTTTAGGCTAGAAATTACGTGTAGAAACCTGATAATTTAAAATAAGAAATAAAATTTTCAAGTAAATTATACAATTAAATTTTTCATGAAATGATTAATTTACATTTTTACTAAGTGAAATAAAGTGGATTATTGAATTTACTTAAGGTAAAGTGAAAAATAAATGCTTTAACCCTTAGATGAATCATAGGAAGCCCAATAAAAGTCCATATAATGGACTAGGATTACAATTGGCCCATTGGATAATCCATAATGGACTTGATTAATGGATAATGGGCTGGATTAATAGATTAAAGGATTTATTAAAGGATAATTAGACCAAAATTTGTAACACATGTTAATATGCCATTTAAGGGATTAAAATAACCTCATTCCTAGAAGATTGACTCAAGAATCAACCCTTACCTACCAGCCACCTTAGACCAGCCATTTTTACATTAGTTTCACACCAAAAGGAGGCTAGGTTAAGAAGAAAAATTGGAATTTTCTACCAATTCGGAGTTGGAAAGTTTGGCATTATTAGGCAAGGAATCTTGACAAATTTAGCCAAATTTTGACTATAAATAGGACCCCATTTGACGCTCAAATCATCCCTGGAGGCCTAAGCTATGCTGGTGTGAAGATTGAAGGAGATTTGAAGGAAGATTTGGGAGAAATCAAGGGTTTCATCTTATTTGAAGATTTTTCTTACCTCTTCCTTAGATCTACAAAAAGGTAGGTGTCTCTCAGGCTAAATCTCAATTAAAGCATGTTATCTTGTTCATTTTTCTGTGCTCTTTTCATTGATACATGTTTCCCTAAATTTCGTTAAGAAATGAGTAAGTTATGATCATTTTACTGGAGGGGTATTCCCATTTTTTCTTCAGAACTAGAACGCGCTTCCCATCAGGGGCGCGTTCATAAACGCGCTGCCCCGACATGGCGCGTTCCTATACCCTTTTTTTTCCATCGTCCAGTTTTCAAAAAAAAAATAATATATGCTAGATCGTGCTAGCTTTGGATAGCGCGTTCTTCAGATCACGCTAGCCAGAGCCAGCGCCTTCAAAAAAATTCTAGATTTTCAAAAAAAATATATGTAAACATCCAGATCGCGCTACCCAAGGCTAGCGTGTTCTTCAGAATGCGCTAGTCAAGGATAGCGCATTCAAGAAATTTTTTCGGAATGCCCGGGGTCCAAAATAAATTATTTTAGACATATAAATATATCTGTATATATAACTTGAGTGCCACGGCACGGCACAAATAGGCACGGCACGGCACGGCACGCCACAAATAAATATATTAATAGTTTGTATCCACACACAACTCGAGCCCACATCCTATGCCCCTTGGGTCGTGACCCAAGGGTGAGCTCTCCAACATATAAAGCGAAGGAAATTTTTCTAACTTCCAATGTAGGACTAAAGTTTAGTCACTATGCAATAGGAATTATAGCATTTAGAATCCACATAAATTGTAAGCATTTAGTCACCAAAAATAAGGAAAAAGTAATATTAGCATGTTTGAATGTTTACATCATGTTAAAAATTATTTTTTGTAGAATAAAATTATTTTTAGCATGTAAAAATCTATTTTTAACCATATAATATTAGTAAATTAATGCATGAAAAATATTTCCAACATGTTAAAAATGACTTCCAACATGATAAAATCATTTTATTCATACTGATATATAAAAACTATTTTTTAGCAAGTTAAATCCATTTACATTTATTTTTTTGCATGATAAACCTAATTTCCTATTAAATAATTAGTAAATTAATGCATGAAAATTACTTCCAATATGTTAAAATTACTTCCAGCATGACACACTTATTTCCAGCATGTTAGAATTATTTTTAGCATGTTAGAACTATTTTTAGCATATTAAAGCTATTTTTCAACATGATAATTCTATTTTTTCCTATCAAATAATTAGTAAATAAATGTAGAAAAATTATTTTAAGCATGATAAAATTTATGTTGTTATCAGAGAATTTCTGTAATCAGCATGGTAAACTTATCTTTATCATCTTATCAGTAAGTTAATGTATGAGAATTATTTTAGCATGTTAAGTATTAATTTTAGCATGTTAAATATTAATTTCCAGCATGTTAAAAATTAAATCCAGCATGAAAAAATTTATTTCTATCACCTTATCAGTAAAGTAACGTATGCAAATTATTTTCAGCATGTTAAATTATTTTCATCAAGTTAGAATTATTTTCGACATAAAAACCTATTTTTATAACAAAATTCTGGTATTTATAATAAATCACCGTTTTGGCTAAACTAATGCATCTTTAATGTACAAAAACTTCCTGTAAACATGTCTAAGCACTTGTAAATCAAATGCACGCAAGATTAAACCATGGGATTAAATTAATTCTATTAAACTCTACTTACTTGAATTTTCTTCCTAGTTACCGTTCTTTCTTGAATTCCACGACTTAATGTCGTTAAACATGATGCCTTAAAATTATTATTCACTTCACTTGTAACTTCTGAGATTTTTTCCAGATCTGTACTTTTTACAAATGAGCTTATTCTTGAAATTCATTGGTCATATACGTGGAATTGATATAGATAAATGTCAGGGGCTATGGGTCCCAATTAAATGACATTTAAATGCTATTGTGTAAATGAGGGGTTCTGATCTGATCCCACGGGTGAGGTAAAGTCCAAATATAAATAGGTATTATAATGATCAGGTCCTGGCATTCACCAATACAGGGTCTATTACAATTAGGAGAAATCATACCGTCGTGAGAACCCCTAAGTGTGTAGCCAAATAGTGATGTTCCATGAGGGGCTGTCATATCGTCATGATCTCCCCTTAGTGCATTGGCCAATCCTATTGAGTGTTGGTAGAAGTGATTGTTCTACTTCTATACTGTTTAAAGTTCAAGTGATTGCTCTACTTCGATATTGCTTAAAGTTTATCATGAATGTTCTTGAATTATCTTAATGATAGTACCCATCGTCTCATCATGAAAGTTCTTGATATATCTCTGGAAATGACCATCGTCTTGTCTACTATCATGATCTTGAAATTATTGATATCTTGTTATCTTGAAATTACTTAAAAATTCCTTATACAAAATTTCCTACTTGAAATTCTTGATCAATTACTTCATGACACGAATTGTTAAATTGTTAAATACTTAAAGATTGCCTGGCTTTAGAGATATAAAATCCTACTGAGCTTTTTGCTCACCCTACGTTTTGGTTAATTATTGCAGGAAATGAAAATGAACAAGAGAATGGACAAGAGTGAAAGAGTGAATTTTTTTTTTTACCTAGGTTTATGTAGATCATTAGTGTTTTTACAAGGATTATGTATTTGAAAAAATTGAAAGATTGTATCATGCCTTTATGGCTTATAAATTAGTGATGTAAACCTTTATTTTGATGGAATAAAATTAGCAATTTCATCTTAGCTCTCTATTATTGGAATTAAATTGGTACATGCTCTGATCGACATGAGTGCCTCGTAACTGCTCGCGCCCTCGATTTTTCGCGTCGGGGCGTGACATTGCGTGCACTCCGGTGCACATAGGCTCATTCATATTTCATATCATAGTTACATTTCCTACCTTGGTGTGTGAACCTCTCGTCTCCATATTCCTCGGGGCCGACTAGGTGACCACATCAGGGACCTCCATAAGTCTCCGCGAGCCGTGGATTTCCACACGGACGCTGGGCCGGTTGTACCTTTACCACACCGTGTCTAGGTTGCATAAGTGAGGGAGAGTTCACACCTAGAGTTAACTAAGTCCCAAAAGCCCTTCCTATTAGGAACCTTGGAGAGAATATTTAAATTCAAATCAGTAAGGTTCTAAAGGAGGAAACAAATAAAAATTGGTGCATCATTATAACTTGGTTGACTTTGAGTGCCTTTCATCCCTTTCTTTCTCTTCATAAGTTTGGAGTTTTTTTTTAGTGTCTCATTTGTGTTGTCTGTTTTGTGTCAAGGTATTCCATTGCATGTGGAGTTTATTCCGGTCCTTAGATTCATCTTCTAGGAGCAATTCCTTCTTCACCTCTTGTTCCAATCCTCTCTTTGAATCCACCATGTCTTCTCATGATCTGCCTCGTTCTCATGAGGAATCCCTTCCTCAAGGTCTCTTGGAGGACCCGCCTAGGGTCACCCTATTTCAATCTGGAGAAGGGATCGTCCCTCCTCCATCTGCTACCTCCATGGAGGGTGCCCAGCCCTCCCTTGCTTCCAACAATCCTACAGGCCAAATCTTGCAAATGATGGCCCAATTAGATCCGGCCCAACTTCAGGCCCTCTATCAGACCTTGCAGGGGTCCAATGCCCCATCTCCCACGATTACACAAGGTCTGTCCAATATCTCTGTCTCTAGACCCGGAGTCTCACCCACTCCAATTGATCTTACCCCAGTCTAGCCCAGGACCCTCCAATTCTCCAATCTAGAAGCGGGCCTGTCCTCTTGCTTGGCCTATCAAATTCTTGATAAAGGGAAGACTATTCTCCCCTCATTTACCCAGGCCAAATCTTATAGGTCCATCTCTTCAGTGCCTTAGGTTTTTATTGGCCCATCTGACTTTTCTCGCCCTCAGTAAGGGGCAGCCCCAGTCCATGCCAATCTGGGTCATCCTTCGGCCCAATATCCTTCTTATGGGCCTCCCACTCCTTCAGTTTACCCTTTGGCTCCTTGCTTTGAGCCCACTCCTCTTGCTTTGCCTGCACCGTCTCGGGAATAAGAGCTCCTTGACAAATGGGCCACTATGCAACAAAAACTTGATTTTCTTCAAAAGCGGGTTGGTCCTCAATCTTTGGCGGATGTTCCGGTTCCTAGCTTCCACAACATCCGGTTGCCTCCCCAGTCCGAGCTCCCCACATACTGCAAATACGACGGGAATAGCAATCCTTTCATTCATGTGAGGGACTTTATGTATGAATCGGCGCAGTTCCAATATGATGATCACCTTATGGCGTATTTATTCTGTCGGTCATTAGATGGAGTGGCTTTGGAGTGGTTCTATGCTTTACCACTCGAGGATGCTGAAAGCTTTAAAGTGGTGAAAGAAAAATTCATTCAGAGGTTTCAAGACCGAGTTGGCCCGGAGTATTCTTTTACGGACCTGGTGGCCGAGAAAATGAAAGCGGATGAAGATTTTGCCACCTATGCTGACAGGTGGAGACAGATGGCCGCCCGCGTGCCAGGTCACATTCAGGAGGAAGAAAAAGTCAAGTTGCTCATATCAAATGCTACCCCTACCTTCCGCAACATCCTAGCCATGAATGACATATCAAACAAGCACCAACTATATAGCCGGGCAAGATTCATACAACCCTGATTCAAGGACTCCCCCATCCACACTCTTTTTGAAGCCCAAAAGCCCAAATACCACAAGAAGCCTCAGGGGCCTGTCACTGAGGGGGTCCAAACAAATGAGCAGGTTCAAGTCGTTGCATTCCCTTTCCAATCTCCGCTGGAGAGGGGAAATCTAGCCGCCCGTATGGAGAGGCCAAACGAGGTCCGACCCAACCCAACGAGGCCCAGCTCCTTGAAGTGGTAGCCCCTGGACCCACTCAATATAAGCCCAATAACTCACTCGGAATACGCGCTTCCTAGGCGGCCTTCAGGTTGGGAAGTCCGAGCATCAGTTGATCGAGAGAGCTCCTCTGGAGCCCCATATTCCTTGCCCAAACCGTGCACTTATCGCTCGAGCGGCACCTCCTGGGCGAGCACCATATGCTCGGGCCAACTGATGGAAGCTTATCTGTGCGGCCATTACCCGTCCCTTAAAAGTGGGAGTTCAAGGGGATAGGGGAAACCAAGAGTCCGTATCCTATAAAGAGCCCGCAAGGAGGACGTAACCCCCCCAATCTCCTCAGCTTATAGGGATCATGCACTCAATGAGCCATTATTTAAGCCTGAAGATCACTATTGTGCGGAGGTAAGCCAAAAAAACCTTGAGCAGGAACCACTTCACCTTTCGGTGGAGAGGGATCTCGCGCTCCCATTTTCCTCCTAACTCCTCCCATTGCACTTGTGCTCTACTATACTTGCTGACTTAAGCATCGGAGGGTTTTCCTCAGGGATCAATCCCTGGTCACCCCTGACCTATTTCCCCTCTTGCAGTTCATACTTCAAGGCTATGTGGTTATCCCCTTCCCCGCTCAAGAGTAGTGCGAGATCGCCCCTCTTCATCTGGCGCCGTCTGTGGGAAACAAACAAAGAGCCATCATGGTGCAAAGGAATTCTGGCAGGAGGACCGTCGGCGATGTTGACACCCATTTTATGATCAATAAGTCGGGTCATCTCCTTGTTCATTCTATATGATGCTCCAAGTTGTTCACTCTTCATTGAGTCTTTCTTGATCAGTTGGAGGTCTATTTTATGGGTCTTCTCCTCTTGGTTGAGTTTGGTTCCGTGGCATTTTCATTTTAGATGAAGCTTAGCAAGCCTTAGTCATCTTTTGATCTTCATTGTCTCTAACGGTCCATAGCAGGGGCGTTACATCCTTCTGACGCATAGGCCCATGGCCGTTACATCTTGAAGAGTCCTAAGACTTAAGGCCTTTGTTCCAAAGCTTATCCTTTTGGCTTATCCGTTGATTCTGACGGTCTGTCGTGCGGCCGTTATTTTCTCTAACGCGTCATCCCATGGCCGTTACATCCATTCAAGAGTCCAATTGTTTGAAACCTCCTCGTTAATCTTATCTCTTTTGAGATAAGGTTGAGTGTGACGGTCTCTCCCTAGCGTGTTACATTCATGTGGCGGTCTGTCGTGCAGCCGTTACATCCAACAGAGAGTCCTGCCTGGTCTGGTCTTTTCTCTGCTACTCCGTGGTCGAGATGAGAGTTTGATCTTGTGATTTCTCTTCCAAATCTGATCCTCAGAACCTTCTGTTTATTTCTATGGACTCTTGGGAGTATTATCTTCGAGAGTTTGCTAAGAATTATCCTCTTTTCTTGCTGGATTATCCTCTGCTCGCCCAGAGATTTTGACGGCCTATAAATAGCACCCTTAACTTCATGGCCTAAAGAGGAGAAATCTGGAGTTCGTGTCGAAGTGCTGCCGCTTTCTGGAGCCATCTTCATCCAAGAGGAGTCTACTTTCACGTCCATCTGCATCACAATCAAGGGAGTACTCCGGTTTTGGGTTTCAAAGTTCATAAGTTGCACTTGTGTTCCTCCCTTCCTCTTCTCATCACAACATTGTCCCACTTCTTTCTCCCACGTTCTTCATCTATTTTCATCATCTAAACATTCTTCCTACGTTTTAAAACGCCCAGGGGGGTTAAAAAACCAAAACTTCCCCGATATTCCCCTTTCCTTTTGCATGATTGTAAGTCCTTTAAGAATTGATGCTATATTGTTTAAAGGGCTAATTTGGGATTGTTTTCTTGTGTTTCAAGTTCTTTGGGAGGTTTACAGAGTTCATTAGACGAGGCCCAAGCTTTCTGGCCGGATGGAAGGTTTGGAGTTCAAAGAATTCACAAGTTGTTATTGCAGGTTCTCTGACGGTCTTGAGCAGACACGTCAGGCTTCTCTAACGGTTCATCTGGAGACCGTCACACTCCTGTGACGCACAGGGTCTGGACCGTTACGTTCAAGGAAGATTTGCAAATTTCGCTGGTTTCTCACTCCCATGGGTGGGTGCATCATCCTCCTATTTCTAAGGTATTGATCAGGTTTTTGACTTGTTTTATTACCTTAGTGGCGATCACGTTCTTTCCTTAGTATTGGGCATTGATTTCTCTCTCATATCTTTTATTCCTTTTGCTTGTTCCACCCACGCGGTGTGTTTTTATTTACTCCTTGCTCCACGCTCCGGCGTGTGTCTTTCTTTGCCTTCTTTAGCTTAGTTTGATTGAGATAGCATTGCCCATGCTAGAGCTTGTTCTGATTGCCTAGGTTCATGGTTCACATGTTCATAGGTTGATTGATATCATTGATTTTTACTTATCATCTTTATCCCTCATCACAACCAACAAAAGAAGGAAGCAAAATAAATCAATAGATAATTTTTTGGCGATCACGGTGGGACAGCTTGTGCCAATCGTGTTTTGAACTCTGTTTTATACCTGCCATCATTTCCTTGTGTGATTTTCCCCGGATTTCCCTTCTATTTCCCTGCTGTTTCTGGTTCCCCGGCTCCTCTGACGGTCTATAGTCTCTGCGTTACATTGCTTATGACGGTCTAGTCTTCGACCGTTACATACTTCTGACGCGGGTCTCCTAGACCGTTACACTCTCCAGACATGTACGCATCCCGAGGTGCATTTTCTTTTCACAGTTTCTGCTGTGATATTTTGCTTGGGTGTTATCTGATCTCCTCCTAAGTTAGTTCAGTTACTCATATCATTATTTGCATACTTGTTTGCTAGATTCTATGTTAGAATTTGCATGCACTCCGGTGCGCATAGGTTCATGCATATTATCATACATTAGATTGCATTTTCCTACCTTGGTGTGCGGACCTCTCATCTCCATATTCGTTGGGGCCGACTAGGAAATCACACCAGGGACCTCCGTAAGTCCCCCCGAGCCGTGGATTCCCACACGGACGTCGGGCCGGTTGTACCTTTCCCACCCCGTGCCTAGGATCGCATAAGTGAAGGAGTGATCACATTTAGAGTCAAACCAAGCCTTACACCCTCTCCTATCAGGAACCTATTGTTGAGAGCACATCCTAATCAATCTACTAAAGGTCCAAAGGAGAAATCATAAAAATCTTGTCACATCATCTTAAACAACTTGGTTGACTTTGAGTGTCTTCATCTCCTGTCACTTACATCTTTGTTAGAAATCATCTAAGTTTGGTTGCTCATTGTGTGATTGTTTGTATTGTGTTGTTTGCATCTTGTCAAGGTTGTCCGTTGCATGTGGAGTTGTTTTCGTTCGTTGGAAGCACCTCCTAGGGTAAATTCCTTCTCCAAGTTCTACTCAAACCCGCTTTTCGAATCCACCATGGCTTCTTTTAATCCTCCCCGTTCCCAAGAGGATTCCCTTCCTCAAGGACTTCTTGAAAACCCTGCTAGGGTTACCTCATTCCCTTCTGGAGAGGGGACAGCCCCTCTTCCGTCCCCTACCCCCATGGAAAGCGGTCAAGCCACCCCTTCTTTCTCTTCTCCTTCTGCGGGCTCCATTCTCTAAATGATGGCCCAATTGGATCCGGCCCAACTCCAAGCTATCTATCAGGCCATGCAAGGATCCAGTATCTCCCCTCCCACGATTATGCAGGGTCAATCCAATCCCTCCATCGACCAACCTAGAGTTGGTGGGCCTTCCATCCAGCCCACTCCGATTGATCTTACTCTGGTCCAACCTCGGACCATCACCTTTGCTGGCATGGAGACGAGCCAATCTTCTACTTCGGCCCAGCAATCTTTTGACAAGGGGAAGTCTGCCATCCCTTCTTTCATTCAGTTGGATCATCATATGTCTAGCCCAATGGTTCCACAAGTCCTTATGGGCCCTTCAGATTTCTCGCGCCCTCAGCCAGGGGTTGTCCAAGCCCACTCTAATCTGAGTCAGTCTCCGACCCAATATCCTTCTTATGGGCCCCCTGCCTTGGCCGTTTGTCCTTCTGCTCCTTCCTGTGGGCTCCCACCTCCTGCTACAGTCCACCCTTCCGCTCCTCAATTTCAACCATCATCTCTCACTACCCCTGCTCCTTCCAGAGAGCTGGAATTACTTGATAAATGGGCCACCATGCAACAGCAACTCGATTTCCTCCAGAAGCGGATTGGCCAACAATCCTTGGCAGATGTTCTAGTTCCTAGCTTTCATAACATTCGGTTCCCTCCACAATCAGAGCTCCCCAATTACAGGAAATATGATGGGAACATTAATCCCTTCATTCATGTGAGGGACTTCTTATACGAGTCGGCTCAATTTCAGTACGATGATCGCCTCATGGCATATCTGTTTCGCCGATCGTTAGATGGTGTTGCACTGGAATGGTTTTATTCTTTGCCGTTGGAAGACGCCGAGAACTTCAAGACAGTGAAGGATAAGTTTATTCAGAGGTTCCAAGACAGAGTTGGCCCGGAATATTCATTCACAGATCTGGTGGCCGAAAAGATGAAACCAGATGAGGAATTTGCTACCTATGCCGACCGATGGAGGCAGATGGCCGCTAGAGTGCCCGGCCACATTCCGGAGGAAGAGAAGGTCAAACTGTTAATTTCTAATGCCACTCCGACCTTCCGCAATATTCTAGCCATGGATGACATAGCCAATATGCATCAACTTTATAGCAGAGCACGCTTTATTCAGACGCAGTTCAAGGATTCCCCCATACACTCACTATTTGAAAACCAAAAGCCCAAGTATCACAAGAAACCTCAAGGGCCGGTCACCGAGGGGGTCCAAACGAACGAACAAGTTCAAGCCGTTGCTTTCCCATTCCAAGCCGCACCCTTCCGCTTCCCTCAAAATCCCCGCAATCCACAGAATCCCGCTCCCCAAAACTTCCAAACCACTCCGCAGAACCCTCCGCCTACTTTCACCATTCCACAAAATACCTTCGCCGCACCACAGCAACCACCACCACCTCCACAATACCACAACGTCCCTCCACCCAACGGCTATAACAACAACAATAACAAGCGCCCGGCTCCTAAAAGGGCACAATACCCACCTTTTCCAGAAACTCTCATAGATATCTTCTCGACTCTCATGTCAATCAATGCTATACAACTTCCTCCGGAACGGCTTGTCTGGAACCCGGCCGTTGATCAGACCAAATACTGCATGTTCCACAGACAGCCGGGCCACACGATCGAAGGATGCTTTCAGTTCAGAGACCTGGTATATGACCTTCATGAAGGACAGAGAATTGATTGGGCCGAGATGCACAAGGCCATTGTTGAAATCAAGGAAAAGAGAAGGCAGCCGCCGAGGCAGCAAGTGCAGCAGCAACAAGCACCACAGCCACAGCAGCAGCCACAACAGCAACAGCAGCATGTTCAAGACTTGGGGATCCACCAGAACCCAATGCCGAACCATCCTCCCGTTCCGCAGCCTCAGCCGCCGGCACCAGCTCAGGTCAATGTTGTCCAACCCCGGTTCCCAACGCCGGGTGGTCTTTTGATGATGACGGCGCTACGCCGCAAGTAATGGCCCTCCACCATAACTACCACAATTCCCCTACTCCCTCTATCATTTTACCTACGCACCCAACATCTTCCCCACTTGTCCGCCCATTCGCCTTCACTCCAGTAAATGTGCCATCACCCGCATCTCTGCCACCCGTAATTCCATCACCTCTGCCACCAGTTACCCCCGCTACCATCATCACACCATCACCCAACCCTTCGCTCATCGCTACACCTTCACTAGCCTTTCCTCCCTCCGTATCATCACCCATCATCACCACCCCGCCATCCATTAATCCCTCACTTATCATCCATCCATCACCGCTTATCACTTCTGCCAACACCACTTCCCATCAGATCCCCTCTCCCACGCAGCCTATTCCGCTTATCCATCCTACCGGGCCAATAACATCTTCCCCTGATGCCGTGCCGGCACAAAACCTCGCCTTACAGAGCGGGTCATTGTTCCATCGGAACTATCCCACTACTTCCAATCCCCAGTCTTCCCAACCGGCTGCCGAGCAGGAAGAGGCCGAATGTGATGCCCTGGAGACGTGGTAGGTCTTGTTGGATCTTCATTGGATCTTTTGGATTGGTTTCGGTGAGTTTCGGTTCGCTTTGGTGGCTTCCGAGTTGAGTTTTACGAGCCGTGTGGGTTTTTCTCTCGTACTAGCTACGGGACCCTACGGTGAGTTTGTTTCTCAGTTCCTCGACTCGTGGATGCTATAGCGACGATGTACTCGTTGAGCCGGTCGTTTCGACTATTTTTACGTATTTTTCAGAGATAGGGCCAGAAATTGGATTTTTCTGGAAATTAGGAAAATTCCTAATTTCTTTTCCTTTTCTTTCCTTTTCCTCTCTCCTCCTTCTCATTCACCACCGCCGTCTCTCTCTCTTCGTTTCTCTCCCCTCGAGCCTCCTCGGCTCCTGCAGCAGATGGGGTACCTAGAGGCACATGTTGGGGATGCTGTGGAGCTGGCTGGGTGCGCAACGGAACGAGGATCGGGATGGATTTAGCGCGATCCCGAACGGTGGATTCAAAGCCGACGGTTCGGTTCACGGCACGGTTTTCGGCGCAGTTTAGTCCCTTCGGGGCACAGTTTCTTCGGTAAAGGTAGGGTGACGCTTCCTCACTTCTTCCTCTCCGTTTTCCCTGCCATTGCACGTCGTTCGGCAAGGAAACGGTCGAGTTTGGGCTTGGTTTGCCTAAACCGTGATTTTTGGGTTTTGTAGGGTTCGCCGGAAAACGGCAACCATTTGTAGCTCGGTTAGTGTTGAACTGACCGTTGGGATGTTAGGATCCCATCCATGCTAGTTTTGTGTTGATCGGTGATCATTCGAGGCCGGTAGGAGTCCGGGAACCTCGTTGACTCTTTTAGGGTCGATTTGTTAAAATCGCCCCGATCTAGCATTTTAACCCGTGCATGTGGGCTTTTTAGCCTCCTTATGTGGTTTTTCATCGTCGAGGGTTGTTTCCCATGCGCTTCGACGTGAATGGGGCGTGGAACGGGCCGATTTGGCCAACCCTCTATATTCCCACCGTGACTGGTGTGGCGGTCATTCCAGGGACCGTCACATGGCCCTGACGGCCCTACGATAGACTGTCACAGCATCTAGGCATTTTTAAGCTTTTTGGGCTTTGGGAGTGTGACGGCCCAGGGGTGGCGCGTCACAGAACTCTGACGTGTCCCATGAGACGCGTTACGCCTATCTTGTCGTTTAGTGCTTTGGTTAAGTCGGTTCCCCTGACACGCCTGCCCCTATGCGTCAGGTGGGTGTAACACGCCTGGTGTAGGCCGTTACGTTCTGTTTGACCGCGTTTGACCAGTTGAGTCGGTTCGCCTAACGGTTGTGCTCTCGTGCGTTAGGTGTGTGTAACGCGCTTGCCCCAGGCCGTTACACTTTGTTCTGGGCCGAGTTTGGGTGGCTGTGCCAGTTGATTTTAACTGCCATGCCCTTTTGCGTTAGGCCTGTGTAACACGTCCGTGATGGACCGTTACATGCTGTTCTGGCTGAGTGGGTGGTTGTGCCATTGGCTCTAACGGCCACGCCCCCGTGCGTTAGGTGTCTGTAACGCGTCCGAGATGGACCGTTACATGCCTCTCAGCCGGTGATTTTCTTGACTTGAGCCTGTTGGCCCTGACGCGCCTGCTCCCATGCGTTAGGTGTCTGGAACGCGCTTGGTCTAGCACGTTACGCGGTTCGAGTGTGCTTTGAGTTTGAGGTCTGTTGGCCCTGACGGCCCGGGTCGGGCGCGTCAGAGCTGTGTAACGCACCTGGTGTTGGCCGTTACGTGCCTTCTGTGTTCTAGGTGTTGTGTAGGGTGTTGTGTGTGACGGCTTCTCCTCTGACCGTCACGTGGAGTGTAATGGCCTAGAGTTAGACCGTCACATGTGTGTAACGGTGTAAGGGTGGCGCGTTACAATCCTTACGCTCCGATTTTTGTTGTTTCGATTTCTGCTTGCCTTGGCTTGTCCTTGTAGCCTGCCCGTTGTCCCGTGGATGTCTCTTGACGTCCTATGAGGGTTAAGACTACGTTGTAAAGTGGCCAGGAGTCTTCTTGCTTGTGGTAGGATTCTCTATCCTACTTTTGTATGTGTTTTGGTCGGGTCCCAGTCAACCCGGGGTGACCCAGTGGTTGACAGGTGACCTTGTGTGTGGGTGTCTTGGCGGTTCTGTCCAATCCGAGACACTGGTTCTGGATGCCTAGAGGTGATGTGTTACCTCGGTTTCTGTGTCCAGGCGTGTGCTGAGGGTCTTCGGTGTTCCCTCAGGTCTCCGTGAGTCATTTTCTGCGGAGTGTCGTTTCTTGTGGCTTAGGATTAGACCGATTGGCAGATTGTTCCGCTGTCTGTGACAATATTACCCTTGAGTCGTTCGACCCAGGATCATTACGTGGTAGGTATAGTTGACTTGTCCTGTGTCTGTTGGCAGTGGTTGTGCTGCCATTGGTGCCTTGAAGTACGTGTCGTGGGGGGTTCTTGCCTGCTTGTACTTCGGCACTTGTGTTTCGGAGTCTCTGTGTCTCGTGAGCCTCCATTTGTTGTTACCCTAGGTCTTTGAGTGCCGACCCGCTAGCGGATAGCGGAGGGGTATCCCCGAGATACGATTTATAAGCTAGTTTCCGTGGGCTCCTGTGTGGTAGTAGCGTCCGCTGCGGGGAGAAAACTAGCTAGAGGCCTAGCTTGGGCATAAAGCTTGTGTGTGCACACGTGGTCAGGGGTGGTTGGACTGACGCCAACAGGCGTGACCCTGACTAGTTACTCGTCGTGTTGGTACTGCGGTCCCGCTTTGCGTGGGTGCGGTTATTTCTCCTTGGACTCGGAACGGTGGTTCCTTGGACTTGGTTCTGTGGGTGTCTTGTCCCTGTCGGTTCTTTGGGACGACAGCGTTGACTAGGCGCTTGGTGGGTAGCATAAGACGTCTGTGGACGCAGCTGGCTGTTCCTCTTGTGAGGAGGAGGTGCTTCCGTCAGTGACACGTGACTCTCGGCGTTTCTTGTGCGTCGTGACCTTTCTGGGTTGGCCTCTCCGTGGCTGCACCCGAGGTCAGTGTTCTGTCACTTGCATGATGTTCTTGTCGTGCGTGGGACAACGTGCACGACGTTCTAATCGTGTGTGCGTGATCGAGTCTGTCAGTCGTCTGTGGGTCTTCTCTAGACCTTTTGTCTGTTCTTACAGGTCTTCGTCTTAGACCTGGTGTTGTGTCAACAGATCGGTAACTTCTGACTTTGCTAGATCAGAGTCGCCCTTCTTTCACTGTTTGGAGTAGTTTGGGGTGCCAAGGTTAGTTCGGCCGCCACTTGTCTGGCACGGGTTTTTCCCCTTTCTTGCTTGCTCCCTGCTCCTACCTCCCGTCTGTTTACTACTGCTTGTAGCGTAGTTTTGCAGCTTTGTAGTGTAGTTTCCTGCTTTACTACACCTGATGTTTCTGTTGTTGTTGTTCCGTGTTACTGCGTGTTTTTTAGTGGGGATCCGCGTGACCCCTACTGAGCCAGTGACACGTGGCTCACCCCTACTTTTCAGGTGGGGTGGCGTTGTTCGTTCTGCTTCCGCGTGGTTCCTGGAGTGCGTGCTCTTTGCGTGCCATTGCTGCCAGCTGGTACCTACGTCGGGCTTCCCCCGACCTTTTGGTACGTCTTTCCTTTCTGTTGACTGTACTATGCTAGACTTGTTGTCTTTAGCTTTGGACTGACTCTGGGATATAATTGTTAATTGAAACTATTAATTAAAAAGTAATTTTATTTCTGCTACTTTAGCAAACCGATCTAATGAAATTTAATTGCTTTTGTTATATCTCTGTGGCTTCAATGTACTCTACACATGCCCTTATCCCTTCGGAGCTTTCCCGCTCTTGGGAGGCCTCGCGGGTTCCATGCGGTATCACGTGTATCCGGTAGTCCTACCGGGTATGCCGGGTATCCGGAATCCGGGTCGCTACAGCTTGGTATCAGAGCCGTGTTATGAGATGTTCAGAGTTCTTTTCTGAGCTATCGGAGCATTGTTGTGTGAAGTACATGGGAATCCGAGATATACTGTATCCAGAGTCGTGAAAGTCCAGTACAGTCTTCAGCTGGCTACGGTTTGTGATTCTTTGTCGCGTTGTTTTCTGTGTGTTATCTTGTGCGTGCTGTTCTGGCACTGTACGAGATGGATCTGCTCTCGTCAGGTTATGACGAGGTGTTTCTTTTCATCGTCGTGTCGATTTCGGTTATGTTGTACTTGGCAGAGTTCGCCGGAAGGCTTGAATCTGCAGTACGTTGTTTGAGGTTTTCTCCGTGTGTTGTTCAGGTTGTTGTTGATCTTTAGCCTTGGTTTGATGACCGTACACGTTTTCACGTTGTCTTGGTCATCCCGGCTTGAGTCTGTTCATCTCCTGATGTGTTTTGCTTCTGTTGAAGTGCTCGGTTAGATTCCGTGTTGGAGAAGTTGCTCAGGCAAGCTAGGATTTCCTCTTCCTGGTGAGCTTTTGTGGTTGAGCTTCTTACTTCTCGTCCCTTCTGGTGGAATCTTTTTCGAGGTCTGCCTTGGGATTGCTGTCTTAGTGATGCCTTTGTCATGTGTCTGCTTAAGTGTGGACAGCTTTGTTCTGAGCTTGATCTGCTCTTTGCTATACGGTTGCTTGGCTTTGGACTCCATTATGGTGTTAAGAGCTATTGTGTACCGTTTTTGTCGTGCCATGTCCAGCGGCCGATGTATTGTGAAGGCTCCTTTATCGTTTTCAGGACGTGAAGGTAAGCTGAGATTGATGCTTTCCTTATGCTTTGTGCTAAAGCTGGTGCTCTTCCCCTGTTGCACTTAGGCTCCTTGTGATTGGTTGTTAGCAAGATCGGTACTCGTGGTGTGTTATTTGCGATCTTCATTGATTACGAAGGCGTCTGGTGTGTGCTGAGATGCGACTACCGGGGTTGTTCTGATGCCTGTGTGCGTCGCTGAATGCACAGCGGAAGCATGTGAGTTAGCTACTCACTTGTCGAGAGGTTTGTTCTTTCTCGATGTGACTTCGTCTTGGCTTCTGGTGCCTTGACTTTGTCTGTTGCCGTGCTGTTGGTGGTGGTTTTCTGCTGTTGACATTGGCATTTGTGAGTGTTGGGGATTTTATCGGCATTTCTGCTGATTGAGTACCCTTTTGCTCTGCATTTCTTTTTGGGTGTTGTGCTCTCAAGGCGTGTTTGTAGTCCTTGAGTTGCGTTCCCTGAGATTGTCGTTTCTCGTTGTTGTGGGTCTCTCCTTGGTGAGCAGTCTGATGCGTGACCCGTTCCTGTGTGGTCGTGTGCTCAGCTGTTTCTGTGCCTTGATGTGACCCTGCTTGCAGTTGTGTTCCATGGTTCTGTGTTCAGAGTGGAACCGGAAACCTGCAGGTGTTGCCGTTGTGTTGTTTCTGTAGGTGCTGTTTCTCTATGATTTTGTGTCTCTGCCTTGGACCATTTTCTTGTCGGTTAGCTTGCTGTACTCCCTTTCTCTGGTAGAGTTAGCTTGCGACCCGTTCAGATGTGATATCTGTGTGAGGACTGACTTGTTTGTGTTTGTGGTCCAGTGTTGTCTTTGGCGTCCTGTGCGCCAGGTGTTCCCTGTTGCCTTTGGCACTGGAGCCGATGATGTGGTCGAGCTGTCAGCTGAGAGGACTGTGTCTCCTCGTGTAAGCTGCCGCTTGCCGTGCTGCCGTTGTGTTTCTCGGTCGGTTGTTTGCTGTTGTGGCAGTAGTGTCTCTTTTCCCTGCGAGACGTAAACGACGTTGCCTTGTTTCGGAGGTGTTGGACTTGTGTTCACTTGGGTGCCGTGCTCGATCCAAAGCATGTACTCGTGATTGTGGTCTGACATTATTCCTCTGAGCTGTGTTTTTCGAGATTCGTGTTGCTTCCGTAATTGTGTTGTTGGGTTTTTCTTCCCTGCTTCTCCTTTGTTAGTCCTTAATTTTGAGGGTGAAATTTCTTAAAGGAGGGGAGGATGTAATGCCCTGGATCCTTGGTAGGTCTTGCTGGATCTTCATTGGATCTTTTGGATTGGTTTCGGTGAGTTTCGGTTCGCTTTGGTGGCTTCCGAGTTGAGTTTTACGAGCCGTGTGGGTTTTTCTCTCGTACTAGCTACGGAACCCTATGGTGAGTTTGTTTCTCAATTCCTCGACTTGTGGATGCTACAGCGACGATGTACTCGTCGAGCCGGTCGTTTCGACTATTTTTGCGTATTTTTCGGAGATAGGGCCAGAAATTGGATTTTTTCGAAAATTAGGAAAATTCCTAATTTCTTTTCCTTTTTCTTTCCTTTTCCTCTCTCCTCCTTCTCATTCGCCGCCGCCGCCTCTCTCTCTTCGTTTCTCTCCTCTCGAGCCTCCTCGGCTCCGGCGGCAGACGGGGTACCTAGAGGCACGTGTTGGAGATGCTGTGGAGCTGGCTGGGTACACGACGGAACGAGGATCGGGATGGATTTGGCGCGATCCCGAACGGTGGATTCAAAGCCGACGGTTCGGTTCGCGGTGCATTTTTCGGCGCGGTTTAGTCCCTTCGGGGCACAGTTTCTTCAGTAGAGGTAGGGTGACGGTTCCTCACTTCTTCCTCTCCGTTTTCCCCACCATTGCACGTCGTTCGGCAAGGAGACGGTCGAGTTTGGGCTTGGTTTGCCTAAACCGTGATTTTTAGGTTTTGTAGGGTTCGCCGGAAAACGGCAACCATTTGTAGTTCGGTTAGTGTTGAACTGACCGTTGGGATGTTAGGATCCCATCCATGCTAGTTTTGTGTTGATCGGTGGTCATTCGAGGCCGGTAGGAGTCCGGGAACCTCGTTGACTCTTTTAGGGTCGATTTGTTAAAATCGCCCCGATCTAGCGTTTTAACCCGTGCATGTGGGCTTTTTAGCCTCCTTATGTGGTTTTTCATCGTCGAGGGTTGTTTCCCCTGCGCTTCGGATTGAATGGGGCGTGGAACGGGCCGATTTGGCAAACCCTCTGTTTTCCCGCCTTGACTGGTGTGGCGGTCGTTCCAGGGACCGTCACATGGCCCTGACGGCCCTACGATAGACCGTCACAGCGTCTGGGCATTTTTAAGCTTTTGGGGCTTTGGGAGTGTGACGGCCTAGGGGTGGCGCGTCACAGAACTCTGACGTGTCCCATGAGACGCGTTACGCCTATCTTGTCGTTTAGTGCTTTGGTTAAGTCGGTTCCCCTGACACGCCTGCCCCTATGCGTCAGGTGGGTGTAACACGCCTGGTGTAGGCCGTTACGTTCTGTTTGACCGCGTTTGACCGGTTGAGTCGGTTCGCCTAACGGTTGTGCTCTCGTGCGTTAGGTGTGTGTAACGCGCTTGCCCCAGGCCGTTACACTTTGTTCTGGGCCGAGTTTGGGTGGCTGTGCCAGTTGATTCTAACGGCCATGCCCTTTTGCGTTAGGCCTGTGTAACACGTCCGTGATGGACCGTTACATGCTGTTCTGGCTGAGTGGGTGGTTGTGCCATTGGCTCTAACGGCCACGCCCCCGTGCGTTAGGTGTCTGTAACGCGTCCGAGATGGACCGTTACATGCCTCTCAGCCGGTGATTTTCTTGACTTGAGCCTGTTGGCCCTGACGCGCCTGCTCCCATGCGTTAGGTGTCTGGAACGCGCTTGGTCTAGCACGTTACGCGGTTCGAGTGTGCTTTGAGTTTGAGGTCTGTTGGCCCTGACGGCCCGGGTCGGGCACGTCAGAGCTGTGTAACGCGCCTGGTGCTGGCCGTTACGTGCCTTCTGTGTTCTAGGTGTTGTGTAGGGCGTTGTGTGTGACGGCTTCTCCTCTGACCGTCACGTGGAGTGTAACGGCCTAGAGTTAGACCGTCACATGTGTGTAACGGTCTAAGGGTGGCGCGTTACAATCCTTATGCTCCGATTTTTGTTGTTTCGGTTTCTGCTTGCCTTGGCTTGTCCTTGTAGCCTGCCCGTTGTCCCGTGGATGTCTCTTGACGTCCTATGAGGGTTAAGACTACATTGTAAGGTGGCCAGGAGTCTTCTTGCTTGTGGTAGGATTCTCTATCCTACTTTTATATGTGTTTTGGTCGGGTCCCGGTCAACCCGGGGTGACCCAGTGGTTGACAGGTGACCTTGTGTGTTGGTGTCTTGGCGGTTCACTCTAATCCGAGACACTGGTTCTGGATGCCTACAGGTGCTGTGTTACCTCAGTTTACGTGTCCAGGCGTGTGCTGAGGGTCTTCGGTGTTCTCTCAGGTCTCCGTTAGTCATTTTCTGTGGAGTGTCATTTCTTGAGGCGTAGGATTAGACCGATTGGCGGCTTGTTCCGCTGTCTGTGACGATCTTGCCCTTGAGTCGTTCGACGCAGGATCGTTACGCGGTAGGTCTAGTTGCCTTGTCCTGAGTCTGTTGGCAGTGGTTGTGCTGCCATTGGTGCCTTGAAGTACGTGTCGTGGGGCGTTCTTGCCTGCTTGTACTTCGGCACTTGTGTTTCAGAGTCTCTGTGTCTCGTGAGCCTCCATTTGTTGTTACCCTAGGTTTTTGAGTGCCGACCCGCTAGCGGATAGCGGAGGGGTATCCCCGAGATACGGTTTATAAGCTAGTTTCCGTGGGCTCCTGTGTGGTAGTAGCATCCGCTACGGGGAGAAAACTAGCTAGAGGCCTGGCTTGGGCATAAAGCTTGTGTGTGCACACGTGGTCAGGGGCGGTTGGACTGACACCGACAGGCATGACCCTGACTAGTTACTCGTCGTGTTGGTACTGTGGTCCCGCTTTGCGTGTGTAAGGTTGTTTCTCCTTGGACTCGGAACGGTGGCTCATTGGACTTGGTTCTGTGGGTGTCTTGTCCCTGTCGGTTCTTTGGGACGACAGCATTGACTAGGTGCTAGGTGGGCAGCATAAGACGTCTGTGGACGTAGCTGGCTATTCCTCTTGTGAGGAGGAGGTGCTTCCGTTAGTGACACGTGACTCTCGACGTTTCTTGTGCGTCGTGACCTTTCTGGGTTGGCCTCTTCGTGGATGCACCTGAGGTAAGTGTTCTGTCACATGCATGATGTTCTGGTCGTGCGTGGGATAACGTGCACGACGTTCTAGTCGTGTGTGCATGATCGAGTCTGTCGGTCATCTGTGGGTCTTCTCTAGACCTTTTATCTGTTCTTACAGGTCTTCGTCTTAGACCTGGTGTTGTGTGGACAGATCGGTAACTTCTGACTTTGCTAGATCAGAGTCGCCCTTCTTTCACTGTTTGGAGTAGTTTGGGGTGCCGAGGTTAGTTCGGCTGCCACTTGTCTGGCGCGGGTTCTTCCCCTTTCTTGCTTGCTCCCTGCTTCTACTTCCCGTCTGTTACTACTGCTTGTAGCGTAGTTTTGCAGCTTTGTAGTGTAGTTTCCTACTTTACTACACCTGCTGTTTCTGTTGTTGTTGTTCCGTGTTACTGCGTGTTTTTCAGTGGGGATCCGCGTGACCCGTACTGAGCGAGTGACACGTGGCTCACCCATGCTTTTCAGGTGGGGTGGCATTGTTCGTTCTGCTCTTTCAATTGGTTCCTGGAGTGCGTGCTCTTTGCGTGCCGTTGCTGCCAGCTGGTACCTGTGTAGGGCTTCCTTCGACCTTTTGGTACGTCTTTCCTTTCTGTCGACTGTACTGTGCTAGACTTTGTATCTTTAGCTTTAGACTGACTCTGGGATATAATTGTTAATTGAAACTGTTAATTTAAAAGTAATTTTATTTCTGCTACTTTAGCAAACCGATCTAATGAAATTTAATTGCTTCTGTTATATCTCTATGGCTTCAATGTACTCTACACATGCCCTTATCCCTTCGGAGCTTTCCCTCTCTTGGGAGGCCTCGCGGATTCCATGCGGTATCACGTGTATCCGGTAGTCCCACCGGGTATACCGGGTATCCGGAATCCGGGTCGCTACACCGAACCTCTACCGGGTACCTAGTATGACTTGCTACATCATCTGGACAGGGTACCCGCCAAGATATCTGTTCTGGAGCTTCTCAAGAGATCTACCCTTCACCAGGATGCGCTCAGAAACTTCTTACAAAAGGTGATGGTTAGTGAGGACATGGCAGTCGACAGTTTACCCACGGCACTGGCAACTATTTCCAAAGGGCCGGCAATCACATTTTCAGAAACCGAGCTAGCACCTCCAGAAGCTCGGCAAATGCCACTCTGCATTACAATCATTTTGAATAAGGTCAACATTGAAGCAGCATTGGTAGACACAGGGGCATCGATTAATGTGTGCCCACTCAGTACCCTTCAAGCCTGCAATATATCTGATGAACTACTGCGACCTACCCCCACCACCAAAGCAGCATACGATAACTCAAGAAGAGCATGCCACGGGGTGGTCACTATTCAAGCAGAGCTTGGGCCTCTTACTATGCCCATTGAGTTTTACGTGCTGGACATTGACCCTATGTTCAAGGCTATCTTGGGTCGTCCATGGATTGACACTCTCAGCACCGTACCCTCCACTGCGCATCAATGCATCAAATTCCCTTTTCAAGGGAGGGTTGTTAAAGTGAAAAGCTTATCTACGGTCCAATCTGTTAAGGCCATCTCAGACAAAATTCTTCCCACCTTATGGCCAAGCAGCCGACCCGTCATATCAGTGCTGGATTTGAACTTCCCTTGGGCTTATACACCTCCCAGGCCCGTCACTACTCCCGTGAATATCAAGATGAAGCCCCAGATCCGAGACTCAAAGGGATGGGACATTATACTCAAACTAGGCTATCAACCGGGGAGAGGCCTCGGTGCACAATTGCAAGGAAGGACCAAGCCCATACCCAAGGGAAGGAAGATGGGCAAGAGAGGTCTCGGCTACAGAGAGACTGCGTTATCTATGATGGGTAATTCTGGGCCACTCACCTGGGATTACCGTCAACATTTTGTTCGAGGGCCTCTCCAGCCCGGCACATTGACTCCACAGCCAGCTCTACTAAGGAAAGATACAGTCTGCCCAGCTGCCGGTCCGCCCCCATTGCCAAGGGGGCCAGTCGATGATGTGATTGATTACGGCCAGACCCTCCAGGGGCTATTTCACGAAGAAGACTGCCAGAGACACCAAGAGGATCGGCTTGTTCAGTGGAGGCCGAAGAAGCAGCCAGTTGATGATTCACGGGAGAAGGGGAGCTCACCGATTGTCTTTTCTTGGTCTCCCTCCCGCTTTCAATCTCTCCTCCAACAATGGGAATTTTTTCCCCGTCTTCCTCCTATCATGGTAAATCCATCCTTCGTTGATCCACCTGAAATTCTATTTGTTCCTTGTGCTTGCGGGCATTGCCAGCCCATTGATCTATCCACTCTATTCACTCCTCCTCCCCCCAATGCCCAACTCCACGAGATGTGGTTCTCTTCCTTCGATCCATTCTTTGATTGCATCTTCCCCGAGTTGTTCCCCATGCAACTCCCCCCTCCACCGTCCTGCTGTGTGGTCTCCTCTAAACTCCAAAAAAAACGTCAAATTCGAAACGGAGGTTTTAGTGGAAGATTACGCTATCTTGTCTCCATCCTCCTCCCAGGGGCACGAGTCCCCTGCTCCTTCCCTTCCATTAGATTTTCTTTCTCCTAGGTTAGGATTAGGGTCCGTCGAGTCTAGGGAAGTAGAGTCAGTTAGGTCTAGAGAAGTAGGGTCTTGTTCCAGCTCGTCCAACCCTTCCTCCTCTGAGCCGCGCCCGCTTGCGCGTCCTTCCCGATCTGTTCCTGATAGGTTCCTGCAAGATCTAGCTCAGCGTTGTCATGCTCTTTTGAAATGTCTAGAATTTGTTGCTACGGCAATCATGATTGAAGATGAAGAGGAAATAGAGGAGGTGTGGAGCGATGACAGACTCGGTGTCTATGAAATCCTGGATGAGAAAGATCCAATCAATGAGGACAACAATGTAGATGACACTACCGATTTGTATTCACAAGGACTAAAGAGATTCGACGAGCCATCATCGGTAGTGGATGAACCTACAAAGGAAATAGATTTGGGAACTGAAGAAGACCCAAGGCCATCATTATTGCCGCTAATCTCCCTTCGTAAGTAGAAGAAGATTTAATCAAGGTTCTGAGGGAGTATAGCGATTCTTTCGCCTGGTCTTATGAGGACATGCCAGGCCTTGACCCCTCCTTAGTGGAACATCGACTCGTGCTTAAACCAGGGGCAACACCTGTGAAACAACGGTCAAGAAGATTTCACCCCCATATGGCCTTAAGGATTAAGGAAGAAGTCGACAAGTTATATAAGGCCAGATTCATTAGAGTTGTTCTATATCCTCAGTGGGTGGCAAACATAGTCCCTGTTATTAAGAAGGATGGAAAGGTGCGCATTTGCATTGACTTCATGGATCTTAATAAAGCATGTCCTAAAGATGACTTCCCGCTGCCTCACATAGACGTCCTGGTCGACAACACTGCTGGGTATGAAGCTCTATCATTCATGGATGGATACTCAGGCTACAATCAAATCCGTCTCGCTCCGAAGATCAAGAGAAAACTTCCTTCACCACGCCCTCGGGCACGTACTATTTGTGGTTATGCCGTTCGGTCTGAAGAACGCAGGTGCCACCTATCAGAGGGCGATGATGGCTATCTTCCACGATATGATGCATATCTATATGGAAGCCTACATGGATGACATTCTGGTGAAGTCAAGGACTAAAGAAGAACACCCCTCTATTCTGGCTAAGGTGCTGCAAAGAGCCAGGGAGTACAAGCTGAAAATGAATCCAAAGAAGTGTGTATTCGGAATCTCTTCAGGGAAGCTACTAGGTTTTATAGTGAGCAAACGGGGGATTCAGATTGATCCTAACAAAGCACAGGCCATCATGGATATGCCTCCACCAAAGAACATCACGGAACTTCGAGGATTGATTGGTCGATTGTAATTCATCAGAAGATTTATATCCCAACATTCTCAAAGGTGCCGCCCATTTTATGAATTGCTTAAGGCGGGGGTTAAGTTTGAATGGAATCAAGATTGTCAGAAGGCCTACGAGGACTTAAAAGAATATCTATCCAATCCCCTGATTTTGCAACCTCCTGTCCCTGGGAAACCCCTAATCCTATACATCTCGGTCATTGAGGACTCCCTAGAAGCGGTCTTAGCACAAGTAGACGATGAAGGGAAAGAGCGGGCTGCTTATTACCTCTCTCGGTTGTTTAACCCAGCTGAGTCCAGATACACCACTATGGAGAAGACTTGTGCCGCCTTAGTGTGGGTAGCTCAGAAGCTTAAACATTATTTCCTTGCCCACCCAGTTAGGTTGATCTCTAGAATGGACCCGATCCGCTATCTCTTAGAAAAGCCTATCCTTTCTAGTAGGTTAGCTCGCTGGCAGAGCTTCCTGTCCCAATTCGATATCACTTTTGTCGTTCTGAAGGCGGTCAAAGGATATGCCATCGCTGAGCATCTTGCCCATCTCCCCATTCCTCACACTAACTCTATTCAGGACGATTTCCCTGATGAGCATCTCTCTGCTATCTCTCATCATCCCTTTTGGTCTGTACACTTCGATGGTGCACTCAATTCTCAAGGCCGAGAGATCGGCGCTGTTCTGCTCACTCCAAAGGGAGTGACTATTCCCTTTGCTTATCAACTTCGATTTCCTGCTACCAACAACATCGCTGAGTATGAGGCTCTCCTGGCCGAGCTGAAGCACGCCTATCTCCTAGGCGCGCACTATTTGAATATCATAGGAGACTCTCAGCTCGTCCTGTGGCAGGTTCTGTCCACTTACCGCACTCGTGACCCCAAGCTCAAGCCCTATCAAGATTTGGTCACGCTCCTGGCTAGGCAATTCCGTAAGCTGATCTATATACGTACTCCTAGGTCTCAGAACATTCTAGCCGATGCGTTAGCTTCCCTTGTTTCCTCTCTATCTTTCCCTCTCAGTCGGAGCACTGAGACTATCGTCATTTAGAGACTGGACGCACCCTCTCTTCAGGATCCTTGGTACATCAACCTTAGGAAAGCTGTGGAGGCGAGGACTGAGAAGGAAGATCTCAAGGAAGTATCTTTAATGGAGTTAGAAGAGATTCTAGGGGAAGAAGAATTGCCCTGGTATCATGAATTTGAGTTGTTTTGCAAAGATGGATCATTCCCAGAAGGGGCAAATGCCGAGCAGCGCAAGTCAATAAGGAGAGCCACCTCAAGGTATACCATTGTTGCAGGAGAACTATACAGGCGCGCTACCAATGGAATGCTCATGAGATGCTTAGATGATGATGAAGCTTGGAAGGTGGCTAAAGCAGCCCATTCTAGTGAGTGTGGTGGTCACGTCAATGGCCAGGCTCTAGCAAAGAAGATCCTTAGGCAGGGCTACTATTGGCCCACTCTAGAGGAAGATTGCTCCCTCTACGTCCGGAGGTGTCTTAAGTGCCAACTCCACGCTAATAAAATTCATGCTCCAGCTTCATCTCTCCATCCTCTCTCCGCTCCTTGGCCATTCTCTATGTGGGCTTTCGATGTTGTTGGCCCGCTCGGTGATCCTAATTCTCAGATCAAGCAGAAATCCTTTATCCTTACCACCACTGAGTACTTCACCAAATGGGCCGAAGCAGAGGCGTACACAGAGATTAAAGCTTCAGCGGTGTGCCGCTTTATCATGAAGAATATCATCTCGCGATTCGGAGTGCCAAGTAGCATCATTACCGACAACGGACCCCAGTTCGTCTCCCAAGAGCTCAAGGACCTCTGTAAGAAGTTCAATATTGCATTGCATCATTCATCTCCATATTATCCTCAAGGCAACGGTCAAGCCGAGGCCACTAATAAAACCCTTCTTAAAATCATAAAGAAAACATGCGAATCTCATAAGTTTTCCGATTGGCCAGAAAGATTAGTGGAAGCTCTATGGGCTTACCGCACCTCCGTCCGTACTCCCACGGGACAAACTCCCTATGCTCTTACCTATGGGATGGAGGCGGTGCTCCCATATGACATCTTGATCCCTTCCCTTAGAGTGTAGCTCGATAAGGAACTTAATCTCGACGAACGTCAAGAGGCGTTGCTTGTTCAGCTGGAACTCTTAGATGAGAAGAGGATGAACGCGGTCGATCACATATCCGTTTACCAAAAGAGAGTTTCACGTTATTTTCAAAAGAAGGTAATTGAACGTAAATTTCAAAAGGGTGATATGGTTTTGAAATGCAAATTCATTTGGTCTGTAGGTCCTAGGTCTAAATTACAACATAACTGGGAAGGGTTGTTTGTCGTAAAAGAGGCTTATCCAGGGAATGCTTATCGCTTAGTAAACGCAGAAGGTGAGGAGCTCGCTCACGCGTGGAACGGGTTGTATCTTAAGTGTTTCTATCCTTAGAGTCTAACCACTTGCTATCCCGGCAGCAAGATGTTCCTCCCTTTCACTATAAAGAAGGGTCCCGAGTGAGGCAATCACACACTACATGACATCCCTGGTCAGGTGTCCCGCTTCGTAAACACCGTTTCTCCTCGGCCATGCTTTGGGGGAAAGTCAAAGTCCCTGTCCGTTCCTTTCTTCGGCTAAATCCAGGGGCAAGAGGTGAATAAGGAGGCGATGACCAATCCAGGCACCCTAACGAAAGGAGGTCTCAAATAGGGACAGTCCGTTATGACCTGACGCCACAAGCAAAGAAAAGGAAAGCAAAGGAGCAATCTTTGTGACAAAAGCGAAAGCATTATCTCAAAAGTCCACCCACCAAAATTCCAAAGCTCCAGAAAAAAGAAAGAAAGCTAGGCATGGCAAGAGTGGTAGTACAGTTTCCCGGGGGAAATGAGCCCGGTCGTATGCATGCCTTGAGTGGACTAAGGTTCGATGACGGACACAAAGCCCTGGCGCAACGGACCAAATCTCTAATGGGTTGTTTGGAAAGGAAATCAAGTCCTAAAAAAAACTTCTATATCTGGCATAAGCTTACCCCCGTGTTCAATTTTTCTTTTAGGATCAAAACTAGTACCCTGGGTATGGCCTTGGTAGAGACATCGTCATGCAAATTGGGCCTTGGCCAGGGGTTGTCACCTTATTGCACGCCAACCTCAGGAACTCTCGTTACAATAAGGAGGGCTCACGCTGTCAGGGGAGGCGCTGGTTTTCAAAAATCCAAAAAAATCACATATTTCAAAACCCAAAAACATCACATATTTTCAAAACCCAAAAACATAACATATTTCCAAAACCCAAAAAAACATCAAATATTTTCAAAACTAAGGAAAAAACCATATATTCCAAAACCCAAAAAAGAATCAAATATCTTCAAAATCTCATAAAAATTCAGATATTTTCCAGAAACTTCAAAAAAAAAAAACACCATCATATGCATTGCATGCATCGCATTATTTCTGTTTTGTTTTTCGCCTATTTAATAAGGCTCCACCCCTTTGACCAAATATCAAGAAACGGTCGTTCTCTAACTTGCTTCAAGGGAAGGGGTTGAGTCTAAGAACAGATCTAACTTGTCTCTGTTGGATACGGACTGAATAGATCTAGAGGGGGGGGGTGAATAGATCTTTCCCCCTTTTTGATAATTTACTAACTATCTACCAGATGAGCTACTGGTAATTAATGAATTATAGAACTAATGCGGATAGTAAAGATGCAAGCATACGTATAGGAAATCAAACACACACAAGCACACCACAAGAGAGGATTTTTAAGGTGGTTCAGTCTCTTCCTGAGACTTACATCCACCCCTTGCTTAACTCAAGCAAGGCTTCACTATGAGAATCTCTGATCTCAATCAAAACACAGCTGACACACAGCTTGTACCTGCTGACACACAGCTTGACTCTGCTGCCTCACAGCTTGACAATAATTGTAATCAGAAATGAAAAGATGATAAGAACAGGTGATGAAAGACAGGACTGAATATTGGCGTGTGTAGAAGAATAGGTGTTCAGCCTGGGACTTGATCACGCTTATGAAGAAGCCTAGACTCCCTGTTGATCTTCCAGTCAGTTGCCTTCGATTGTTCTGCTGCTGGAGATCGCACAGTCTTGAGCTAAGTCTTCCTTCTGCAGCAACGAGATTGCCTTTAACCTTTCTGCAGATTTTTGATTGGTGGAGAGCTCCTTCTTCCTCTTCTGTGTATATCTTCCTTGGCTTCTATTTCGTGCTCTCTCTCTGCTCCCTTGTTCGTGATGTGTGTTCTTTTCGTTTTTCATACAGCCCTTTTATCAAGAGTAAAACTCTTCCCGCTCAATTTTCAGATCGAGCGCCAATCTGCTAGAAAACAGGGATCTGTTTAAATCCAATCGTTAGAACGAGTTTGACCACTTCTAAGCAAGATTGTTTCCTTGATTCCCGTGCGGAATCTTATCTCCTGAGCAGCCCAACAACCTGCAACAACCATTTGCAGGTTTTAAGGAACCAAAACAGAATTCGGTTAGAGTTCGGTTTTGGACGATATATAAACCCGTGGTCGACCATGACCCTGTCGCTGGTCGACAATGGGCAGTCCCCAGACGGCCGGTTCTTCTGGCTGAAACTCACGTCGCCCGTTGGTCGACCACAGCCTGGTCGCTGGTCGACAGGGGGCAGTTTCCAGATGGCCAGCAGTTCTGTCTGTTGCTTCTGTCTTTTCTGTGGTCGACCAGAGGCGGGGCTTTGGTCGACAGCCAAGGTGCTTCCAGAAGACAGATGATCTGATGCTTTTCTGGTTGAGTTCGTTGGTCGACCATAGCTTCTTCAGTGGTCGACAGACAGTCTTTCACGCTTATACTGATTTGTTGATTCCACTTGGATTTCAGTGAACCTGAAATTTGTTTAACTTATAAGATTTGACTTGAAGTTCCAAATGTATATAAAAGCATATTTGTCATCATCAAATAGGCATTAATTCAATGCACTATCTTTACACAAATAACCAAACCATTTGCTTTAAGAAACAAGATAGAACTTAGATTAGTCAAACATATCCTATTGTCATCATCAAAACCAAGGGATGCACAACATTCTCCCCCTTTTTGATGATGACAACCATGAGTCATTGTGACAAACAACAGATTATGAAATTCATTTGATATTGCATGCAAGGCTATCATAGCACAGTATTCATTCAGATAATTCGTTTGATGTGGCTTTCAAAAACAATAGCACTAATTACATGAGAGACTCAAAAAAGGATAAAGACACTGAGGACACGTAGACAAAGTAAACTTGACATCTAGACACACATCTAGGCAAAGTAAACTTGACATCTAGACACACATCTATCTAGACACACATCTAGGCACACAATGACACATAAGCACAATGACACATAAGCTTCTCTCTCCCCCTTTGTCAACAGCAAAAAGTGGATCATTTAAACAATCCTTCTGAGGAGGATGAGGAGGTCTCTGGCTTCACGTTCTCTTCCATGCGATCCAGCTTGTCAACAATGTGGGCATAGGAGAGCCTGAGCTTCTGGATCTCTGAGATAGTATCCTTGTGATACTTCTCATTCTGTTGGGTTGTGATCTCGATACGGATTCCCATCTGATCGGACACTTCACCGAGGGTCCTTACTAGTCTGTTGAACCGAGAACTAGCCTGGTCAGAGTGTTCCTTCTGCTTGATGAACCTGGCCTCCATCTGTTGTTCCAGCCGTTGGACTTTCTGCTCCAAGCGTCCAGTGGCAGCATTGACATTCTCTTGAAATGATTGGAGTTGGGTGGTGAGAGAAGATAACTGAGATGCCATCTGGAGGAGCACGCCATGAGAGTCAGGGTGGGAGGTAAATGCTGGTGGTGGAGCAGAAGTAGAGGGAGGAGAGGTAGGTGGTACTTGTGTGGGTTGAGCAGAATGGGATGGAGCTTGGGTAGTTGGAGCAGATGGGGATTGAGCTGGAGGGGCAGCAGTGCCTGGCTGCCAGAGCACTAGTGAAAGGGACGATGGTGGATGGGCAGCAGTGGTGGTAGTAGGTGTAGCTTGAGGCACCATTGGTGACGGTGTGACAGCAGGGCTAACCTGTATAGGTGAATGAGGTGGAGAAGAGGGTGGCACTGGATCCTTTGCTTTGCCCTTGGAAGGGAGAGTGCGCTGAACATGGTCTCCGACCTTCTTAAATCCCAAGAAAGTGGTCACGAAGTGAAAATTGTAGACGTGCCATTTGGGAATGACAATGCTTGGGCTGTGAGGAGAAGGTATGTTGGCTGCTTTCAGAATGGAAGTGATATGGGCAGCAAAAGGAAGAGAATTCAGGGGATAATGTAGGATGCTTCTGAGGGAATTCAAAAGGAGTGTGGTTAGGCGAATAGGCTGGCGAGTGATGAGGCCATGGAGTATAAACAGATGGAGGCGACTCACTTGATCTCTGGCGCCTCCTCGAGGTTGTATGATGGTGGTGATGATGTGGTGAAGCAAACGATGAAGAGGAGGGAAGGTATTAGCATTGAGGTACTTGGGAAGGACCTCAGGGGCTGGCTTGCCAGTGACCACTGCATGTGCTTCTCGGAGGTCGAAGTCCTCATGGTTGAAAACAGCTCCAATTCTGGGAGTCTTCAGCGTTATGTGGAGAAGCTTGACGTCGAGTCTGATGACTTTCCCCTGAACTACGGTGTAGAGCTGACTGTCCACGATTTGCAGGTTGTGGTAGAATTCTTGCACAAGCTGGGGCGAGTACGAATTGTGCACTGAAACGAACGTAGTCCACTCTTGAGCTTCAAAAATTGGCAGTAGATCTGGGAACATCTCCATCAGCTTGTCATCGGAGAAATCGACGATCCTTGGTTGCAGAACTGTCCGTGGCTTGAGAGCTCCAGAAACGGGATGCACTGCGGGTTCCTCTGAAGCTGCTGATTGTCTGCCTGGACCAGGTGCATCAGCCGTGGTCGACCTGTGAGGGGCCGATGGCGAACCCTGCGCGGCCCGCGACTTGGATCGCTTGGACGGCATCGAAGCTGCGGCAGGGGCCTGATCTCTTCTACGCTTAGAGGAAAGTAGAGCGCGCTTGGGAGACATTGTGAAGGGAAGCGAGATAGAGGCGAGAGAGAGGCGAGAAAAGAAATCTGGAGAAGATGAAGTTGGGAGAGGGCTAGAGCTGCGGATGGGAGAATTTCAGGGACCCAGCCGAGACAATTTATAGGGTAGGGCATTAGGGCTGGCCCTTAATTTTTAGGGCAGTGAACCATCGCGATGCAAAGAACGAGCGGTCACGATTAATCAGCATAACTCATATTTTGGGAAGATGAAGTGTACCCCCTTTCTTTAATAAGACATTTAAGTAACCTTTCCTCCCTTTCTCAAAGACCACCTTGTGACAAATTCGAGTGGGTCTTGTGGTTCAAAGAATTTGAAAGTATTGCCCCAATAAATTGACTCCCCATATCCACTTTCTTACTCACGGCTCCTTAAACTTATAATATGGTTCATGAGATAATTGTACTAGCTGAACAAGCTGAACAGTGTTTTATGCTTTTATTTGCATATAGTGCATTAGGTCAACCATTTTTGCTGCCTTTTCGTTTTGAAATATTTAAGAGCTGTGGTCAGGTTTATCACATGCTTTTCCACACGAGGAGACACGCTTTTTACACGCCAGAAACCCCGGCTACTTAGCATGCCTAACCATTCCACTTTTAACTGGGACACACTTTTTATCCGTGAGGATATACGTTTATCAGACGCCAATATCCCCAGTTACTCAGGATGCCCAATTAATAATTTTGAGAGTGGCAGAGGTAGATTGAGTCTTCATGACATACATGTCTCCCACTTAATTTTTCAGCCAATTTTGCTTTGTGATAGAGAACAGTAGTTTCTCAGAGCTCAGTCCATTGCTCTACCAAGAAGGCAGAATTATGGCGTATTCCATATACATTCATGCTATAGCTGCGTTTATTTTCACTGTCCAACACAGACACAGATAGAGAAACAGTCTCATTACTAAAAACATAAGTTCTCAATAGTCTTGAGTCAGAGTCATAGTTATGGTTTGAATTTATTGCAGTAGTACAGGTCAAATTCTCATTACTACACTTAACCTTTACTCTCATTGATGACTTTGGTGATTTTCTTGTAAGATATGGTTAGGTTGTTCAATGATTTATTAAGGAATGAGTTTACACTTTTTACTCCCCCTCAATTTGTGAGTCCTTGCTGAAGATAGAAAACAATAAGTTGACCACAAAGAGATATTGAGACACAAGGAATGGGAAGTGAATGAGGATGAGTGAGTAAAGCAAAACTGAGCTCAGAGTCCAAAAAGTTCAGAAGATTTCCCACCAAAGCCAGCAGCCTGACTAGATCTAATTTCCCTTTTTCAGGTCCTTTGTCGACCATGGAGTGGCCTGTGGTCGACCTCTGTGTTGTCACAGAACCTGCCTGTTGAGAAGACTGCGTTCTGACAAACCTGTTGTCGACCATTGGATCGCCTGTGGTCGACAGCTGCGAATTCCCAGAGCTAACTATTTCCTGTCCTGATGCCTTGGTCGACCAGCGCCTTGTCTGTGGTTGACCATGGGAAGTAATCCGTAGATAAACCAGAGTTCCTCAGAGCTTGTTGAAATAGCACCCGACACTATAACCTCCAAAATCAGGACTTATCTAGTACTTAAGACCTAGTTGACACAACGAAGAACAGAAGAGACAAAGACTGTACAGTGAACCCAAGAATATTATTATTTCAAGAATTTTCAGAGGAAATTCTACAAATTCCTAACTCCCTTCTTAGAGTTGAAAATCTGTCATTGTTAAGGGGTTTTGTGAAAATGTCTGCCAGTTGTTTTTCAGTTTCTACAAAATGAAGCATGAAATTTCCTTTGGAGACCTCATCTCTTAGAAAGTGATGACGGATCTCAATGTGTTTTGTCCTAGAGTGTTGAATGGGGTTTTTAGACAAATTAATAGCACTAGTGTTGTCACAGAAAATAGGTGCACATCCAAGATCTACATTGTAGTCTTGAGTTGATGTTTTATCCACAAAACCTGTGTACCACAGCTCCCTACTGCGACATACTCAGCCTCAGCAGTGGAGAGTGCCACAGAATGCTGTTTTTTAGAAGCCCATGATATTAAACATCCACCTAATATTTGACAATAACCACTAGTACTCTTCCTATCAATTTTGCAACCAGCATAATCAGCATCTGAATATGAAATCAAGTCTAGTTTGCAGTAAGTAGGATACCATAAACCCAATTCTTGGGTACCGGCAAGGTAACGAAAGATACGCTTGACAGCCCCTAAATGTGAATCTCTAGGGCTAGATTGATATCTAGCACACATGCATACACTGAACTGAATGTCTGGCCTAGAGGCAGTTAAATATAGTAGGGATCCGATCATACCTCTGTATTTCTTGGCATCTACCATGTTACCTTTTACATCAGCCTCCAATGTTGCATTTGTCCCCATGGGTGACTCTATTGGTTTGCAGCTCTCCATGCCAAACTTTTTCAGCATCTCCTTTATGTACTTGGATTGATTTATGAAGTAGCCTTCTCTACATTGTAGAATCTGCAATCCAAGAAAGAACTGTAAATCACCCATTAAACTCATTTCAAACTCATTGGTCATTAGATTTGCAAATTCAGTACATAATGAAGCTTCAGTGGATCCAAACACAATATCATCCACATAGATTTGCACAATTAGTATATTCTTACCTTGGGTCTTGGAGAATAATGTTTGATCAATTTTACCTCTTGTGTAGCCCTTTTTGGTGAGGAATGAACTCAGTCTGTCGTACCATGCCCTAGGAGCCTGCTTTAAACCATACAAAGCCTTATGCAGTTTAAAGACATGATTAGGAAAATCATCATTTTCAAAACCAGGGGGTTGTTCCACAAAGACTTCTTCCTTTATAATGCCATTTAGAAAGGCACTTTTTACATCCATTTGCTGCAATTTAATTCCATGGGACGCCGCAAATGCTAACAATATTCTAATGGCTTCTAACCTTGCAACTGGAGCATATGATTCTTCAAAATCAACTCCAAATTCTTGGTTATACCCCTTAGCCACCAACCGAGCCTTGTTCCTCATAACAACTCCTTCTTCATTAAGCTTATTTTTATAAACCCATTTGGTTCCAATAACAGGATGAGATGAGGGTCTGGGAACAAGTTTCCAAACCTGATTTCTTTCAAATTGATTTAATTCTTCATGCATGGCATTTATCCAAGATTCATCTCTTAAAGCTTCCTCTACATTTTTAGGCTCAACTTGAGATACAAGGGCTAGCTGATCTAATTCATCAACTGTTTTAAGCTGAGATCTAGTTTTCCTCGGTTCATTAATTCCTCCAATGATGTTATCTAGAGGATGATCTCTGAGAAATCTCAGATTTTCAGAATTGTTACCTGGGATGATCTCTCCTTCGGGTTGATCATTGGAATCACCTTGCTTTGGTTCTGCTTCAGTCTCCATTGGTTCCTCTTTGCCTTCCAGAAATTCCCCATCTTCATCTTTGCCTACCTGTCCAGTTTTGTCAAAGTCATTATTTTCATCAAATGTGATATGTGGGGATTCTTCAACTAGCTGATCTTTGGTGTTGTAGACTCTATAGGCTCTTGATCGGTCAGAGTATCCCAAGAAGATTCCTGGGTCACTCTTTGGTTCAAATTTGTCCAATGATCTCTTGTCATTGTTATGAATAAAACACCTTACACCGAAGATCCTAAAATGAGCTAGAGATGGCTTCTTACCTTTGAACACCTCATATGGAGTTTTCGCACTAGATGGTCTTACCATTGCCCTGTTTACAATATAACATGCTGTATTGACCGCCTCAGCCCAAAATCTTCTTGGAAGATTGGCTTCAACTAACAAGGTTCTGGCCATTTCAACAAGTGTGCGATTCCTTCTTTCCACCACTCCATTTTGCTCTGGCGTCCTTGGTGAGGAGAACCTGTGATTTATTCCTTTGTTCCTGCAGAATTCATCAAACTCTGAATTTTCAAATTCTCCCCCATGATCAGATATTATTGAACACACTTTGGACTTACCATCCTGCTTCATTCTTCTGTAAAAATCCTGAAATTCATGAAAGGCATCGTTTTTATGTGATAAAAACATTACCCATGTGAATCTAGAGAAATCATCAACTAGTACATAACCGTACCTCTTACCACTAAGACTAGCAGTTCTTGTTGGGCCAAAAAGGTCCATGTGCACAAGTTCTAGTGGTCTAGAAGATTGACTTTCAGTTCTACCTTTGAATGATTTTCTTGTTTGCTTACCTTGGGTACATGATTCACATACTTTGACATTTTGAGCAAACGAAATTTCAGGTAAACCAGAAACCATTTTATTCTTAACCAATTTGTGCAGCACCCTGTAGCTAACATGCCCTAGCCTTCGGTGCCACAACCAAGTCAGGTCCTCCTTCTTGGCGGTGAGGCACAAGTTGGAGTGGGCTGGATCATCCAAGTCTATCATGTAGACATTATTTACTCTCTTGCCCATAAACTTAACTTTAGCCGAATTTGGTTCAAGAATTTTACAGATCTTAGAATCAAAGACTACTTGATGGCCTTTGTCGCATAGCTGACTGATGCTTAGAAGATTATATTCCAGGCCATCCACTAGCAGTACATCTTCAATGCAATTTGTAGATGTCTTACCTACCTTACCTTTCCCAATGATCTTGCCTTTGTTATTTCCTCCAAATGTCACATGTCCTCCATCTTTTGAGTTTAGCTCGGAGAATTTTGCCTTGTCCCCTGTCATATGTCTTGAGCAGCCACTATCTAAGTACCACTTGTTGTGTATAGCTGCCAGACACACCTGCATCACAAGTTACACAGAAACTTTTGGACCCCAATGGTACCCGGGTCCAAGATAGCTTGTGAAATTATGAAATTGCTGCAGTAATCCTTTGGGAACCCAGATTCTGTTAGAGCAGTGTAAATTTTTATTTCTGAACTTGTTCAGATTGGGTTGCTTTTGTTCTAAAGCTTCTTTAATCTGAGTCCACCTTTGTGTATTCAAGTTTTCATTTTGTTTTACCCGAAAAAACCTGTGATTTCTGTTTGCTTGTCTGGCCATGGTCGACTTTTGGTATGTCTGTGGTCGACCATCGCGTCTCCAGAACTCAGCGTCTGTTCTGGCAGCACCTCTGGTCGACATCTGGTGTACCTGTGGTCGACCACTGCTTCTCCAGTAACCAGCGCCTGTTCTGGCAGATCCTCTGGTCGACAGATGAAGGGTCTGTTGTCGACCAGCCTGTCTCCAGACATCTTGTTTTCCAGATTTATGTCTTTTAACTTGGTTTAGTCCTTGGTTTGTTTGGTGATTTCTGTGAATTTGGGTTTCTTGTTTATTATTTTGAATCTTATATTGATTGACTGTTTTCTCTTTAAAATTTCTCTCTTCCTTGGTGACATTGTTCCTTTTGGAGGAGCATTCAGCTACATCCTCTTGTTTATCTTGGTATAGATTAATCAGGGGCCTTTTTCCTTTTGAGTCAGCAATCCCAGTTACGGTTTTTATTTGGAATTCCTTTTTAGCCGTAGGATTGTATCCTAACCCTTCTTTTTGAAAGTTTACTTTTATTCCCAAGACAGCATTTAAGTTTTCTTGACCTTGAGTCATTTTTTCCAAGGTCTCCTGTTTGTTTTTCAGGTCACTCTTAATTCTTTCTATTTCTCTTAGGAGTTGGTTGTTTTCTTCCTTGAGTGAATTGTTTCTTTCTTGACTTAACTTAGTTTCCTGTTCATATTCTTGAGTCTTTAGTTTTAACTCATCAATGTCGTTTTTTAGCATTTCATTCTCTTCGGACATTCTCTTGTGGTTTTCTTCATCTAAGTCCATTTGATTCAGTTTGTTTTTCAGTGACTTGATTTCCATTTCTAGTTCAGTTTTGTTATCCATTGAATTGCTGTCTTTATTCAGTTGACTGATCTTCTTCTTCAAATGTTTATTTTCCTTTCTTATTCTTTCATAAGTATCAAGCAATTCTGAATATACTGCTTCCCAATCCGAACTAGAGAAGTCTTGAAATGGGGAACTTACCTCAAGATCACTGTTGTCTCCCTTGGCCATCAGACAGAGCTTTCCTTCTTCTTCCTCGGAAGTTGTTTCCTCTTCACTGCTCTCTTCCTCCTCACTCCAAGTGCTAATCATCGCCTTGGGTTTCTTGCCTTTCCACTTGAAGCTTGATTTCTTAGGAGCTTCTGGACATTCAGCCTTCATATGTCCAGGCTGCCTGCAATTGTAGCAAATGAGTTTGTTAGAAGGAGCCTTATGTTTATCAGATTTAAACTGGGATGACTTCCTTACCATGCCCTTTGGATTTCTGAATCCTTTACCTTCCTTCCGCAGGAATTTTTTAAATTTTCTTGTAAGCATAGCTAGCTCACCAGATTCTTCACCTGAGCTAGATGAGTCATCATTGTCAGACACCTCAGAGGTGCTTGTCTTAGTCTTTAGGGCAAGTTGCTTCTTTTTCTTGCCCTCATCTTCCTTTCTCTTCAGATTGACCTCATAGGCCATCAGGGATCCTACTAACTCATCCACTGTCATTGTTGTGAGATCCTTTGAGTCCTCAATGACTGTGGCCTTGGTATGCCACATCGATGTGAGAGACCTTAAAATCTTCCTCACTAATTCCTGCTCTTTGTATGTCTTCCCTAAGCTCTTCAAGCCATTAGTCAGTTGTACTAATCTGGCATACATCTCAGAAATACTTTCATCATTTTTCATCCTAAACATTTCATATTCTGAGACTAGCATATTTGCTTTTGTCTCTCTTACCTCGGAAGTACCTTCGTAGATTACCTTTAGACGATCCCACATTTCTTTGGCTGTTGCGCATTGGGAAACTCTTGAGAATTCTGTGGGGTGTAGTGAGCACTGCATCACGTTCATGGCTCCCCAGTTGACAGTTGATTTCCTGACCTGTTCTCTGGTCCAGGTTTCTTCATCTTCCGGTAGCTCAAAAGGTCCGCGGCTCACTACCCTCCACATCTCGTGGTCTTGCGCACGTAAGAACACCTGCATACGATTTTTCCAATAAGAATAATCAGTTCCATCAAAATATGGAGGTCTAGTTACAGAGTGCCCCTCAGCTATGAGGCTTTTAGAGTTCAGTCCGCTAGGTTTCTCCTGGTTGTTAGACCACATTTTTGGAGAACCTGCTCTGATACCACGTGTTGGATACGGACTGAATAGATCTAGAGGGGGGGGTGAATAGATCTTTCCCCCTTTTTGATAATTTACTAACTATCTACCAGATGAGCTACTGGTAATTAATGAATTATAGAACTAATGCGGATAGTAAAGATGCAAGCATACGTATAGGAAATCAAACACACACAAGCACACCACAAGAGAGGATTTTTAAGGTGGTTCAGTCTCTTCCTGAGACTTACATCCACCCCTTGCTTAACTCAAGCAAGGCTTCACTATGAGAATCTCTGATCTCAATCAAAACACAGCTGACACACAGCTTGTACCTGCTGACACACAGCTTGACTCTGCTGCCTCACAGCTTGACAATAATTGTAATCAGAAATGAAAAGATGATAAGAACAGGTGATGAAAGACAGGACTGAATATTGGCGTGTGTAGAAGAATAGGTGTTCAGCCTGGGACTTGATCACGCTTATGAAGAAGCCTAGACTCCCTGTTGATCTTCCAGTCAGTTGCCTTCGATTGTTCTGCTGCTGGAGATCGCACAGTCTTGAGCTAAGTCTTCCTTCTGCAGCAACGAGATTGCCTTTAACCTTTCTGCAGATTTTTGATTGGTGGAGAGCTCCTTCTTCCTCTTCTGTGTATATCTTCCTTGGCTTCTATTCGTGCTCTCTCTCTGCTCCCTTGTTCGTGATGTGTGTTCTTTTCGTTTTTCATACAGCCCTTTTATCAAGAGTAAAACTCTTCCCGCTCAATTTTCAGATCGAGCGCCAATCTGCTAGAAAACAGGGATCTGTTTAAATCCAATCGTTAGAACGAGTTTGACCACTTCTAAGCAAGATTGTTTCCTTGATTCCCGTGCGGAATCTTATCTCCTGAGCAGCCCAACAACCTGCAACAACCATTTGCAGGTTTTAAGGAACCAAAACAGAATTCGGTTAGAGTTCGGTTTTGGACGATATATAAACCCGTGGTCGACCATGACCCTGTCGCTGGTCGACAATGGGCAGTCCCCAGACGGCCGGTTCTTCTGGCTGAAACTCACGTCGCCCGTTGGTCGACCACAGCCTGGTCGCTGGTCGACAGGGGGCAGTTTCCAGATGGCCAGCAGTTCTGTCTGTTGCTTCTGTCTTTTCTGTGGTCGACCAGAGGCGGGGCTTTGGTCGACAGCCAAGGTGCTTCCAGAAGACAGATGATCTGATGCTTTTCTGGTTGAGTTCGTTGGTCGACCATAGCTTCTTCAGTGGTCGACAGACAGTCTTTCACGCTTATACTGATTTGTTGATTCCACTTGGATTTCAGTGAACCTGAAATTTGTTTAACTTATAAGATTTGACTTGAAGTTCCAAATGTATATAAAAGCATATTTGTCATCATCAAATAGGCATTAATTCAATGCACTATCTTTACACAAATAACCAAACCATTTGCTTTAAGAAACAAGATAGAACTTAGATTAGTCAAACATATCCTATTGTCATCATCAAAACCAAGGGATGCACAACAGTCTCTTGTCTAAGTGTGTGCAGAACGCAGGTTCAAGCCCGGGGCTGAAATCTCACGACTATGCAGGTTTAGGACTGTGACGCGCTAGGTCCAGGCCGTCACACTCATCTAACGGTCCTTCCTGGACCGTTACACTCCTTCAAACTGTGGCTTTGATTCTCTCAGCAGCTCTCTCTCTAACGGTCTGGGCCACGACCGTCACACTTTCTAACGGTCTATTGTTTGACCGTTACACCCTCCAGAGAACTTAATTCTCAGTCTATTCTTCCTAACAGCCTATCGCCTGACCGTTACATCATTCTAGCGGCCCTGCCCAGGACCGTTACATTCTCCAGAGGCTTCGTTTCCAGGTCATTCTAGCCAAGTCAAACCATAACTCATGCGCATACAACTAAGGCACTCTCATCTCATTCAGATGAACTTAATGCAACATAAGTTTAATAAGGCTTCAATTCTAATTGTCAATTACATCAACATCTTTCATGAACAAGAAAAATCAAAATACATTCAGTTTCTTATCCGTAAGAGGGCGGATCTTCCTCAATTCTTTCACGTAGCCACGGCGTGCGTCGTCGTTCTCTTCCACTTCTTCTTGCCACAGACGCACCTTGCTGATCTCCCACATGGTCAGTGCGTTCCGGACTACTCTTTCATCCTCCTCGGTCCCCATCTTCCTAGGTAGAAGGGGAGGGTAGTGTGATAGTGCATGAGCTTCAATCCGAGGTAGTCCGATCTGAAGATGGCACCCATGCGGGTTGTAGATCGTCGTGGTAGTATTTCCCACTAGCTGGAGGTCGAGGCCGTGTCGTCGCGGTATTCTAAGAAGAGTCTGTCGAAGGATCCTTGGTCGCATTGTGAATTTCTCCGTTGGCAAAGTGTTGAAGAAGAGGCGCCATTCATCCCGTGTTTTCTTGTCCGCCGTCTTGCATTAAACCTGTGAAGAAAATCCAAATGCCCCTCTAATGAAGAAGAGAGGGTGGCTCCCGAAGATCCGGCTAGCAGAAGTTATATCCTCCTTGGGTTGGAATTTAATCCTCACTCCCATCCAACACTCGAGAAGTACCATGGAACCGAATAGAGGTCCTCCTAGGCAAGCGGAGCTTAGTCCTTCATAGAGATATGAGAGGATCGCTTGAGAGATGGACATTCCCCGCCACAACCTGCTAATAATGCTGACATTTTGGATATCTAAGAGGTGGTCGGTTGTAGTGAAAAGGAAGAGTCCGCATAAGCAAACCGCCACCGCCTTGGCTATTGCTTCGTGTCTCTCCCACTTGTTTTCGCAATGAGAGACTATCCATTGTGCTAAGGGTATAAAGTGTATGTGGTGCAGGCTGATCATGGTCCTCACGTCCTTTGGGTTATGGATGAAATCACTCAAGATTAAGGATGGGTCGATAGGCTCCACCGTGTAGCAAACTAGATCTCCATCCCTCGTCTTAGTCTTAGGAAGGGCTAGGTAGGTTTCTACCTCCTCTAATAGGACTGTAGCTTCAAAGGATGGGAAGATGAAGGTATGTGTTTGTGGATGCCACAATTCTATGAGGGCTGAAATGCTTGGCCAATCTAATGACAATTTTTGAAAGTTCTTGCCTAAGACCAACAAGGGTTGAAGGTGCCATGCCCTAAGGATTGATACAACTTCTAGAGGGAGTTCCTTGATCATGGGAGCCACCCACTTAAGATTGGAATAACATCTTGGACCAGGAAGAGGCTAGAGAGAAGAAGAAGATCATGAGGCAACTGAAGTACAGAAATTTATGAAATTGGCTAAGGTAATAGAAGCTTACCACCGTTTGAGCATTTGAACATAGATGTTTGGGAATTGAGGTCAACCTTTGTAGCTCTCCATGCTCTTTTCTCGCAGCCTTAGGCCCGGTGTAGACTTTCTCCTCCATGGCCATCACCTCAAAGCTTCACTTCATCTTGTTTCCTGCCCTTAGTAGAGGTTCTTCAGCCTTCTAGCAGAGAATTCAGAAAGTTACGATTTTTGGCTAAATTCCCAGGTTTTAAAGGCTTGATTTTGGCTTTAAGGTGATAAGATTAGGATTAGAAGACTTTATCTTAAGTTTGGGAGAAGTCTAGAGTGGATTGAAGGGTTCTTATATCAGATTTTACCTCTCACGGCACAATCCGTCTCGGAGTACGCTTCATTCTCTAACGGTCTATCGTAGGGCCGTCACTTGTCTCAGACGCGCCAGCCCTGGGCCGTCACAATTCCTGTGGGTTTAATTTAGCCCAGTCTTGTTCTGTCAAGCCTAACGGTTTAGCATCAGACCGTTACATCATATGACGCATGGACTCTGAGCCGTCACATTCTCTGCCGTTTAGTTTTGGCTTCTTCTTGTTCAATCATGCCTAACGGTCTTGCTCATGACCGTTACCTATCTCTGACGCCCCGCTCCTGAATCGTCGCATTTTCTGCTAGTTGCCCTGATATCTCATTGCTCTGCTATCTTTTACGGTCTATCGCCAGGCCGTTACATTCTTTGACGCGTAGTCATTGGACCGTCAGGTCGTTTGAATATGTTGCATTGAAGAATGTGAACCGCCAATCTATAACGGTCCTGTCTTAGACCGTTATATTGATGTGACGCTCCCTCAGAAGGCCGTTACAGCTCGCAAGTTTCTTGATGAATAAAATGGTCTATATGATGCTTGAATGATTGCATTTTCTTCCATGATGTTCATTATTGATGCTTCTCATGCGTATGAATGGTTATGCCTTGTTTCATACTCATTGTCATTGGCTAACCTCTTTCTCCTGAACGAAGTTATGAACAACATCATGCTTTGCCATTCGCCCGGAATGTAAGTCAGGTATTGTATCTCGATCTCTTATCCCGTTAATGCATTATTATATGTTATCTATGAGATATTATCTCGAGAACCGGCTGGTCATTCATGTGTTCTGGGATCTGATGTTCCCCTTAAACAAAAATGATGATGATCTAAGTGCACATGTTTAATCGTTGGAAAGGCCGTTACGTTGGAAAAATTTAGGGACGATGGTTCTATCTTGCATGCCGTGGTTGCAGATGGTGTCCTGACCATGATTTTTCCGGTCTAGCAATATTATTTTCGAGTATTTTGTTATTTTAATCTTTCTTTGCATTTGCTTTGAAGATTTCTTTTTCTTTAGCCCAGCATGCATCATACGCATCTTTTAAGCATTCATATGCTTCGTCTGTCAAGGCGTCTCAATGTTGGTGAATAGTTGTGTTCTTGATCTCGAATGAGGAGAGTCATTCCACTCTAAATTGGAAGGTTTCCTTCGATCTATTCGCTTGATTTGGTTAGCTGAAGATTCCTATCTGGAATTTAGTCAGTTATCTCTTTCCTTTCCGTTGCCTCCAGCGGCTAGCCGTGTTTTCCTTTCCTTAGTTGTTAGTTCCTCCAGATATGCGTCCTTTGGTTGGCTATTTCCTTGTGATTGGTTTGAAGTTTTTCAGAAAATTCCTGTCGCTTGTTGGTAGAACGGGTGTCGTTTGTCTTAACGCCCGCTTTTCAGTCCACTCCGCTTCATTTCTGCTTCATCTCCATGTTCCATTTCACTTTCGCTTCACCTCCGCTCGCTCCCCTGCAAAGAGGACGTTAAGGAGGGGCATCTGTTGACACCCGTTTTATGATCAATAAGTCGGGTCATCTCCTTGTTCATTCTATATGATGCTCCAAGTTGTTCACTCTTCATTGAGTCTTTCTTGATCAGTTGGAGGTCTATTTTATGGGTCTTCTCCTCTTGGTTGAGTTTGGTTCCGTGGCATTTTCATTTTGGATGAAGCTTAGCAAGCCTTAGTCATCTTTTGATCTTCATTGTCTCTAACGGTCCATAGCAGGGACGTTACATCCTTCTGACGCATAGAGTCCTAAGACTTAAGGCCTTTGTTCCAAAGCTTATCCTTTTGGCTTATCCGTTGATTCTGACGGTCTGTCGTGCGGCCGTTATTTTCTCTAACGCGTCATCCCATGGCCGTTACATCCATTCAAGAGTCCAATTGTTTGAAACCTCCTCGTTAATCTTATCTCTTTTGAGATAAGGTTGAGTGTGATGGTCTCTCCCTGGCGCGTTACATTCATGTGGCGGTCTGTTGTGCAGCCATTACATCCAACAGAGAGTCCTGCCTGGTCTGGTCTTTTCTCTGCTACTCCGTGGTCGAGATGAGAGTTTGATCTTGTGATTTCTCTTCCAAATATGATCCTCAGAACCTTCTGTTTGTTTCTATGGACTCTTGGGAGTATTATCTTCGAGAGTTTGCTAAGAATTATCCTCTTTTCTTACTGGATTATCCTCTGCTCGCCCAGAGATTTTGAGGGCCTATAAATAGCACCCTTAACTTCATGGCCTAAAGAGGAGAAATCTGGAGTTAGCATCGAAGTGCTGCCGCTTTCTGGAGCCATCTTCATCCAAGAGGAGTCTACTTTCACGTCCATCGGCATCACAATCACGGGAGTACTTCGGTTTTAGGTTTCAAAGTTCATAAGTTGCAATTGTGTTCCTCCCTTCCTCTTCTCATCACAGCATTGTCCCACTTCTTTCTCCCACGTTCTTCATATGTTTTCATCATCTAAACATCCTTCCTACGTTTTAAAACGCCCAGAGGGGTTAAAAAACTAAAACTTCCCCGGTATTCCCCTTTCCTTTTGCATGATTGTAAGTCCTTTAAGAATTGATGCTATATTGTTTAAAGGGCTAATTTCGGATTGTTTTCTTGTGTTTCACGTTCTTTGGTAGGTTTACGGAGTTCATTAGACGAGGCCCAAGCTTTCTGGCCGACTGGAAGGTTTGGAATTCAAAGAATTCACAAGTTGTTGCTGCAGGTTCTCTGACGGTCTTGAGCAGACGTGTCAGGCTTCTCTAACAGTTCATCTGGAGACCGTCACACTCCTGTGACGCACAGGGTTTGGACCGTTACGTTCAAGGCAGATCTGCAGATTTCGCTGGTTTCTCTCTCCCATCGGCGGGTGCATCATCCTCCTATTTCTAAGGTATTGATCAGGTTTTTGACTTGTTTTATTACCTTAGTGGCGATCACGTTCTTTCCTTAGTATTGGGCATTGATTTCTCTCTCATATCTTTTATTCCTTTTGCTTGTCCCACCCACGCGGTGTGTTTTTATTTACTCCTTGCTCCACGCTCCGGCTTGTGTCTTTCTTTGCCTTCTTTAGCTTAGTTTGATTGAGATAGCATTGCCCATGCTAGAGCTTGTTCTGATTGCCTAGGTTCATGGTTCACATGTTCATAGGTTGATTGATATCATTGATTTTTGCTTATCATCTTTATCCCTCATCACAACCAACAAAAGAAGGAAGCAAAATAAATCAACAGGCAACATGGGAAAGGCCCTGGTGATGGAAGGAGATGCACCTTCCCTCGCCATGGTGAATTCCCCGTCATGCAACCACACCAACGAGATACCTCTGTTGGAGGCGAGGGAATAGCTTCCCAGCGGGAGTACCGACGCCCTCCAAACCCTAAATGCAAAACTTGATGTCCTCGTGGATCTCATGAGGGCCCAGGCGGCCAGGGAGGAGAAGTTGTATCTCCTTCGAAAGAGCCCCCCTCGCGGAGATGCCTCCTAGCAAACCGCTGGAGGCCGTTTTACCCTTCGGGGGTGGCGGCTCATCCGTAACCTGTCAGGAGGACCATCGCATGCCCCTCCCCCGGAGCAGGAAGCCTCCTCCACCGCGAGGAGGGAGAAGTTCGGAGTACGCCAACCGTTCCCGGAGACCAAAGCTCTTGAGGAACGCTGGGACAGCATGCAAGTGCGCCCCCTAGTCCCTCGGGCCAACGACAACCGGAGCTGTCCCTCCGACTGCGAGACTTTGAGAGGCATTTCGCAGAGCAAGAGCGTGCCCTCCATGCCTTGCAGAAGACCTCTCTCGTGGAGGACAAGGAGCAATCCCCGTTCACCGACTATATCTTGAAGGCCAAGATTTCTCCCAGGATCTCACTTCCAGCCTTCAAGTCGTACGAGGGCCAGAGAGACCCGGCCGATCACTACGACAACTTTGATGCCCTAATGACCCTACATGGGGTATCCGATGATGGGAATCTACACCGGGCACTAACTTTTATTTTTGTAATTGTGTCTTTTTAGTTTGCATGTATATCCTTGGGAAGTAGGTTTGCAATTGTAAGGCTTTATAAGCCAATTTGTCATTCTTAGGATTCTTTGGGTTTTTATGCAAAAGTCCAGTAGGACCAGCAAGGGGCCCCCATCTCGTTTCCTATTGGTCCACCTAAGTCTTAGGGCCCATGTGGGGTCAGTCAAAGGTCCAAGGTGGGCTTCTAAATAATTTGACATTTAAAGGGGGACAAGTGTTACAAAATATCTAAGATGCCTCCCCTTAAGTCAAGGGGGTGCTCCCCCATTAAAATGACATTTTGTATTTTATATTTTTAAGCCAATTGACCACATGGGGGAAGAAAATGCTACCCCTCCCCTCTCTCCCACGAATTCCAACCCCCTCCCCCTTTCTCCCATTCTATATAAACCCATGTATAGTGTTCTGTAAGGTTTAATGAAGAGAAAAATTATGAATTTGGTTGGAGCCAAAGAAGGGTGTGCCCTCCTCCTCTCTCCCTCCCCCTCTTGCAGATGGATTTCTGCTAAATCTTGGGTGTGATGCCCTTCTACCTTCTCCTTAAACCCTCTGAATTTTATTTCTACCGCCGCCGCCATCGCACTGCCATCGCACCGCCGTTTTCATCGTCGGAATTATGTCTACATTAGGATAGAGCCCTACTCCGTGATTTTTATCTCTCTATCAGGAGCTTAGATCGCAACCAACCTTGGAGGGTGAGTCATACACATCCACCCCAAACTCCACAAAACAAATCCCATCATTTACCTTTCGTTTGCTATTTTTCCATTTTCGTGTATTTCCACCTTCCAGTTCTGTCTTCTGTTCAGATCTTGTCACAGCAACCCTGAGTTTCCCATCTTCGACTCACTTTTTCTTATTTTTTTGAATCCTCAAATTTATTGGGAGTTCCATTTACCACCCCCATCATCCACGAATTTTCTTGTAATTTCTAAAGTCCTTTTTGTATTTTTAAATATTGTTGTCTTCTCCCGCATCTGTTCTGTCCTATGCAGTTCAGATCCGACCCCCTGTCAGTATAAAATCCCCCACAAATCGAAACCTCCACCAAAAGTCAAATAAAAATTATCCCCGTCTTCCTTGTTTCAACCTCTACAACTTTCGTGAAGTGGTCGACTTCCAGATCTGAACTGTGATCCATGTTCAATGTCAGTTCTCAGGAAAAATCACTTCTATCCTGAAATTTCGGATCCTATCCAACAGCAGCATTTAAAATCAGTCAAGGCCACATTTGAGAAATTCAAAATTATTTCTCTGGCCCTAGATCGAAGTATTTTGAAATAGCTTTCCAACGATACCTCTTGTGCGTCGATTCGACGTCGGGAGTGATCGCAGTAGAAGATCTCACCGGGTCGCGCGCTGTAAAATAGCAACTTCAGATCCGTGGGCAGCACGGTCAACAAGTGAGACCGGAGCCGACTCGCCTTCCACGAGGCGAACTAGCGTACCGCCATCCCAGGGAGCACCTCTCCAGGAGCCAACGTCACAACGGTACCACTCTGGACCCACTCGGACCCGCCGATGAGCACGTGGGCCCCACATTCGTGAATACGCATACCGCTGAAGCTACATCAAAACGCTGCCCGTCAACCCAAGTTCGGTCCTCCCGGGCCCCATTTGTAGTCCGTTACCTCCCTGCGTGGAGTGGGCAGTAGAAACCATTTCTGTAATTATTGTAATAATTATTTAATCGGGAGTTACTGACTTGGCCGGGATTGTCTTCCCCACGCCCGGAGCGTGGAGGTAAACTCGCCCCCTCTCTCCTATCGCATTTGCTTTACTCGTATATTTTTGAATGCCACTGCATGAGTGATAGGTTAGTCTAGCTCGATCATAATTATTATCACCACTGCGAGAGAGAGTGAGTGACCCGTCCCGTGACTCAATCCGAGTTAACACGGAAAAGCCGATACCCGAGACTCACGGCCGGTTTCTTAACCGCGCCCGGTCCCACGTCTTCCCTCGCTTAGGGGCGATCGCGAGCTAGAGTCCCAGGTCGCGTGTCCATCCCGCATCAATTTGGTATCAGAGAGCCAGTTGAGTCTAGGGTAGTCATTTGCAAAATAAAAAAAAAGTGTCTAAGTCTAAGGGTGCATTTACATACCATTAATCGGTATATCAAAAGGTGTTGTCCGAACGTTAGGTTATGCCTATCGGGAAGGCCGCACACTTGCGCGAGTGATCTTCAGATCGATTAGCTCCGCCACGTACCGAGTCTTGGTTTAAGTCTAGGGTCCTTAGTGTGCATTAGTTAGTGCATTCCAACTTTACATAGTCGTGTCTAGTGTCTTGTCCAAGTGTCGGCATGTCTAGCATGTAATTCCCCCCCCCCCCCAATCTCCAATGGACTCCCGGTCCGCCATGCGATATGACCGTTGGCCCACCCATGGGTTGGGCAACCATCCTCTCCACTTCTGTAGGCCGGAAGCCTCGGATTTTTATGGCTCCAATGACCCGGGCGACTACCTCAAGTGGGAGGCCACCATGGACACATACTTTGATTGTTATCCCATGTCCGAAGCCGGGCAATTCTATTTTGCCAAGGAGAGGCTTCTCCACGGGGCTGCCGAAAAGTGGAGAGACATCGAAGGCTTGAGAGAGGTTAGGAGGCAATGGCCCATCGAATCATGATGGGATATGAAGAGAGCGCTTAGGAGAGTCTACCTTCCCCGCCCACCTACCCCCAACCACGGGGGTCATACCACTAGCCAACCCCACCAACTCACCCACAATCAAGTGGGCCACACCTCCAACCAACCCTGACCCTTCACCTCCATCCAAGCCCACCAAAGCACTCCCAATCAAGTGGCCCTCCTAGTTGCCTCCAACCAAGTGGAAGCCCCACTTATAGTCGAGCCTAGGTCCGCATCCGGGCCGAGAGATGAGGAGCGAGTCCACCCCGAGGCCCCTACTCAAACCCGCACCTTAGATGAAATCAAGAAAATGCTTTCGGATTGGTTGGGTAGGATAGAAAGGACATGTGCTCCTACACCACCCACGAGAGCTCCAATGCCACCACCCTCTACTTCTGAACTTTATTCGGAACCATCTCATTTGTAGCCACTTCATCTCGAGCCACCCGTGTTTCTAACAGGTACGCTTTTCATAGCTGAGCCGCTTCTTAGTTGGCTCAAGGATGGCTTGGTCCCACCTTCGTATCCATCCATGGACCCCACCCTACCATTGGTGCCCGTCAACTCCTACCACACGACATTCTGGTCTAGTCACCATGTTGACACATTGGGTGACCTTATTATGGGATTAGACTCGCAATGGGAGTTGACACACTCATTGACCCGAGGCTTTGACCAACCCACTAGTCTTAGCTTCACCCATCCGGCCTTAGGGTCCATTACCTCTGTGTGCACCGTGGGTTGTGTCACCACGGAGATTATTCTATTCCTCCCTATATCGGCCGAGCCCGACTTCATTCCATTTTGCCCAAGGGAGGAATCTTATTTTCTACACATGACCGTCATCCCACCAATAACTATGGATGACGGTGACTATGAATTTCAATCTTGGGACCGTGTCATGGAGGAATCCATATCGAGGGGACACACATTCTTTGATCCCTTCAACCCCTTCCTTAGTGAATCCCTTGACCCACCACATCTCCTGTACTTCTTCGAGGTAGATCACTATCACCCCCTTTTCCCACGGGCCGGGCCATCTACATCCACCAAGCCCGTTCACTTGCGCGATACACCATCATCTAGGGGAAAGAAAGAAGATGCATTCGGTATCCTTGGCCCTCTCACATAAAAGTCCGATGTGCATGCATGGTCCACCTTAGGATGTCTAGGTGTCCCACATTCCGCCAACCACCAGTTGCCTCGAGTGTATGCATGGCACACATTCGGGTGTCCTGGTCCACCATCACCTATGCGTAGGTCGGACTAACATTAGGTTTGTTTAGGGTCTTTGTGAGTCTTTGTTTCGTTTGTCTGTCGTATGTTTGTGCATGCATCGAGTCGCGTCAATTTTGTACGCTCGCGTTGTTAGTCCTTGTCGAGTGCGAGACTTGTCGGACTTTGGGATCGGTTCTACTTCACATATTGGATCAAGTCACATAAGGGACAAGCGGTGATTCCTAGTGAGCCTTTGAGCTGCCTCCCTTCATTTGAGAGTGACCCCACCCCGGAGTGTCCACCTCTAGCCTCCTTCCTAGCTGCGTGTGCATATCAAATCTATACGGGATGAGTAGGTGTCGATTACTTGGAGTGGAGCGTACTCCACGCTTCTAGGTACGATGACGGATCCACCGACGTCACGAGCAGCCGCACCCCTTACTCGACGGGGTCGAGTTCTTCCCACCCGGGGAGAATTGATGGGAATCTACACCGGGCACTAACTTTTATTTTTGTATTTGTGTCTTTTTAGTTTGCATTTATATCCTTGGGAAGTAGATTTGTAATTGTAAGGCTTTATAAGCCAATTTGTCATTCCTAAGGATTCTTTGAGTTTTTGTGCAAAAGTCCAGTAGGACCATCAAGGGGCCCCCATCTCCTTTCCTATTGGTCGACCTAAGTTATAGGGCCCATGTGGGGTCAGTCAAAGGTCCAAGGTGGGCTTCTAGATGATTTGACATTCAAAGGGGGACAAGTGTTACAAAATGTCCAAGATGCCTCCCCTTAAGTCAAGGGGGTGCCCCCCCCATTAAAATGACATTTTGTATTTTATATTTTTAAGCCAATTGACCACATGGGGGAAAAAATGCTACCCCTCTCCTCTCTCCCACGAATTCCAACCCCCTCCCCCTTCCTCCCCTTCTATATAAACCCACGTATAGTGTTTTGTAAGATTTAATGAAGAGAAAAATTATGAATTTGGTTGGAGCCAAAGAAGGGTGTGCCCTCCTCCTCTCTCCCTCCCCCTCTTGTAGATGAATTTCTACTAAATCTTGGGTGTGATGCCCTTCTACCTTCTCCTTAGCCCCTCTGAATTCTATTTCTGCCGCCGCCGCCATTGCGCCGCTGTCTTCATCGTTGGAATTCTATCTACATCAGTATAGAGCCCTACTCCGTGATTTTTAGCTCTCTATCAGGAGCTCAGATTGCAACCACACTTGGAGGGTGAGTCATCCACGTCCACCCCAGCCTCCACAAAAAAATCCTATAATTTACCTTTCGTTTGCTATTTTTCCATTTTTGTGTATTTCCACCTTCCAGTTCTATCTTCTGTTCAGATCCTGTCACAGCAACCCTGAGTTTCCCCTCTTCGACCCACTTCTGCTTATTTTTTTGAATTCTCAAATTTATTGGGAGTTCTATCCACCACCCCCATCATCCACGAATTTTTTTGTAATTTTTAAAGTCATTTTTGTATTTGTAAAAATTGTTGTCTTCTCCCACATCTGTTTTGTCCTGTGCAGTTTAGATCCAACCCCCTGTCAGTATAAAATCCCCCAAAAATCGAAATCTCCATTAAAAGTCAAATAAAACTTATCCCCGTCTTCCTTGTTTCAACCTCTACAACTTTGGTGAAGAGGTCTACTTCCAGATCGGAACTTTGATCCACGGTCAGCGTCAGTTCTCAGGAAAAATAACTTCTATCCTGAGATTTTGGGTACTCTCCAACAGCAGCTTGTAAAATCAGTCAAGGCCAGATCTGAGAAATTCAAAATTATTTCTCTGGCCCTAGATCGAAGCATTTTGAAATAACTTTCCAACGATACCTCTTGTGCGTCGATCCGACGTCGGGAGTGATCGCAGCAGAAGATCTCACCGGGTCGCGTGCTGTAAAACAGCAACTTCAGATCTGTGGGCAGCACGGTCAACAAGTGAGACCAGAGCCGACTCGCCTTCCATGAGGCGAACCAGCGTACCGCCGTCCCAGGGAGCACCTCTCCAGGAGCTAACGTCGCAGCGGTACCACTCTGGACCCACTCGGACCCGTCGATGAGCACGTGGGCCCCACGTTCGTGAATACGCGTGCCGCTGAAGCTACATCAAAACGCTGCCCGTCAACCCAAGATCGGTCCTCCCGGGCCCCATTTGTAGCCCGTTACCTCCCTGCGTGGAGTGGGCAGTAGAAACCATTTCTGTAATTATTATAATAATTATTTAACTGGGAGTTACTAACTTGGCCGGGATCATCTTCCCCACGCCCGGAGTGTAGAGGTAAACTCGCCCCCTCTCTCTTATCATATTTGCTTTACTCGTATATTTTTGAATGCCGCTGCATGAATGATAGGTTATTCTAGCTCGATCATAATTATTATCACCGCTGCGAGAGAGAGTGAGTGACCCGTCCCGTGACTCAATCCGAGTTAACGCGGAAAAGTCGATACCCGAGACTCACGGCCAGTTTCTCAACCGCGCCCGGTCCCACGTCTTCCATCGCTTAGGGGCGATCGTGAGCTAGAGTCCCAGGTTGCGTGTCCGTCCCGCATCATCCGACGTAATCAAGTGTCGAGCGTTCGTGATCACTCTGGTCCAGGGTGCTCAAGCTTGGTTCAGGGCCCTCGCCCCCGGTAGCATCCACAACTTCAAGCAATTCGGGCGAGTGTTCAAGGAAAGCTTCGTCGGCAGCGGTCCACGCCGGTCAGTGGCGGGACTACTAGCCTTCAAGCAGGAATAGGGGGAGAAGTTGCGGGATTATATCAACCGATTCAAATCGGAAGCCCTATGCATCCCCCGCCTGGATGTGGCCTCTGCCATCACCGCTTTGACCCGGGGTACCCGTGACGAGAACCTACGGCGCGAGCTAGTGCTACATCCACCCACCTCCCTGGCCGAGCTAGTGGCCCTGGCCTTGCTCCATGCAGAGTGTGAGGAAGTCCTCCACGCCTGCCGAGGCACAACAGGCTCGGGTCGGGAGGGGGACAAGAAGCGACCGTCCGAGCAAGGGATAGGACAAGAAAGAGGCGGAACTAGGACGGAGATCGCAAGGAGCCATCCCGAAAGTATGAGCGGTATACTCCCCTTACTGCTCCCGTCTACGAAATCTACAAAGACATCAAAGGCTCGGATCTCCTCCACTAGCCCGAGCCTATGAAGGCCAAGCACCGCAATCGCCACAAGCATTGCTTATTCCACGGCGATCATGGGCATTACACCAGCGATTGCCATCAGCTCCAAGACGAGATCGAGCGCCTCATCCGCCAGGGACACCTATCTCGATATGTGTCCGGGCAGAAGGAAGACCGAGGCACCCCCGAAGAAATTGACAATGCCTCCCGCGGAGTCCACATCAACGTCATCGCGGGTGGCATGGCATCAGGAGGAGACAGCAGCTGAGGAAGAAAGCGTCACGCCGAGCGAGCGAGCCGAGCCTCTGTTGAGCTCCCTAAGGCCGCGCAGGCGAGCGAACCATAGGCCCTGGTTTTCTCTGACCAGATGATGACACTCTCGTTGGAAGGGTTAACCACCCCGCATGACGACACTCTCGTTGTATCGACCACGATAAACCATTGTAACGTAAACATGATCTTAGTTGACAATGGCAGTGCCCCTGATGTATTATCCTATGAATGTTTCCTCAAGATTGGAGAGAATCCATCTAAACTCCACCCGATCCGAACCCCCCTGTGTGGGTTCAACGGCCAGGCAACTTATCCCGAGGGAGCCCTGAGCCTGCCAGTTACTATCGGCACCCTGCCCAAAATCGCTACGGTTATGATGAACTTCATCGTGATTAAGGGATGATGGCATATAACGCCATCTTCGGCCGAGGTATCCTCAGTCGAATGAAAGCTGTGCCCTCTACCTTTCACCAAAAAATGAAGTTCCCTACCAAGTATGGCGCAGGGGAGGTCCGGGGCAACCAGGCATTGGCTAGACGGTGCGATATAATCTCGGTTGAAGCCACTAGGTCGGAAGGGAAAACAAAGGAGTAAAGGGAGCCGATGAGGGACCAGCAACATCTGAGCCTGGCGGCGAGTTGCAAATGGTCTTTCTCAATGGTGACCCGACTCTAGGAGTCAAGATCGGAGCCGATCTACCGCTTGAGGAACAAGAAAAATATAAGGATTTCCTTGCCCAGTACATCCGAGTCTTTGCATGGTCGGACGAGCACCTTCCCGGGATCTCGGGAGATGTGGTGATGCACAAGCTCAACCTCGACCCAATGGTGAAGCCCGTCCAACAACGCAGGAGAAAGCACGCCCCGGAGAAGCAAACGGTCATCAAGGAGCAAGTCACCAAGGGGCAAAAGACTGGTCTCTTCCATCTGGTCCTGTACCCTACGTGGCTCGCCAACGTCGTCCTGGTACCAAAAGCTTCGGGAAAGTGGCGAATGTGCGTAGACTTCACCGACCACAACAAGGCTACCCCGAAGGATTGCTACATGCTGCCAAGCATCGATCAACTGGTCGACTCAACCTCTGCCAACGAGCTGCTCAGCTTCCTAGATGCCTACTCTGGTTACAATCAGATCAGGATGGACTCGGTGGACACCGAGAAGACGGCCTTCATCACCGACTTCGGCATACACTGCTACACCCGAATGCCATTCGAGTTGAAGAATGCTGGAGGGACATATCAGAGACTGATCAACAACGTCTTCGAAGGATAGCTCGGTCAGAACGTCGAGGCCTACATTGATGATATGCTCATCAAAACACCGAAGGTTGAAGACCACCTTGCCGACGTAGCTGAGACCTTCGACACCCTCCTGAGGTGCAACATGAAGCTCAATCCTGCTAAATGCGCCTTTGGAGTCAGATCCGAGAAGTTCCTAGGCTTCTTGGTAACTCAACATGGGATCGAAGCCAACCCCGACAAGGTTCAGGCCATCCTGAACATGCGGCCACCCACCTGCATCAAGGACATCCAACGCCTTACGGGGCACATTGCTGCGCTCAAACACTTCCTGTCCCAGGCGGCCGAACGATGCCTACCCTTCTTCTAATTGTTGAGGCGACCCAAAATGGCATCTGCCACGTTCGCCTGGGACGAGGAATGTCAGAAAGCATTCACCGAACACAAGGAATTTTAGGCCTCGCCCCTAGTGCTGTCCAAGCCAGTCCAGGGTGAAGCTCTACACCTCTACCTCTCGGTGACCCCTTCCACAGTAAGCTCGGTCCTAGTTAAGAACGACGCGGGGGTCGAGAGCCCGGTTTACTATACCGGCAAGGTGCTTAATGAGGCTGAAAGAAGGTACCCCGCAACTGAGAAACTCGTGCTAGCATTGGTTATCTCAGCCAACCGCCTCCGACCCTACTTTCAAGGGCACTCCATCGTCGTATTGATCGACAAACCCCTGAAGAAGATTCTCTTTTACCCTGAAGCCTCGGGATTCCTCGTCAAATGGGCCATCATGCTCGGGGCCTACAATATCTCGTATCGCCCCCGCTCGGCCATCAAAGGACAGGCCCTCGTGGACTTCATCGCCGAAAGCACGGTCCCGATTGAAGAAGCACTTCCACTTGTGCCCAGCCCCACTTGGGACCTGTTCGTCGAGGGGTCCTCCAACTCAGCTGGATGCGACGCCGGTGTCCTTCTCAAGTCCCCCGAGGAAGCGGAGCTACGGTACGCCTTGAAGTTCAATTTCCAGGCGTCCAACAACGCCTCCGAGTACGAATCCCTTATCTCAGGGGCCAGGATGGCTCGACGACTAGGGGCCGAGCGAGTCAGGATCCACACCGACTCCTAATTGGTCGCTAGCCAGGTCAACGGTGACTATGAAGCTCGAGAATGACAAATGATCAAGTACCTCTAGGTGGTCAAGAGGATGGCCCAACTCTTCGAGAGCTTTGAGGTAGTCCGGATAGCCCGAGAGGAAAACTCCTGAGCGGATGCCCTCTCTCGCCTGGCCTCCTCCCTCGACCCCGAAGGTACACGATCGGTCTTCCTCGAAGAGCTCGAGCGATCGAGCATCGAATCTGAGCTTATGACCATTGACCCGACACCCCCGAGCGACTGGCGGACCCCCTACATATCTTGTCTCTGGGATTCTCAAGAGCCCCCCGACCCTCAGGAGGCTCCAAAACTCAAGTACCAAGCTCGGCGTTTTGTCATGCTGGATGATGACTTGTACCGCAGATCTTTCTCCGGTCCCCTTCTCAAGTGCATTAGCATCGACAAAGCCGGCCGAGCGGTTCAGGAAGTACACGAAGGCATCTGCAGTGCACACCAAGGAGGAAGATTGCTCGCTAGGATCTTGCTACGGCAAGGTTACTGGTGGCCCACTCTCCAACGCGACTGCACGGCCTACGTACAAAAGTGCGACCGATGTTAGCGCTTCAACCATTTGATCCACCAACCTGCAGCGGAGCTCGTCACCCTTGCCGAGCCATACCCCTTCGCTCGGTGGGGGATCGACATCTTGGAGCCATTTCCTACAGCTCAGGCTGAGAAAAAGTTCATCATCGTCGCCATCAACTACTTCACCAAGTGGATCGAGGCCGAGGCCACCACTAGGATCACCGAATCCGTTGTATGGAGTTTCATTTGGAAGTCGATCATTTGTCGTTACGGTGTCCCCCGAGTGATCGTGAGTGATAATGGTCGGCAGTTTGATTCTCATTACTTCAGAGACAGATGTGTCGACCTAAACATTCACAATCACTTCACTTCGGTAGCCCATCCTCAGGCTAACGGACTGGTTGAAAATGCCAACGAAACTATTTTAAAAGGCATCAAAACTAGGCTCGGCTAGGACAAGGGAAGCTGGCTCGAGGAATTACTGGGCGTACTATGGTCGCATCGAACTACTCCGAGAACGCCTACCTGTGAAACACCCTTCCAGCTGGTGTATGGCACGGAAGCCGTGACTCCATTGGAGGTCGGCAATCCCTCTCTCCGAGTCATCCACTTTAAACCCGAGGTGAACGAGCTGAAACTGCTGGAAAACCTTGACCTAGTGGATGAGATCCGAGAGATTGCAAGTATCCGAGCAATGGAATATCAACGGCGCGTCACTCGATACTACAACTCCAGAGTCTGAAACAAACAGTTCTAGCCAGGGGACTTCATCCTGAGAAAGGCCGAAGCCTCTTGACCACTGGAAGCGGCGGGGAAGCTAGCCCCTAACTGGGAAGGTCCCTATCGAGTGGTCGAGACGCTCGGGAAAGGAGCATATCGATTGTCTACCATGGAAGGAACACCTATCCCTCGGACGTGGAACGCGACAACATTGCAAAAGTTCTATTTTTGATCTTTTTCAATAGCATGTAAGCAACAAATGGCAAAATCTTTCCTTCCATTAATGATTCTCATACAAATATAGCTGATGTATTACATGCCAAAAAACAAAAACTTACACCCACTGGTACAATGACGCGAGCAGATCGCTCGACTTACTTGGTAAGCACTCCTACGTCCAGCCACTGACTCTGCCTAGTGCAGAAACTGGCTCGGATAAAGGATAGCCGACCCTGTTGGTTTGAGAAGCTCGGAGGAAAGGTGCCAGAGGGATTGGAAGGACAACAAAAAAAAAGAGGGAAGAAGTTGACCCAAGACAAATGAAGAGGAGGCCTAAAGAACTTCTCCTCTAGGCAATGGGATCGATATTGGAAAGAAAGGAGGGGCTGGGTGAGCGGTGAAAGAAGGGACCTTGACCAGTTCAACCTCCCCTTGGGATGGCGTCGGTGGGTCAGGGACAGGAAGGCGACATGCTCCCGCATGTCGAACCCTCTTCCAAACTGACCCCCGACTGTCGAATCCTCTTCCAAACTGGAATAGCAAGAGCTCCCCTCCTACTGCCATCTGCATCATCATCTTCTGAAGCGTTCTCCATGCTCCGCTAAGATCGACAGCACAACGCTTCGTAGAAAAGGAAGAAGGAGAAACTATCTGGGATGGCCTTAAGCGATGGAAGAAGGAGGAGACGCCCCTCGGACCTTTTATAGGCCGAAGGGGGAGCAGATCACCTTAAATGACTCTCCCTTTAAAAACACGCTAAAGGAGCCTTCCCTAAACCGATTACCTCATTTCCCAACATCCCCCCAACGGGACGCGCGAAGCGGCAAGACATTTATGGTGGCATGGAAAAGCGGAAAGGTACCAGTGCCATATCAGTTATTTGACAGATCGGCACGCGTGATATCCACAGAGAAAATCGGCGCCTTCCCCAAACGACTACGGATACGGTAGTCAAATCACGCCAAAAGCGGTAAGGAACAGTCAAATCAATACTTAATATTACCGCCACTATATTTTCCTAAAAAGTTTTGCACAGCTACATGAAAGGAAAAAAAAAGGAAAGAAAGAGCTTATACGTCAGGCCTCAGGCCCATCTCCAAGCTCGGTAGACAAGGCCCCCACAGCATCAAATGATCTGCCCCCAGTATTCTCAATGACGGCCGATCCAGGCACTGACCCCACCTGTGTGGGAACTATCTCAATCGCGTGCCCTCCCGAGGCTGCTGGAGTCGGCAATCGCTCAGGCGAGGTCGAGGCCGACCGACCCTCCTCTTCGCTCGACGTATAATGGGAAGAGTTGATCGAACCCCAATCCGAGTCATAGCGCTGCCCAGAAGGAAAAATGAGCCAGGACGCTTGGGCCTCCACCTCTATGATGGCCCGATCGAAGCTCTAGGAGAAGCCCTTCCAAAGGCCCCCACGGAAGCCCGACTTATAGTAAGGGAAGGCAGCCTGAAGAGCAGCATGGTAAGCCTATGAGCATCTATATTGCTCAAGAGCTTCTAGCCCCGCCAGCTCCGCCTTCCTCTCGAGCTCGGCTATCCTCTGTTCTAACTCAGACAGCCTTCTATCAGCCTCGATCCGTGCATCCTTGGCCTCTCGGACTCAGCCATCGAGCCCCTCTCGCTCGGCCTTCCATTGATCATCGCGCTCGACCTGAATCCTGCGTTCCGCATCCAGGAGCTCATTCTTCCGATCGACCATGCGACGAGCCTGGGCCAGCTGCTCCGTCAACGATCGAGCCTCCGCCTGGCTCAAATGCACCTGTGCCCAGAACGGGGCCACCTCCCAACGAAGCTCCTCGAGATCAAGGGTCAAACGCTCGACCTTTCGATCAAGCGCACCATGGGCCCATGAAAGAGTCTCCCGCTCCGACTCCACCCGAGCATACGTGCCCATTGCCTCTACTCCAAGCTGGGCCAAGACCAGGCCACCTTCCATAAGTTGCTCGAAAAGCGTGGAGGGGGGACTCCTCTAGAGTTTCTCTCGCACGACTCCTAAAGCTATAGAGTGGCACCTCCGATATAGAGAGGCCCGGACACTGAAGGCACTGGTCGAGGGAAGGGAAGTCCTCTTCGGAGCGGCCGAGATCGGGGCACCTCCCCCGAGGGCTCCCGCCTCGGGGGCCCCACCGGTTGGCTCGGGATGAGTGGCCCCGCCGCATACCTCCCCAGCCTCGATCGACTGTGATCGAGTCACTTCAGCCTGCGACCCTCCAGCCTCGACCGGCTCGGATCGGGCTCCTCCATCTGGCGCTCCCTCTGCTTCGCTCGGCGTCCCGACATCGGCCGTGACCCCTTCATTATCGGCCCCTTCTTGCTCTATAGAGGGGAGAGCCGGCAGGGAAACCTCTTAGGCCGGGCGGGCAACCTCCGCCTTCCTCACCCGTTTTCTCTCGGCAGACTGAGCATGCATCAAAGACCTCAGCAACTTCACCACGGGATCCTTGCGCTTGACCCCCCGGAATTCGAAAGCGTCATCCCGGGCGACCCGCTTGCCCTTATCTCGGGCACAGGAGGAGCCCTCCGAAGCTTGGAGATCGCTCGGAGCCAGCATATCATCCTCGTCGATAATCCCCAACTCGGCTGGCAGTGCCTCATCCTGAATCGCTCGCCTCTGGTCTGAACGAAGAAGAACAAATTAAAAGAAGAAAGGCACTTACTCGATAAGAAAGAGAACAAGTCCCTGAGATCATTACCTGTCGGTAGTAGTGCTCGAGAAAGGTACTCCTCGATGTTAGACGAGGTCACCAACTCAGCAGTCGACCGGCGACTCTGCAGAAGGATGGCAGTATTTCTCTCCACCTTCGGGGAGACCTCTATTTGCTTCGGAGGAATGTTCGGGTAAAAGTTGGGCACCGTCGGGAAATTCCAGACCACATCGACCGCCGACGCGCCCACCCAGAAATATTGGGTCTTTCACCCCTTGTGAGATGAGTCCTTCACGGAAAGGGACACGCAACTCCTGTTCCGCTTCGCCTAGATGAAGAAGAAGCCCTTCCCCGCATGAAGATTATCCTTCAGCTCTAAAAAATAATGGAAGAGGTCCAACGAGGTCCTCACCCCACACTGGCCACAAAGGAAAATGAAGGAGAAGATGAAGGTATAAGAATTGGAGACCAGCTGGATGGGAGCCAGCCGATAGAACCGAAGCAACTCGGTGACAAAGGAATGGAGGGGCAGGCGAAAGCCACACTTTAGGCCAAGTGGAAGGAACATAAGAGGCCAGAATGAGTGGCCAGTCTAGACTCATGAGGCTCAGGCGCGAAAAATTGGAATCGCCAAGGTAGCCCATACTGGTTCTCCAGACGTTTCACCTCAACCTCTCCCAACTCACTGCGGATTCTCCGATTGTACCAAGAAAACCCTTGGGGTCTGTTCTTTCTGCCGCCCCTCGGCCTTAAGACTTTGGTCCGCCATTGAACAGATGGAGGAACTGGAAGAAGAAGGGGAAAGCTCTAGGCCAGAGGACTCCGGAGGGGAAAGAAGCTAATGGATCATCGCCGCGAAAAAATCTTCTTGCTCCGCAAAGGCCGCTGCGATTCTCCGCTCCTCCGAACTACTCACACGGCGCCTGTGCCCCCCTATATAAATGCAAAGAAAGGCAAAACCCTAAACCCCCGGAGATAAAGGGACGCAAACAATATGCCTATAACCCCTAGCCAGAGGCGGCGTGACGATCTGATCTCCCAAGGAGGGGCCTTCTTTTATTCATCATGACGGGCATATTTTCAGGGGAAGGCCCAATCATATTGCCCCTGCCAGAGAGAGATCTCCACCCAACTAGAGCCATGAAAAGTCTAGCCCAAAATGCTACTCGACCGAGCCTAATCTTGGCTCGGGAGTTGGAGGGGGACAAGTGGAGAGAGGAAATCTAGCCGCCCGTACGGAGAGGCCAAATGAGGTCCGACCCGACCCAACGAGGCCCAACTCCTTGAACTGGTAGCCCCTGGGCCCACTCATTATAAGCCCAATAACTTACTCGGAACAAGCGCTTCCTAGGTGGCCTTCGGGTTGGGAAGTCCGAGCATCAGTTGATCGGGAGAGATCCTCGAGAGCCCCATATTCCTTGCCCAAACCATGCACTTATCGCTCGGGAGGCACCTCCTGGGAGAGCACCATATGCTCGGGCCAACTGATGGAAGCTTATCTGTGCGGCCGTTACGCGTCCCTTAAAAGCTGGGAGTTCAAGGGGATAGGTGAAACCAAGAGTCCATACGCTATAAAGATCCCGCAAGGAGGACGTAACCCCCTCGAATCTCCTCAGCTTACAGAGATCAAGCACTCAACGAGCCATTATTTAAGCCTGAAGAGCCCTATTGTGCGGAGGTAAGCCAAAAAAACCTTGAGCAGGAACCACTTCACCCTTCGGTGGAGAGGGATCTTGCGCTCCCATCTTCCTCCTAACTCCTCCCTTTGCACTTGTACTCTACTACACTTGCTGACTTAAGCATCAGAGGGTTTTTCCCGAGGATCTATCCCTGGGCACCCCTGACATGTTTCCCCTCTTGCAGTTCATACTTCAAGGCTACGTGGCTATCCTCTTTCCCGCTCAGGAGTAGTGCGAGATCGCCCCTCTTCATGCGCCATTCCGCTTTCCACAAAACCCCCGCAATCCCCAATTTTCCACCCCACAAAATGCCCAACCCACTTTCTCTACCCCACAAAACTCTCACCCTACCTTCGCCACTCCACAAAACACGTTCCCCGCTCCATAACAACCTCCACCACCTCCGTAATACCATAATGTCCTCCCACCCAACGGCTACACCAACAACAAGCGCCCGGGTCCGAAGAGAGCCCAATACCCTCCTTTGCCCGAGTCCCCCACGGACATTTTCTCGGCTCTCATGTCAATTAATGCTATTCAACTTCCTCCGAAATGGCCTATCTGGAACCCGGCCGTCGATCAGACAAAATATTGCATGTTCCTTAGGCAGCTTGGTTATAATATTGAGGGCTATTTTCAATTCAGAGATTTGGTATATGACCTTCATGAAGGGTAGTGTATAGATTGGGTCGAGATGCACAAGGCCATTATGGAGATAAAAGAGAAAAGAAGGCAGCCGCCAAGGCAACAAGTGCAGTAGCAACAAGCACCGCCGCCACAGTAGTAGCCGCAGCAGCCTGTTCAAGACTTGGGGATCCATCAAAACCCCTTGCCAAATCATCCTCCCGCTCCACAGCCACAACCCCCGGCACCGGCCCAAGTTAACCTCGTCCAACCCCCGACTCTCGACGCCGGGTGGTCTTATGATGATGACGCATCAGTCCAGCGGCTCATGGCCCTCCACCATAACCACCGTAGCCTTTCTCCCTCCGTCATCCTCACACTTAACCACCAAACCCTTTGCGTCCACTAAACCCCTCATCCTACAATCCGCCTCCCCCACTAACCCGTCTCTCTCTACTCCATCGCCAACACCTACATTCGCCACCACCACACCTTTAGCCAACCATTCTCCCATCATCCTCCTTGCATCTACCCCTACCCCGTCACTGATATCCACACCAATCATCACCTCACCTTCATCAAACCCTTCGCCCATCATCTCACTTTCCCCAACGCCACTCATTCACCCTACCGGGCCCGTTAAGCCACTTGTTTTGAGCCCATCTGACATCGTGCCGGCCCACAACCAAGCCTTTCGGAGCGGGCATTTGTTCCACAGAGATTATCCTTCCACTAGTGCACCCGCACCCAATCCCCAGTCCTCCCAATAGGCTGTTGATCAAGAGGAGATAGACCCGCTACCGCGGACACAATATGATCTGTTACATCATCTTGATAGAGTACCTGCAAAGATCTCTGTGTTGGAGTTGATTAAAAGGTCTACCATTCACCAGGAAGCACTAAGAAGTTTCTTACAGAAGGTCATCATCAATGAAGATATGGCAGTAGATAGCCTGCCGACAGCTCTGGCTACAATATCTAAAGGGCCAACAATTACAATTTCTAAAACTGAACTGGCACCACTGGAAGCCCGACAAATGCCGCTATGCATTTCTATAACTTTGAACAAAGTCAGCATAGATGTGGCACTGGTGGATACCGGGGCATCTATTAATGTCTGCCCTCTCAGCACCTTGAGAGCCTACAATTTATCAGAAGATCTGTTAAGACCGACCCCTACAACTATAGCAGCATATGACAACTCCCGAAGGGCATGTCATGGGGTGGTCACTATTCAGGCTGAGCTCAGGCCTCTCACTATGCCGATTGAATTTTATGTGCTTGACATCGACCCTATGTTCAAGGCTATTTTGGGATGTCCGTGGATAGACAACCTCAATGGCGTACCATCTACTGCCCACCAATGTCTCAAATTCCGTTTCCAAGGGAGGGTGGTTAAGGTGAAAAGCATATCCACAGTCCAGTCTGTAAAGGCCATTTTCGACAAGATCTTACCAACACTATGGCCTAGCAATCGGCCCTTATTTCAGTGCTAGATTTCAACTTTTCATGGGCATATGCACCACGCAAGCCCGTCTCTACAACAGTGAATATTAAAGTGAAGCCCCAGATTCGAGATTCAAAGGGCTGGGACACATATTGAAATTAGGCTATCAGTCTGGGAAAGGCCTCGGTGCACAACTACAAGGGCGAACCAAGCCGGTCCCCAAAGGAAGAAAGATGAATAGGAGGGGCCTCGGCTATCGAGAGTCTTCATTCTCAATTTTGGGCGATTCTGGGCCCTTGAGCTGGGACTACCGCCAGTATTTTATCAAAGGCCCTCTCCAGCCTAGCACGTTAAAAGCACAGTCGAGTCAGCCTAAGAAAGAAGAAGATGCAGCTCATATATTTACCGGTCCACTATTGTTGACGAAAGGGCTTGTTGATGATATGATTGACTTCAGCCAGTCATTTGAAAGATTATTCCATCGAGAAGAAAGTCAGGAAGTACGGCTTGTATGTTATCAGCCGAAGAAGCCAGCTTACCGTCCACGAGAAAAGGGGAGCTCACCCGTCATCTTTACTTGGTCTCCCTCCCGTCTTATGTCTCTCTTCCAAGAGCTGGACTTTTTATCATGTTCACCTCCTGTTATGATTAATCCGATGATATTCCAAATTCCCACTGATTTCCTCATCGTCAGGACATGCACTTGATGTCCTCCGATTGATCTGTCTACTCCATTCTTCTCCTCCTCTGATCCTTTTTTCGATATCGTCTGTCCCTCCAAGTACCCTCTCTGGCTCCCTCCTCCACCTTCCTCTCCCTCTTGCTACATGATCTCCACTGATCTCCAAAAAAAATGCCAAATTTGAAATGGAGATCTCAGTGGAAGATTACGCTATCTATTCTCCATCCTCCTCCCAGGGGCATGAGGCCCGTGTTGCCTCCTTCCCATTAGATTTCATTTCTCCTAGGTTAGACGTAGGGTCCGTCGAGTCTAGGAAAGTAGAGTCTATTAGGTTTAGAGAAGTAGTGTCTTATTCTAGGTCATCCAACTCTTCCTCACATGAGCCGCGCTCGCTTGCGCTTCATCCTAAATCCGTTCCTGATAGGTTCTTGCAGGATCTAGCTCAGCGATGTCATGCTCTTCTGAAGTGCTCGGAGTTCATCGCTACGGCGATTGTGATAGAAGAAGGTGAAGAGCAAGAAGGGGTGTGGGGCGACGATGGACTAGGTGTTTATGAAATCATGGATGAAAAAGACTCGGTTGATGGTGAGGACAACAACGTAGATGACACCGCCGATCTGTATGTGCAAGGATTAAAGAGTTTCGACGAGCCATCGTCGGCGGTGGATGAACCAACAAAGGAAATAAATTTGGGAACTGAAGAAGATCCCAGGCCCATCATTATTGCCGCTAATCTCCCTCCAAGGGTTGAAGAAGATTTATTCAAGGTTCTAAGGGAGTATAGTGATTCTTTCGCCTGGTCTTACGAGAACATGTCGGGTCTTGACCCCTCTTTGGTGGAACATCGATTGGTGCTTAAACAAGGGGCAACACTCGTGAAACAAAGATCAAGATGATTTCACCCCCACATGGCCTTAATGATTAAGGAGGAGATCGATAAATTGTACAGGGCCAGGTTTATTAGAGTCATTTTATATCCCCAGTGGGTGGCGAACATAGTCTCTGTCATCAAGAAGGATGGAAAGGTGCGCATTTGTATTGATTTCAAGGATCTTAACAAAGCATGTCCCAAGGATGATTTCCCACTGTCTCACATAGATGTCTTAGTGGACAACACCACCGGGTACGAAGCATTATCATTCATGGATGGTTATTCATGATATAACCAGATCCGTCTCGCTCCCGAAGATCAAGAGAAAACCTCCTTCACCACGCCCTGGGGTGCATATTGTTATGTGGTCATGCCGTTTGGTTTGAAGAATGCGCATACTCTTCTTCCCAATCTAGTGAGGCTTCATGGACCTCAACCACACTCTCAAGTTCCCCTTCGGGTGGGGGAGCTTCTTCCTCAATAAGTAAGCTAGACAACCCTTTGGATGGGCATTGCCCCGCAAAGTGTCCAAACCCTTGGCACGTATAGCATTATTGACGGGCACTACCCGGGGTGGTCCCTTTTACACTTGGTCCTTTAAAATTCTCTTCCCTCCATGGGGGAAGTTGGCTATGAGTGGCCTTGGTTAGAGTGATGGTGGGAGGGGGATTGTAGGGCCGTATTGGGACATTTCCACTTCGACTAGAAGCCTTTATGGGGGGGGCGGGTTGGTTCGGGGTCCCATGCCTTTGGGATCGGTCGGTCGGGGAGGGGCAAACTGAGGAATCCTAGAGAATCTTTCAACATCCCTAGCTATTTGGTAGGCTTACTCAAGGTTGTCAACATCTCTCATGAAAAGTTCTCTCTTGATGTGACTTTGGAGGCCATTTCTAAAGCGAGACAAGGTAACGGCCGGGTCCTCATGAACTCCACACTTCAAAAGATAGGAGTCGAATTTCTCAATGTATTCAACCACGGTCTTCCCTTCTTGGGTGAGGCTTTGCCATTCATCTAAGAGCATTTGGTGGTAGGATAAGGGTAGGTATTTGTTCCTAAGTTAGTTCTTCATACCTTCCCAAGTGTCAATAGGCTCTTCCCGCCTAATCCTTCTTAATCCCTCTTGGTTTAGCCAATAAGTTTTGGCTAAATTGGTGATGTGCATTTTGGCCAATCTTACCCTCCTTTGGTCAGACATCGGGTACCATTCAAAATATTGGTCCATGGCAGTTTCCCATTCTAAGTAGACACTTGGTTCATGGGAACCATCAAAGTTTGGGGCCTCTACCTTGATCATCATTAAGAGAGGGTCATCCGAGTCATCCCGTGGACGCCTTTCATGATTTTGATGGTGGCGAGACCTCTCATAGTCATGGTAGGGGTCAAAATTCAAGTCCTCCCTATTAATTTCAGCATGTGGAGGGTGGGCTCTTGGTCCATTGTTCCTTGGGTGGAACTCATCCCTATGAATTTCAACATGTGGAGGGCGGGCTCTTGGTTCATTGTTCCTTGGGTGGAACTCATGCTCTTCTAGCTGAGCAAGCCGAGTGTAAAGGGACTCAAGTTGGGCAAGAATTTTTGTAAGGGTAGCATCCAACCGGTTCATTTGGCCTTGGGGTTCCTCCCTAGGGGCATCTTGGTTGAGTTGGGGATTGGGATCCATGGGGGGAATCGAAGACGATGGGTCGGGTCGATAAAAGGCTCTACTACAGGTGGACATGCAAGGGAGGGGAATGAAATGAAGGATGGACACACAATGCAATGGTCCTGGGACTTAGACTTGATAGAGACACGTCTAAACCTGGCTCTGATACCAATTGATGTGACACGCCCTTGGACCTAAACAAACAAGCACAATTCGTAATTAAAACGGGCCGAATTTGGGGGCCGCTCACCCAAATCCCGGGGTAACTTGGAGATGCCAAGTGGAGGATGTGAGGGCTGGACCCTTGATGGTAGAGGGCTAGCAAGGTCACATTTGATTCCCAAGGATATCGCAGGCCCAATTCAATGGGGCCAACGTTGTGCCAAAGGCACGAGCTGCACACGTTACCCATGGCGGTCACTCGAAGCAAGGTTGCTTGATGGACCGGGCGCTAACTCTCACAGACCAGCGGAGCTTATGAAATAATATTGAAAGAACAAGTACTAAAGAGAGCTATGGTTGGAGCACTTACTCGACCGGTTTGAAGAAACCGGTCCCGCTCGGAGACGTGGGCGAGCGGGGAAGCGTGGGTTCCCCACACGCCGCGCCGGAGTAGCTTGACCTGTTTATGATCTTAAAACACTACACCCCATGCAAGGGGGGGATCTTGGGGAAGGGAAGTCAAATATTACAGTCAAACACTACCTTCCACAGGGAGGGGCGGTAAGCCGGCCAGGCGGGGAGGGGAAAAACTGAAAATTGAAGTCAAACGGTTGGACGATGCCAATTCTGCCCGCTCTCTATGACTGAGGATAGACAGTTGAAGTTTTTGATGCTGTAGACACTCCAGAATTTTGTTGGCGATGAGACCAGCTGGAAAGTCTTTGTAGGTGACCCAGGAAGTCGTCCAATTTTTTTCAAAATTTTGAGAAGTCGGTGCTGGTCGGGGCAGAGGCACGAACAGGGACGCAGAACTCTAGTTCTGACTGCTTCAGGACCACAACAACAGAAGATGAAGTCACTACGGGCGCTCTAGAGCCCTGTATCAGGCGTGGACAGAGTCGTCGGCTTCATTGTCAAGTCATCTTCGAGCGGAGACCCACGGGGGTGCCAGATGATGTCGGAGTAGACAGGGACAGCCCAATCAGCGCTTGGGTGTCTGTTCAGTCCCAGAGTGGACAGAACAGCGCACTCGGGGGAGAAAATTGAGAAATCTTAGCTCCGGATGCCGAACGGGATTCCGCTACTTTATTCTGGAAGGAGACTTGTCGTAGATGCTTTCAGTCAAGGCCCATCTTCAGAACTTCAGGAGGTCGACCGTGAGCGCTTCTGCAAGTAGCTTCAGGTTGACTGTCGGGGTAAAGAAGCACAGCTTGGGGAGATCGGCTCCCCCGGGCAGCAGCGAGCTCAGAATGGGACAAGACAGCTGTGGTTGCGAAGAAGACAGAGAGACGCTTCCACCGGTACTACTTGGGTCTTTAGGGATGCCAAGATAAGGTCGGGGTTGCCGCTACAATCCGCTGGTTCTCTGCAGATCTTCAGCTGTGATCAGGTCTGTCGAGGTAGCTCAAAATGACCATGAAATGAGAAGAAGAGGTTGTTGAATGGTGAAGGGGAAATGAAGAGTGGTGGGAGGGGAATGTGGGAAGGTAGGGAGGGTGGCTAGGGGGTTATGGAGGAGCTGGGGAAGGGGTAGGGCACAGGGTGCTTGCTGGTTTCAGCCAAGGTGGAGGGAGAGTGAAGGTGGTGAATGCCCTTGAGTGGTTGGAGATGGAGGATGGGAATGTGATGAACTAGGGCCAAGGGGGAAGTTAGAGGTTAGGTTTGTGTGCAGCCAGCAAAGGGGGAGGGAATTTTGAAATTTCCTTTGGGAGGTGGAGGGGTGCCTTGGGTAGTGGGAAGGGTGTTTGGGAAGGGTAGTGGGTGGTTGGGGGTTGGAGGTTGGCTTGGTGATTGGGGGTTCTTCTTTGGGACAAGGGTGGAGTAATGAGGAGGGTTGTGGGGAATGGGAGAGGCTTTAATGGTGGTGGGTGGGAAAGAGAGGTGGTTGGGAGGGGAGGAGAGAGAATGAAGGGCGCAGCCCCCCTTGTGGTGAGAGAGAGAGAGATAGAGAAAGAGGTAGGGTTGGGATTCTCTCCCTTAGGGCTTCTCACCCATTAATAGATTCACTCCAAGAAATCTGAAATTTTAAACTCTCAAAATGGCAATCTTCATTAATTTGAAATGGGGGGGAATGGGGTCCTATATATAGGTAACCCATATTTTACAAAAAGTCCCTAACTCGTGCTACAATGACAAATAAGCAAGGGGTAAGGGGCGCCCCTAGGCCAAGCCCACAGAATTGGGCCCAATAGCTAATCTAATGACACTTAAACTTAGGAAAATAAACAAAAGACCTAGGGACATGACTCAAATAAAATGAAAAATACATCAAATTACTCAAATAGAAAGCACAAAATGGATAATTGGGACTACATAGAGTGAATCCCGTACTCAAATGACACCGGGGTGTGAAGATGACCCGAGCCAGAGGGAGTCGTGGGTGATGCCTCCATCAGGGCTACTAGAGAGTGGAGGTGGCCTCCATTTTATTTTCTCTCTTCTTCTCTTCTCTTCTTGTTCGCCCCTCGAGTCTAGCCTCCTTCATCGTCTCTTCTTCTCATGTTTATATAGAGGCTCGCCCACGACGGCCCTACAGGTGGTGAGGGGTCAACGGAGGAGTCGTCGAGGCGTGTTTGGAAATGAAGAGTGTCCTGAGAAACCAATATAAAATATTATCATTATCATTTTAGATGTGGACCTGGTTAGCTGCAGTTTGGAAAAGAAGAGTGTCTTGAGAATATTTTGCTCAAATAAACTGTCAAAAACAATGGCCAGCCTCTCTTCTTCTCCCTTTCAACCAACACCCTCCACTTGGCACCGGGAGATATGTTGTCCTACTTCCTAACTGATGAGGAGGGAGGCAGTGGGGAGGGGATGGAACACTGCTGGTGAGGCTGGGATGTTGCCTTTCTCTTTTTACTAATGCCGGGAAGGAAGTTAGGAGGGGGGCTGTAGGCTACCTACCACCTCCAACATCCCCGTTCCACCCCCCAAACCCCCAAAACAAAAGCTTCCCAATAAAATGGGCAAGGGGCAAGATGTGGGATAGGATGCCTCTACCAACGTGTATATTGATTATCCTGAGATTTGAGGCCTTAAAAACTATAAAAACTACATGAATGCTGTTTCTTTAATGAATCTATGAGAAGAGTTGATATTTGACAAATAGCATGGTATAATATTTCAAATGTTGCTGAAAATAAATTGTCACAAAGAGAGCATATGAGTTGGAGTGGGGAAGAATCTTGACTCCAAAGCAGGAAATGATGGCAATAGTCGAGAAAGAGTTGACATGTATATTTAAATTTTTATAGTTGAGGTAGTCATCCATCCTCTCTAGGACATAATAGCCAAGTGCATCAGAAATCCTAAGTGCACTTATAATTTCTTTACGATTATATTCCTTTTTTATTTCCTACCATTCAAGAGAAATATCTACTTTCTGGGTCTCCTTAGCAGACTGATTGTAATTCATGGCTCAGTTTTATTTTTCTGCACACCTGGTCTAGAGCCAAGATTGCAATTTATGGCTTAGTGAAAATCTTGCATGTGTGATGTTTGATGAAAATTGGTGATTGTGCTCTTTTGAGAGTTTTGGCATTTCATTGTTTTAATTATTTTTATTAGATATATGTAGTAGTAGCTTTTTGTAGGGCCTCTACCGCAGTGGCAGAGACAATTCGCAGAAAAACCAATAAAACCAAGTGCCCCCCCCAGGTTTGAACCTTGGTGGTTCCCTTCCTAACACTTTACCTACATCCACCAGCTGGGCCATAGCCCATTGGTACATATGATAGTAACTTGTGCATGTTAATTGACCATTCAAAGGAGATATTGAGCAGGGGCTTCTGAAGTATTTCTTGAGTGTTGTGTTCCATCAGCTTTGCGTTTGACTTTTTTTTCTTGGGATGACAACTATTATTGCATCATTGTGAACTATGGCTTTCTTGGGTAAATGCATGCCTATAGATAGAGGAAACAAGATGTTTCCCCAGTTCTAAAGAAGCACTTACAACTTTTGAGTGATGATACAAACATCAACAAGGTCTTTACTAATAATTTAGGTGTATGTGTGGTGAGGACATCAGAGCCAGAGTACGGTTCGACTCAGCGAGCCGTCGGTACCGGACACATAGCACGACTCGGTCGACGCCGACATCTTTGTGACCGGGGGACAGTTTGGAGATCCCATCTGAGCTTTGATATTTTAGTACGTATTTTTGTATGTATTTCTATTTGATATGTATTTGGTTGTATTTGGTGTGTATTTGGTATGTATTTGGGTTATATTTTGGTTTGTATTATTTGGGTTTAATATTGGGTCAATGGGAGAATATTGACCAAGTATTTGTATTTTTGATTTATTATGGTCCAAGGGGGATTAAATAAACCAAGCCTATTTTGTTGACTTGGAGAGAGGGGCCCCCCCTCCCTTGTCCCCCATTTCCCCATTATACCCCCTTGACCAAAGGTATCTTAGGTCATTAGCCTAGGTCTAGGGTTTAGTATAAGATCTCTCTTGTGACATTTTATGGAAAATTAATGAAGAAAAATATTGTGAATTGGCCAAGGGCTTACCACCCCTCCCTCTCTTGTTCTTGTTCCTCTTCTTCTTTACAGCAGCAAGATCTAGGGTTTGAGACCCTTTATTGGGAGTGATTCCCAACTCTATCTCTTCCTCTGGGTACCAGGTTCGATCACCACCACCGCCGCCGCCTCCGTTCGTGCCGCCATCAAGCCACCACAACCCGGCTTCCACCCTGATGTCTTGAATTTCAGGATTCCTGGACAGAAGCTTAGTAAAAAGGCTGGTACCGAAGATCCGGCCGTCAGATGGATCTGAGCTTTTGAGGGTTGGTTTTCCCAGTTCTTATTTACTTCCAGTTTAAATTTCATGCAGATCAGAGTCCATGTGAGTCCCTTCCAAGTCATTTGTTTCCTTCTCTCATAGTCTGCCTGTGTGTAGACCTGCGGGATAGTCACCTAGTGTTATATTTTTCCTACCCCCCAAAACTTGTCATAAAAATCCCAAAATATTTGTGTGTTTTCCTCACATCCACCCCTCTCCACCATAAAAATCCCAAGTCTTAAATCCTCCCTTTCCCTTTCGGTCAAACCACAAAATCAGGCAGAACCCGATCTGCCCTATTAGATCTGTCTTCCGAGCCAGAAGCAGTTGACGTGTTGCAGAGGTTTTCCTTTTCAATCCAACCATTGGATGGGCCTGAGTTTCTAATATATCGAAGCCCTCTGAGTGCTCTTCGCAACGGCGCTAATTTCACACCGATCCGACACCGGATCTAGTTGTGGCGGCCGTTTTCGTGGGAGCGCGCAGTTCTGCCCCGAAACAGGCCAACAACGAGGGCGACTGTAGAAATCCACAATAAAATATGCCAGAGAAGATTCAGCAACGGCCCCTCCCAAGGGTCGACCAGGGACGCTCTGCCATCGTCCTGGTGAACCACCGCCTTCATATGTTCTCCGGAGGTCGACACCCCTTTGGATGTCCTTGTTCGCTATCCTGTCGGCCAACAAATCGTAGAACCGGAGCTGCTGTCGCAACCGCCCGGAACCCGCAGCCTTGTTGCCCGCCAACCCAAGTTCGGTGCTCCCGGTGCCATTGTGTATCCCTTTACCCAAGGTCGATCTTTGGATGACGTAGTGGCATCTAGAACTTATACTAGCTAAGCAAATAAGACAAGTAGAGAGGCGAATGTAACTCCACGCTCGGGGCGTGGGGAAGGCGGACTGCATGTGAGTAGTTTATTTCCTAGCTAGTTAGATTTAGTCACCGCTGTGAGTTGTGAGTGCGAGACCCGTCTTGTGACTCATTCTGAGCACGAGAGTGAGCTGACCACCCGAGACTCAATGCCGGTTTCCCAACCGTGCAAATCGACACGTTTCCCTCACTAGGGACGATCGTGAGTGAGTACTTCTTGTTTGGGACACGCTTGCCTCTTCAGGAACCACGTTAGGTGCCGAACCAATCTTGTCATTGCTGGTCGCGTCGTCACCTAGAATCCCAATCTCACAACAAGTCCGAGTCGAGTCTCATTGTCGTCCCGCATCAAACTGGTATCAGAGTCGGTTTGAGTCTAGGGTAGTCGGTCCAAGGTGCTCCATTTCATCTGGTATATCCAAAGGTGTTCCCGGAACGATAGGCTCGCCTATTGGGAAAGGGGCACACTTGCGTGAGTGCGATCTTCAGATCAAACCTCCGCCTCGTACCGGATATTGGAGTCTAATCCTCTATCATTTTGCATTGGTCCTTCCATATAGGTCGTAGTGAGTCACCCCCTTAGTTCCCTTTAGGTCCCCTCCCCTTGCATGCCCACTCGTGGAGGTACCCAGTACCATCGCCCTGACACTATGGGCGAGCCCCGAGGTGCCACCCAGGGAGGTCGATCTTTGGATGACGTAGTGGCTCTACTCATGGAGCGCATGGATAGGTCCGATCAAACTAATAGGAAGAATATCGACCGCTTGGAGGGCCGTCTCAAGGCCATGGAGGACCGTGCCGAGGCTTCCAACCGATCTGTCGAAGGTCTGGTTGGAAGGTTAGAGAGTGTGGAGAGAGTCCCCCATCTGTAGCTTCTCGAAGCTATTCAGGTCCCTCAAGCACCTGCTGCCCAGCACGCCCCACCTAGGGCTGAGGAACGATAGCCCCGTGCCCCCGACTTTGAGGACCACGAGTCTGACAACGATTATTTGGGTAATGGCCGGCGCCTTCATCGTCACCAACCACAAAGGGATGACGAGGATGAGTAGATCCTCAGGACTGTGCAAGTAGACCCTCCCACGTTTGACGGGTCCTTGGACCCTAAGGTCTATCTCGATTGGGAGGCCGACATGCATCGGTATTTTGAGTGGTTTGAGATGACGGACCACCGAAAAGACAACTTCGCCAAAATGAAACTGCTAGGGTAGGCGCAGACTTATTGGAAGAACGTGGAGAACCTGCTATTTCATCGTCAAGAGCCTCAGGTTGAGACATGCGGTGAGATGAGGACCAAACTCTGACAGAAGTACCTTCCTGCCACATACCGCAAGCGTCTCATAGAGAAATGGCAGAGTCTCTCCCAAGGAGATCGGTCCGTCTCCGATTACATCACCGAGTTCGATGAGTATTTTTTGCGATGTGACGCCACGGAGGAAAGCTCCCTGAATGTTTCCCATTTTCGGCATGGTCTACGGCCACACCTTCAGTATGAGCTTTTCCGCCGCAATGTGACCAAGTTGGAAGACGCGTACCAGGTTGCCCTCAAAGTGGAGCAGTTTGAGGCAGAGTTTGCTCCTATCCCGTGCCAGGGGGTCACCTATCCGCGTGTGTCTAATCCTTGGACCATGCCTAGTTCCTATACTTTGTGGCATGTGACCCACCCATAGGAACCCCCTCGCTAGGACCTCGCTGCTCCTAGGCGCCCCCTCCCTCCGAGGGATCCTCCCCTTCGCCGGTAGGCGCCCGTCCCTGCCCCTAGATTTCTCCAGCCGACCGTGCCGACTCGACCCTTGCTTCCTACACCCTCGGTCCGCTTTGTGGACAAGGGTAAAGGGCCGATGCCCAGTGGAACATCCCCGGGGACCGGGACGCATGGCACTTGCTATAGGTGTGGTAGAGTTGGCCACTATTCGGCCAAGTGTCCCACTCAGGAGTCGCTTGTTATTTCTAATCCCTCTACTGGCGACGCCACAGCTGAGCTTGTGCCGATCAGTTACGAGGCTGATCAGGACTTAGCGGAGGAGTTCTTTGATTTACTGATGGAGGGAGAGCCAGTTGATGTCCCAGGTACCCAGTATCAGGGTGATGTACAGTTGGGTGTAGTCAGGTGCATCCTAACCCAGCCTCAGGTAAGCGATAACTGGCGTCGTACCATCATTTTCCATACATTTTGTAGGCTGGGAGGAAAGGCATGTACGGTGATCATAGATAGCGGAAGTTGCATTAACGTTATTTCTACGGGCACTGTTAGACGCATGGGTTTGACGCCCGTGGATCACCCCGCACCTTACAGAGTTTCTTGGGTGGATTCTACTTCCATTCTGGTCAGACTGCGTTGTCTGGTGGCACTACAGTTCCTGGCTTACCACGATGAGATATGGTGTGACGTGTTATCTATGGAGGTGGGAAGCCTTATCCTCGGTAGGCCTTGGCTCTTTGATCGGGATGCCACCCTTCAAGGTCGATCAAACACCTGCACATTCGACCACGGGGGCCATAGGATTACCCTCCACCCCACCCAGCCGAAGGACGCGTCTGTTCGAGGACCAACCGGACCCAGCACTTTGACCCCTCCTAGTCAGGGGACAGTCGGTCCTTCCACCTCATCCTCGGCGCGGTCTACTACCACTTCGACTGCTCCTAGCACAGAAGGCCTCCCACCCCGGAGGTTAATGATGATTAGCCCGCGAGAGATGGAGCAAGAGGTGACTGGGGTTAGCCCTATCCTTGCCGTTGTTGTCCGAGGAGTGGAGGATGTCGCACCTGGGTCTGATGATGAGCACCCCCAGAGGTGTTATGTTAGATGGACGCAGTCTATCTCCACGAAGTGTGGATCTAGAGGGGGGTGAATAGATCTACTGCCTAATTAAAAACCAGTAAGAGGTTCTAATGCGGAATATAGGCAAATCTATTAAAACACTAACTCGAGTGTATAAACTGAGCAGAAGCACAAGCAATCTGTGAAGATAATCAAAAGATTCAGTCACGCACACAGTTCATGGACAATCACACAAACACAAGGCACCCAAGATTTTTAGGTGGTTCGGTCAAAGACCTACGTCCACCCCACACTCAACCGAGTATGGCTTACTGCTGCGCAGTACAGCTTGCGTCTGCTGGGCACTACAGCTTGGCCTACAAACCGCTGAGCAACACAGCTTACTGTCCGAGACAAGTCTCGCCTGCTGAGGATTACAGCTTCACCTGTCTAGTGGAATCCTCCACTGCAACTGCTGGGGTTTACAGCTTACCCGACCAGAGGTAGCACCTCTGCTAACAGCTGACTCACAGCTTGAAGAAACAAGAGTTCGGAAAGTAAAGACAGAAGCAAATAAAAATAGAAAACCCAAATGGGAATGTAGCTCGAATGAGCAAAGGCTCAGCTCTGGTATCTGAACCAAGAGTCTGAGATACAACTTCTCAATCAAACTCTCTCAATCTCACTCTCTCTTTTCTTCTCTTCTCTCTTTTTCTTCTTCTCTATTTTTCTTCTCTCTGTGGATCGGTGGCTCTCTGTTGCTTCAGGCTTCTACCTCTCTGTATAGACTTTGCCACTGGTTGATCGATCAGCCTTCATCTGAAGATGAAGACTCATATATATACAGCAGCAGATTGGATAAGGGCGCGTGGCTTCCACATTTCCCGCCCAGAGAATTCACCAGATCCGAGGCAATTTCATCCACATGGCAGCATCCTTGATGGGCTGCTTCCACGTGTCACCATCACAGCACCTCATCCTCCTTGGATCACGAGCCAGGTCATCAATCCCTTTAGAGTATCCCTGTCAGAAAGATGAAATAGGATTATCAGTTTAAGTGTAAACCCTATACAGACATTGCAGGATGCAATGTATAGACTTCAGACTGTCTAGACTTCATATATGCAGAGCTATGCCATGTACAGACATGCTGAATGAATATGCAGACTCATCGTGCAATGTCTACACTTAGAAGAACATTCAGTAGCCAGTGTATAGACTAGGCAATGTAAAGACTTGGACAGACAACTGACGATGTATGGACTTCAACTCAAAGATGCACAATGTACAGACTTGAATTCATATGATGCATAGTGTGCATACTTGAATGTTGTGCGATGTACAGACTTCATGTTATGCATTAGACTCTAAGGAAGACAGACTATGTATAGACTTAGGCAGCCTTCAGCTTGATGTACAGACTTCAAGAATGATGCATGCAATGCACTGGACAATGTATGGACATAGCCGATGCAGACTAGTCTGATGTACAGACTTGCTTGTTGTTCAGACATCATGAACAATGTACAGGCTTGCCAAAGGAAACTCTGTACAGACTTGATCAAAGCAAGTCAATCGAGTGTATAGACATTCACAATGTATAGACTTGCCAAGCGAAAGGGCTGTACAGACTTGATGAACGATGCAAGGCAAACGAATGTATAGACTTCCAATGTATGGACTTGCCAACTTGGCGGTGTACAGACTTGAGCAAGGCAAAGTCTGTACAGACTTGAAAGTTCACAATGTATAGACTTTGGCAAGGGAAACGACGGTAAAACTATTAGTGTATAGACTTCAAGATCACTGATGGATGTACAGACTTGAAAGTTCACTGATGGATGTACAGACTTGGAAGTTCACTGATGGATGTATAGACTTCACCTCGAGCAATCTACAGTGCAGTGTATGGACTTGAAGAACAATGCATGATGCTGTACAGACTTCACTGATGCATGCTACAGTCCAATGTATGGGCTTACCTTCGTGCATGCTACAGTCCGATGTACATACTTCTAATGTATAGACTTCTAATGAGACGGACGATGTACACACTTAGCCAATGCAATGCAATGTATGGACTTCAAATAAGACGGACGATGTACACACTTAGCCAATGCAATGCAATGTATGGACTTCAAATAAGACGCTGCATGAGACGCTGAAATAATGTATAGACTTGCTAGTTATATGAGCTGCAATGTATGGACTCTGCTATGCATGAAGACGAGTGTATAGACTTGGAAACCTGGGGGCGTCGACGCATCTAAGAAGGGGAACAGTGTACAGACTTAGCTAATGCAATGTACACACTTACTGCGTTGACGCTGCAGACTTAGCTAATGCAATGTACACACTTACTGCGTTGACGCTGCAGACTTAGCCAATGCAATGTACACACTTACTGCGTTGACGCTGCATGAAACACTAAATAAGATGGACAGTTGTATAGACTTAGATATCTAGGGGGGAGTCGACCCATCAAAGAAGGGGGTCGACCCATGATGCATGAATGTAGAGACATGTTCTAAGCGATGCACAAACACAACACAAAGCAGTGTATAGACTCTACGTGCAATGTGTAGACTTTTAGTGTGTGTGCAGTGTGTGAACCTGTAAAATGCATGGAACACACATACAATCTGATAAGAACAATTTCATCAAAGCATAAACAGTTGCCAATCAATCAAAATAAGGTGTTGCTAATGAAGTAAAACATATTGTCAACATCATCAACACAGAGGAGTCACAATAATCTCCCCCTTTTTGATGATGGCAACCCCCTATCATATAGAATAGTAATTACCTGTCATACAGATGATGAAAGACATGATTTGTTATTCAGATTGTCATGTAGATGCTATGCATGCATGCTATGAAATGTAAACAACTACATGCTAACAAAATCTCCCCCTTTGCCATAACATAATGCATACACTTCCCCTGGAATGAATTCAGAATTCATACAATATTCTCCCCCTTTGCCATCAACAAAGAGGAGGGAAAGTGAGTACAAGGGAAGGATCAAGAGATATCATCTGACTGGCATTCTGAACAAGTAGTTCAGGAATAAGCATTCTAAAGCACAGAGTCTTCAGTCATATGAAGTTATAAACTACTTTTAGATAGAATTCTAGTTTAAGGACTATAAAATTTTGAGTTCATGCACTACAATCATTGGATAAGAGTTCTGGGCATGATAAAACAATAAACCAGAAACACATTTGCATGAGAGATTCAGTTTCAAAATATCTTACTTTCATAGACTCGGGAAAAATGATTAAGAGATACCAGGTCATGTATTGAAAATAAACAAGTTGACATCAAAGAAATTTCTTGTGAAGGAACAGTATTTTCAATATGAGTTCATTTAGGGCATTCAGGTACCATTTGCCTTTTTACGTAAGAGTATACGTTTATCAGACGCCAATACCCCTAGATACTCAACATCATGGACCATTCTGCCTATGATCAAACACAATAAAACTGATTTACACCTTTTTGTGTGAGGGTACACGTTTATCAGACGCCAGTTACCCCCAGGTACTCAGTGAAACCAACCTACTGTTTTGATCATTTTATATAGAGATAGCTGATACACCTCATGACATGAGTGTTGTCCACTTCTTTGATGGATCACTCAGTTTCTCAGTGATTTACCAGTCATTGCTCTGCCAATGTTATTTTTCAAGTAGTTTTCAAGATTTTCAACATTATCTTAGCTGTCCTTTATTTGTTTCAGAATGACTTGTTTAAGAACAATACACATGCTAGGCTTCTCTAACATGATTTCAGATGAGTTTTCAGATTTCAGATATAAGTAGCTTTGTCTGACATGAAATAAGAAAAGGGTTGAAAGTTTTATCAATTTTCAGCTTTCTTATTTACTGATTGCAATCTTTAAACCTAAAAAATTATAAAATTTAAACTATTAAGTCAGTCTTTAAGCAATTTAAATTCTTATAACTGAAGAAGTCTGTTTTCTATTGCTTAGGAATCAGAACTGACTAACAGATTGCCATATGTCAGATTCAACTCATTCAGGGCCAAAGAATGAATCAATTCGAGAAAGTTGATGACCACTCTGAATTTCTAATAATACTCCCCCTGCCTATATGCATGCAGTTTTGCAAATGAATGGCAAGAATTAGATACCAACTGTTATAATATGCATTACTCTGCTCTGTTCTATATGCATGTGGTTTTAGATGAGAGAAAACTTAGACACAATCATAACTAAATGATATGCTGGTGAGGACACGCGCCACACTTCACGACGGAGTACACGGATCTCGCCGGCATCCCTTTGGCTCGGCGATCACTTGGCGGACGAGCAGAGTTATCTTTAGTTATTTATGCTTTAGGCCATGCTGGGCCTTGGTTTAGTCCCTGCGTGGACACTTTTATTAGTTGTGTGGACCTTTGTAGGCCAATTGGGGCCAATTAGGCTTTAGTTGGGTCTTTTTATGCTTATTAGGTAGGAGATAGGGCTATTGGGCCACTTTCTTGGTTCAAGCCTTGGCCCATTTGGCATGGCTGCCTAACCCAAGGCTTGGCCCACCTAGGGTTAGGGTTTTGGGTGCCCCCACCTCTTTCCCTCCTCTTGGAAGGTGGCAGCCGCCCCTCTCCTAGATTATAGGAAGAGGGGTGCGCCCCCCCCCCTTTCCCTTCCCCATCCGATCCCCCCTCCCTCCTTTGGCCGCCCCCATCCCCCAATCCACTCCTACAATCAAGGAGTGGTGCGCACCCCCCCTTTCCCCCCTTGCCATGTTGCGCACCCCCCTTTCCCCCATGCCATGTGCGCACCCCCCTCCCCTCCCTCATGGCTAGGGTTTCAACCCTAGCATTCCCCCTCCCCATATAAAACATCTCATGTATTTTCTTTGGAAGATTATTGAATAGAATTGAAAAAGCATTTGCTGAAGGTGGCTGCGCCCCCTCCTCTGTTCCTCCTTGCTCCTGCGACTGGAGCAAACCCGGGGTGTGACTCCCCATCCCTCGGTGCGACGCCGAGGGCCCCTTTCTCTTCTATCCCTTCTCAAGTTCTAGTTCGGTGCGCCCGGACTTCTCCTCCAAGAGCAGCGACGACCACCCCCTGTTCGTGAAAGCTTGGGTGACCAGCCCATTTTTGGGTGACTCTTCTGCGAGTCTCCAACGCGTGCGAGGTGGTTTCGCCTCATTTGGAGACCGGCATCACCCGTGGCGATTTTCTTCGTGAGCACGCGCAGGACCCCCTCTCCCTGCGAGCCAGATTCTGTCCGCCCCCTTGCAAAAATCCCACAGGACGGACGCCTGCGAGTTTGAATGTGGGATCTTCACCGGTCGTACCTCTCTTCGTCCTCTGTCCAACGCCGCTGACCTCGCCTCGTTCCGACGTCCGAGCTGTTCGTGGCGTCCCTGCCCGTGAGGTCGCGCAGGTCTGCCCTGTCCACCCGGCGCCAGGACCACCGGCGGATTCCAGAGCCTACTGCTCTCAGCACGACCAGATCTGATCGAACCCTTCGATCGGGGCCTGCTTCTCTGTGTCCTCTTCGTCCTCCAACAAGCGGAGCTCCGTTCGCTCTTCGGGTCTAATTCTTATTAATTTTCCCGCTCGAGCGCGCAATTCTGGGAGCAGAATCCAGTCGCAACTTGCAGGTGCGCCCCCGGCTTCCACAGAAAGAATCTGCGCACCCACTTTGGCCGAGGCTTCCTCCCGTGACCTAGCTACGCGCCATCGCTGACGGCGCCTCAATCGGATCCCGGACCAGGTCGTGGGAGCTTTCACCGCGGAGTCACGCATTGCTACGAACCTGCCGACCACCGTTCGGGTCCTCCTCGCGGCCAACCCTTCACCGAGTGCCGCCCGTCAGCCCGTACATCGGCAGCCCCGAATCTCTTTGTGTAGCCTGTTATCTCCCTGCGAGGAGTGGGCGTTGGTGGTCGAGGTTGTATTATTGTTCGTCCTTGTGTATCGGGGTTGTCGATCTCGGCCGGGGTTTCTTCCCCACGCCTAGGCGTGGAGGTACGCGCAACGCTCCCTTTGTTGGCATTTGCTTTACTAGTATACTTTCTAGCATGCCGCGTGAGTGTGTGTAGGTTCCTAGCTAGCTTATTATTCACCGCGTGGTTGTGAGTTGAGAGCACCCATTCCGTGGCCCTAGTCGAGCGCCGAGCTCGGACTAGATTCCCATAGGCGCACGGCGGCTCCTTAGTCGCTGAGATCCCTACGCTTCCCTCATAGGGACGGCTGTGGGCTTGGATTTCTTGTTGAGAGACGCCTCCACCCGGAGGAACGCTACAGAGGTCAGCCGCCCGGCTTGCCTTTGGCGTGCGAGTGCTGGCCGCACTTGTTGCATTCGTAGGTCTTAGCCCATTTCGGTCCCGTCCCGCATCAAAGTGGTATCCGAGCTTAGGGAACCAGTTTGTTCTAACAAATTGGGGTCTTAGGTCTTTTGAGTCTTTAGGTTGTCTAGGGTGCATTGAGTCTCTTAGTTCATCTAGGTAACCTACCATTGCATTGTCATTTTAGGTTTGTGTCTAGTTAGAGTTTTATTCTTGTCTCGTTGAGTCTTGCATGTCCAGCTCACCGCCAGCCCCATGGTGGTTCCTCGAGCCCACATGTCAGATTGGCCATCCCTGGTGGCCCAATTCGAGGCTCTTATGGCACGACCCCTAGGTGTCGCCCCTACCACTCAGTCGTCGGGAGACCCGATCCCTATGCCGATGACCGAGTCGTTTCAGCGCCCTGTCAAGTCCGTGGCCATCCTACCTAATGGGTTGCATACGGAGATCGACTTCATCAATAGGGTTCCATCTAATCATGTCTCACAGGACATTGTAGAGTCTCTCTCAAAGACTGGGGAGATTGTTCTCTGCGATGGCTTAGCTTTTATCGAGTTTCAACGGTGGTTTGGCCCCGTTCAATATTACGATGGTGCATGGTGCAAGATCGGCACACTTGCTGGTCCATGCATCATCTTAGGGCAAACTTGGTTGGAGGAGAGAAGAGCGACCATCGACCTGGACAGGAGGACCTGCACCTTACACCCATCTCACCTTCCAGGCGAGTTCGTCTTCCACGACGGCGTTACGCCGACCACCTCCGTGTCGCTAGCCACCCACCCCCAGCGATCCACTCCGCCTCTTGTTCCAGTGACTTACGAGGCTGAACAGGAGTTGGCTGAGGAGTACCTAACTGAGGTTGAGGAGTTAGGGAGTGACCCCATGGAGCACCCAGTCGTGCCTGAACCTTTGGAAGTTAGGGCCGACACTCTCGGCCTGAGACCCTCGACTGAGAGCCAGGGGCCCCTCCACATCATAGAGGACTCTGTTTCCATTCCCGAGGGAGATGCTTCACCCTTAGACCCTCATATAGAGCCATTCTTACCTTCCGAGGGTGAACTGGTTATTGGAGAGTCTTTAGCTAGCTGGTTAAGGAAGGGCCTAATTCTAGATGCCCCGATCCCTTGCTACCCATCCATGGAGCCAGCCCTCCCAATTGTACCCCTTGACTCCTTTCACACCACTTTTCGGTCCTTCTGCTTTCTTGAAAATGTGAAGGGCTTCCTTAGGAGTTTAGATTGTCAATGGGAGTTGACATATATGTTGACCTTAGGGTCTGACCAACCCTATAGTCATAGCTTTACACTCCCTGCTTTGGGGTCTATTACCTCGGTCTATACCATGGGACATATCACCTCTGAGGTCCTTTTACTCTTCCCCATTCCGAGGAGGTTGACTTCGTCCCCTCTTATGGTATCACGGTCCCGAGGGAGGAACCTTGCCTTCCTTACCTTCCTCATGAGCCTCTTGCCCCATACATTAGAGCGCCTGAAGGTGATCATCTGCACCTGGGCGAATGTCGCACATGGGCAAGTATTGTGAAGGGACCTGTCGAGAGGGTTCATCATTTCTTTGACCCATTCGATCCCCTCCATAGTGAGCCTCTCGAGCCATATTCTTTTCCCCATCTCGTCGAGGAGGTCCACTATCATACACCACCTAGGCCTTCTAGTCAACACCTCACCTTGCAGGCATCCAGATGCCCGAGCTTAGGAGGCCAGGGACACATGTCTCTTCCCCATGTTTCACCATGTCCATCGTCATATAGGGGAGATGTCATGAGTAAGCTTGGGATTATTCATCCTCCTGAGTCTACCCTATTTAGTAGGACACATGTGCATGATAGGTCATACTTTGGTTGTCCAGGTCCTCCCCATGTTGTCAAGTCTAGTAGGAGTCATAGGCATGCTAGGTCTGTGTTTGGATGTCCAGGACCACCACTGCATTCACATAGGTATGAGTCAACACAGCTAGTTCGGAGTCTGCATCATCACCACCTCGAGGCCAGCAACGCACGTTATAAGGAGTTAGCTGATGCGCATCGACGCACCCGTGAGTTCCGAGAGGGAGAGTACGTCATGATCAGGGTCAGACCTGAACGGTTTCCTTCGGGGGCCGTGAAGAAACTCCAGGCCCGCGGTGCTGGACCCTTTCGAGTCTTGAAGCGAATCGGGTCGAATGCGTATGAGATTGAGCTGCCAGACGACTATGGGATCTGTTCGACGTTCAATGTCTCAGATCTGGTGGCATATCAGGATCCCGCGGTGATTCCCAGTGAGCTTTTTGGGCCCTCCCCTCCTGTTGAGAGTATTACACCTTCTGAGCGTCCACCTCTTCCAGCCCCATTACAGAAACGCGAGCATATAGATTGTATACTGGATGAGCAGGTGACCACGACCAGGAGCGGAGCCTACCAACACTTCCTAGTGCGTTGGAGAGGACGCCCTGCGACAGACGACGCCTGGATCACACGTGGAGAGCTGGAGAGGATCGACCCGGACCTGCTGGAGCGCTACTGGAGCGACCAGGACCCATACTCGACAGGGTCAAGTTCTTCCCACCCGGGGAGAATTGGTGAGGACACGCGCCACACCTCACGACGGAGTACACGGATCTCGCCGGCATCCCTTTGGCTCGGCGATCACTTGGCGGACGAGCAGAGTTATCTTTGGTTATTTATGCTTTAGGCCATGATGGGCCTTGGTTTAGTCCCTGCGTGGACACTTTTATTAGTTGTGTGGACCTTTGTAGGCCAATTGGGGCCAATTAGGCTTTAGTTGGGTCTTTTTATGCTTATTAGGTAGGAGATAGGGCTATTGGGCCACTTTCTTGGTTCAAGCCTTGGCCCATTTGGCATGGCTACCTAACCCAAGGCTTGGCCCACCTAGGGTTAGGGTTTTGGGCGCCCCCACCTCTTTCCCTCCTCTTGGAAGGTGGCAGCCGCCCCTCTCCTAGATTATAGGAAGAGGGGTGCGGCCCCCCCCCTTTCCCTTCCCCATCCGATCCCCCCTCCCTCCTTTGGCCGCCCCCATCCCCCAATCCACTCCTACAATCAAGGAGTGGTGCGCACCCCCCCTTTCCCCCCTTGCCATGTTGCGCACCCCCCTTTCCCCCATGCCATGTGCGCACCCCCCTCCCCTCCCTCTTGGCTAGGGTTTCAACCCTAGCATTCCCCCTCCCCATATAAAACATCTCATGTATTTTCTTTGGAAGATTATTGAATAGAATTGAAAAAGCATTTGCTGAAGGTAGCTGCGCCCCCTCCTCTGTTCCTCCTTGCTCCTGCGACGGGAGCAAACTCGGGGTGTGACTCCCCATCCCTCGGTGCGACGCCGAGGGCCCCTTTCTCTTCTATCCCTTCTCAAGTTCTAGTTCGGTGCGCCCGGACTTCTCCTCCAAGAGCAGCGATGACCACCCCCTGTTCATGAAGACCTTGGGCGACCAGCCCATTTTTGGGTGACTCTTCTGCGAGTCGCCAACGCGTGCGAGGTGGTTTCGCCTCATTTGGAGATCGGCATCACCCGTGGCGATTTTCTTCGTGAGCACGCGCAGGACCCCCTCTCCCTGCGAGCCAGATTCTGTCCGCCCCCTTGCAAAAATCCCACAGGACGGACGCCTGCGAGTTTGAATGTGGGATCTTCACCGGTCGTACCTCTCTTCGTCCTCTTTCCAACGCCGCTGACCTCGCCTCGTTCCGACGTCCGAGCTGTTCGTGGCGTCCCTGCCCATGAGGTCGCGCAGGTCTGCCCTGTCCACCCGGCGCCAGGACCACCGGCGGATTCCAGAGCCTACTGCTCTCAGCCACGACCAGATCTGATCGAACCCTTCGATCGGGGCCTGCTTCTCTGCGTCCTCTTCGTCCTCCAACAAGCGGAGCTCCGTTCGCTCTTCGGGTCTAATTCTTATTAATTTTCCCGCTCGAGCGCGCAGTTCTGGGAGCAGAATCCAGTCGCAACTTGCAGGTGCGCCCCCGGCTTCCACAGACGGAATCTGCGCACCCACTTTGGCCGAGGCTTCCTCCCGTGACCTAGCTACGCGCCATCGCTAACGGCGCCTCAATCGGATCCCGGACCAGGTCGTGGGAGCTTTCACCGCGGAGTTACGCATTGCTGCGAACCTGCCGACCACCGTTCGGGTCCTCCTCGCGGCCAACCCTTCACCGAGTGCCGCCCGTCAGCCCGTACATCGGCAGCCCCGAATCTCTTTGTGTAGCCTGTTATCTCCCTGCGAGGAGTGGGCGTTGGTGGTCGAGGTTGTATTATTGTTCGTCCTTGTGTATCGGGGTTGTCGATCTCGGCCGGGGTTTCTTCCCCACGCCTAGGCGTGGAGGTACGCGCAACGCTCCCTTTGTTGGCATTTGCTTTACTAGTATACTTTCTAGCATGCCACATGAGTGTGTGTAGGTTCCTAGCTAGCTTATTATTCACCGCGTGGTTGTGAGTTGAGAGCACCCATTCCGTGGCCCTAGTCGAGCGCCGAGCTCGGACTAGATTCCCATAGGCGCACGGCGGCTCCTTAGTCGCTGAGATCCCTACGCTTCCCTCATAGGGACGGCTGTGGGCTTGGATTTCTTGTTGAGAGACGCCTCCACCCGGAGGAACGCTACAGAGGTCAGCCGCCCGGCTTGCCTTTGGCGTGCGAGTGCTGGCCGCACTTGTTGCATTCGTAGGTCTTAGCCCATTTCGGTCCCGTCCCGCATCATATGCAATGAATAATATGTCATGCATGCATGGTCTAGTCTAACATTCAACAATCACAGAGTTTTATTCAAGCTATCAGATGCAAGTCCAAATCAGAAATTTTATTCAAAGCAGCTGAAAAAATTATTCATCATGCTGAAATTTACACAAGCCAAGTTCTCTTCTAAGAAATTTGAACCTTTCATTCCCAAGAGGCTTAGTAAAAATATCAGCAATTTGTTTTTCAGTTTCAATGAAGTTCATTTCAATTTCATTTTTATTTACAACATCTCTCAGAAAATGGTGTTTTATCTCTCTATGCTTAGTCCTAGAATGATGAACATGATTTTTAGCAAGGCATATAGCACTAGTATTATGACATAACATTGGAATACATCCCAATTTTATCTGATAATCATCCAGTTGGTGCTTGATCCATAGTACTTGGGCAGCACAATTACCTGCAGCAACATATTCAGCTTCAGCTATAGACAAGGCTATAGTGTGTTGCTTCTTAGATGCCCAAGATACTAGACAGCCACATAAGAATTGACAGTAGTCACTAGTACTTTTTCTATCTACTCGACACCCAGCATAATCTGCATCAGTGTAAGCTAGAAGTTCTAACTCACACTTAGCAGGATACCACAGACCTAACTCTTGGGTGCCTAATAAATACCTACAAATCTTTTTCACTGATTTAAGATGTGATTCTTTAGGACTAGCCTGAAATCTAGAGCATAAACATACTGAAAATTGAATATCAGGCCTAGATGCTGTAAGATATAGAAGGGATCCGATCATACCTCTATATAGCGTTTGATCCACTGGTTTATCTTTAGGATCTTCATCCAAACTGGTTGAGGTACCCATTGGAGCAGCTATTTCCTTGAGGTTGTCCATTTTGTACTTCTTCAATAAATTCTTTATGTACTTGGACTGAGAGATGAAAGTTTCATCCTTTGTTTGTATAACCTGTAGTCCAAGAAACAATTTGAGCTCGCCCATTGAGCTCATTTCAAACTCATTAGTCATTATCTGAGAGAATTCTCACACAATTTGGGGTTAGTTGACCCAAACACAATGTCATCCACATAAATTTGAATGATAAGAATATCTGAATGGCTCACCTTGGTAAAAAATGTTTGATCAACTGCACCTCTTGTGAAGTTATTGTCAGTGAGGAATTTGCTCAACCTGTCATACCAAGCTCTAGGAGCTTGCTTTAAACCATAGAGAGCATTTTTGAGTTTATAAACATGATTGGGGAAGTCTAAACATTCAAACCGAGGAGGCTGCCTCACATAGACGTCCTCACTAATTTCCCCATTTAGAAAAGTAGATTTCACATCCATCTGCTGAAGATTAATTCCTAGGGAACATGCATAAGCCAATAATATTCTGATAGCTTCTAACCTAGCTACAGGGGCAAAAGACTCTTCAAAGTCTATACCAAATTCCTGATTATACCCCTGAGCTACAAGCCTAGCTTTATTTTTAATGACATTCCCTGATTCATCAGTTTTATTTCTGAACACCCATTTAGTCCCTATGACTGTTTCATGATCAAAAGGTGGAACCAAATGCCACACCTTATTCCTGTCAAATTGATTGAGCTCCTCATGCATGACATTAATCAATGCACATCTTTAAGAGCACAGTCAATGGACTTGGGTTCAACATTTGAAACAAAAGCATAAGCATTTAATTCATTTTGAATTCTCAAGTGGCCTCTAGTCCTAAGGGGATCATGCAGATTTCCAATTACATTATCTACAGGATGATCTTTAAGATATCTAATGTTAACAATTGGATTGTCAAGAGTTTGATTTACCTCCCCCTGAGCTGTAGGCTCTTCTTCATTAGGCTCTTCATTTCCTTCCTCATTTTCGGATTGGTTTACAGAATTTCCTTCTTTCAGAATATCACCACTGTCTTCATTCCTGCATTGACCAACATCAGTCTTTAATAAGGATTAATCAAAAACTATATGTGGAGATTCTTCAACAGTTTTGGAATTCAGATTATACACTCTATATGCTCGGGTATTTTCCGAATAACCAAGAAAGATTCCTGGTTCACCTTTAGGTTCAAATTTGTCAAGGTCTCTTTTATCATTAATATGAATGAAACATTTACAACCAAAATCTTTGAAATGAGCAATAGATGTTTTCTTACCCTTTAAGATCTCATAAGGTGTTTTCTGAGTAGAAGGTCTTACCATGGCTCTGTTAATTACATAACAGGCAGTATTTACTGCTTCAGCCCAAAACTTCCTTGGTAGACCACCTTCAACCAAGAGTGTACGACCCATCTCCACTAGGGTTCTGTTCCTTCTCTCTACTACTCCATTCTGCTCATGTGTCCTTGGTAAGGAGTACCTATGGTTAATTCCATTTGACCTGCAGAATTCATCAAACTGTGAGTTTTCAAACTCACCTCCATGATCAGTCAAGATATTTTCAATTTTCTGATTTATTTTAACATAGAACTCCTGAAATTCTGAGAATGCATCACTCTTATGAGATAAAAAATAAACCCAAGTATACCTAGAAAAGTCATCTACCATGACAAACCCATACTTCCTCCCTGATAAGCTGACAGATCTGGTTGGCCCAAAAATGTCCATGTGTATCAGCTCATAGGGTTTAGAAGACAGATTTTCTGTTCTAGACTTAAATGACTTTCTAGTTATCCTTGACTGAGTGCATGCATCACAGATTTTATTTTCTTTCTTGAAGGAAACTTCAGGAAGTCCTCTAACCATGCCATGTTTATTTAGTTTATGCAAAACAGTGTAACTAGAATGACCTAACCTACGATGCCATAAAAATGCTAAGTCTTCTCTACTAGTAGTAAGGCATAGGTTAGAATGTTGAATATCATCTAAATCTATCATGTAAGTGTTGTTTATCCTCTTACCAGAAAATTTAACAGTCTCGGAATCAGGTTCAAAGACCTTGCAACATTGATTGCATCCTTTATCACATAGTTGGCTGATACTAAGTAAGTTATAAGCTAAGCCTTCAACCAACATAACAACCTCAATGCAACAAGTAGAACACTTACCTACTTTACTTGATCCGACAATTCTACCTTTTGTGTTGTTGCCAAAGGTGACAAGGCCTCCTTGTTTCTCTGTCAGCATGCAGAACTTGGCCTTATCCCCTGTCATATGCCTGGAGCAGCCGCTATCCAAGTACCACAAGTTGTTCTTGGCTGCCAGGCTTACCTGCATACACAATTAGGTAGAGAGGTTTGGAACCCAAGACTGATTGGGCTCCAGAACAGATGAAATAGAAGCAAAGCAAGAAAGCAAACTTTTCGGAATCCACATTTGTTTAAATGAATTTTGTTCAGTGGATTCTACAGATTTCTTTCTGTTGTTGTTCCTTTTCTTCTTGTTGTTTGTCTTCTTATTGTTTGCAGCAGCATGATTATTGACAGTGTTTTTTCTTTGCCAGTGCCTTGGCCAAGGTGCATTCATGAAGTTGTGGCCATAGTAGTTCCTGGGCTGGCTAAAGAAATTCAGATTCCTAGGTGTCCAATTGCCATACCCATCAACCCAATTTCTAGGGTAAGGTCTATAAGACTGTGTAGCCTGATGTCCAAGACCTGTAAACCTTCCTTGACTCCTAGTCCATCCTGACCTATTTGGATAGGTTGACTGTGCAAAGAAGTGGGATTGGGCTCTAGGTTGGTGGAAATGTTTGGGTTCAGCTCTAAAAGCATTCTGCCTCCCCTGCACCTTGGACCCTGCTGACCTATTCATAGGAGTGTATTGGGTCTTCTTCAGAGGTGGTGGTGATGGTGGAGACTTGGTGACCTTAACATGGGGTTTATAAGACTGTTTAGGTTGACCCCTAACCTGAGACTGAGCTTTGGGATTCTGCTTGGATGTGCTAGCTCTACTAGGCTCACTCAGTTTTTGTTTGCCCTTCTCCTCAGCACTGGGATTTTTTATATTAGCAATTTTGTTCATTGAAATGTTTGAATTCATGCTAATTAGAGGTCCTTTTTCTTTTTGTGCAACAAATGAAATAGTTTTCATTCCAAAGGTTTTCGTTGCACTTGAATTAAATCCTAGACCCTCTTTTCTGAAGTTGACCTTTGACCCTAACAAAGCATTTAGATTATCAGTACCTTGGGTCATCTTCTCAATGGTTTTAAGCTTGTCCTCATTATCCTTTTGAATGTCTTCAATGGATTTTTTCAGTTCTGTATTCACACTTAGGACAGCTTGATATTTTTCATTCACAATTTTTATCTCACTTTCATATTTCTGAATTTTTAGCTTCCATTCATCAGCTTATTTATCTAACCTCTCAATGTCTTCTTTAGAGGCTTTTAACTCATTTCTTATTTCATCTAATTCAGAACATGTGAGTTTCAAATTTTTATTCTCAGATTCTAAACATGCAATTTTATCAATTAGAGTCGTATCATTTTGCATGGAGTTAATCTTTCTTCTTAGATGCCTGTTTTCTTTTCTAATATCATCAGCTCTATCAGCTATGTCATGGTAAGCATCTACCCAATCAGCAATTGTGAAATTTTCAAATCTAGTGATTACCTCATCTGAATTCTCTTCTCTGTCTTCTGAGCTTGTTGCCATAAGGCAAATGGGCTTCTCAGATTCAGCTTCACTGTCTGAGCTGCTACTGAAGGAACCTTCATCTTCATCACTCCAGGTACTCACCATTACTTTCCCTTTCGTGTTCCTTCTCTTTGACTTGTCCTTGTATTTCTGATTATCTGGACAGTCAGCTTTCAGATGGCCTGGTTTCCTGGATTGATAACAAGTATTAGTTTCAGTTTTCTTAGCAGGGTTGTGTTTATACCTTTTGTCCCTTCGGCCTCCACTGTACTTCTTTTGGCTGAATCGTCCTGCTCCTTTCCGGAGAAATCGCCTGAACTCTCTGGTCATCATGGCCATCTCAGAACGAGTTATGTCTTCTTCATTCAGGCTCTCCTCTGATGATGAATTGCTGGAGCTGGATTTGCTGGATTTGCTGGAACCAGCCTTCAGCGCTATCGGCTTCTTCTTCCTCTCAGCTTCTTCTATCTTTGGCATATTAATCTCATATGCCATCAGCGAGCCGATTAGCTCATCAGCCCTTGTATTTCGCAAGTCCCTTGACTCCTCCATCACTGTAGCCTTAGTATGCCAAGCATGAGTCAGGGAGCGCAGTATCTTCCTCACTACATCATATTCAGTCTGAGGTTTCTCGAGACCTCTGAGACCATTTGTAATGATAGTTAATCGAGAGTACATCTCCTTGATGGTCTCGTTCGGCTTCATCTTGAAGGCTTCGTATTCTGACACAAGGAGATTAGCCTTCTGCTCTCTAACCTGAGAAGTCCCTTCATGAATGACTTCCAGTGCATCCCACATCTCCTTAGCTGATTTACAGGCTGATACGCGGGAGAATTCTGTAGGGTGCAGAGAGCACTGGATGGTGTTTATGGCACTCCAATTCAGTGTAGACCTCCTTATCTCCTCCTTGGTCTAGACTTCCTCATCAGGGGACAGCTCATAAGGTCCCTTGCTGACTACCTTCCAGATCTCGTAATCCTTAGCCCTCAAAAACACTTGCATACGGTTCTTCCAGTATGCGTAGTTAGATCCATCGAAGAATGGGGGCTTTGTGGTTGAGTGTCCTTCAGCTATCATCCCTCGAGCATCCATCTTGCCTTTCCTCTTCGGGCGATGAGTCCCTGTAGAAGAGTATGGCTCTGATACCAAGTGTTATGTTAGATGGACGCAGTCTATCTCCACGAAGTGTGGATCTAGAGGGGGGTGAATAGATCTACTGCCTAATTAAAAACCAGTAAGAGGTTCTAATGCGGAATATAGGCAAATCTATTAAAACACTAACTCGAGTGTATAAACTGAGCAGAAGCATAAGCAATCTGTGAAGATAATCAAAAGATTCAGTCACGCACACAGTTCATGGACAATCACACAAACACAAGGCACCCAAGATTTTTAGGTGGTTCGGTCAAATACCTACGTCCACCCCACACTCAACCGAGTATGGCTTACTGCTGTGCAGTACAGCTTGCGTTTGCTGGGCACTACAGCTTGGCCTACAAACCGCTGAGCAACACAGCTTGCTGTCCGAGACAAGTCTCGCCTGCTGAGGATTACAGCTTCACCTGTCCAGTGGAATCCTCCACTGCAACTGCTGGGGTTTACAGCTTACCCGACCAGTGGCAGCACCTCTGCTAACAGCTGACTCACAGCTTGAAGAAACAAGAGTTCGGAAAGTAAAGACAGAAGCAAATAAAAATAGAAAACCCAAATGGGAATGTAGCTCGAATGAGCAAAGGCTCAGCTCTGGTATCTGAACCAAGAGTCTGAGATACAACCTCTCAATCAAACTCTCTCAATCTCACTCTCTCAACTCATCTCTCTTTTCTTCTCTTCTCTCTTTTTCTTCTTATCTGTTTTTCTTCTCTCTGTGGATCAGTGGCTCTCTGTTGCTTCAGGCTTCTACCTCTCTGTATAGACTTTGCCACTGGTTGATCGATCAGCCTTCATCTGAATATGAAGACTCATATATATACAGCAGCAGATTGGATAAGGGCGCGTGGCTTCCATATTTTCCGCCCAGAGAATTCGCCAGATCCGAGGCAATTTCATCCACATGGCAACATCCTTGATGGGCTGCTTCCACGTGTCACCATCACAGCACCTCATCCTCCTTGGATCACGAGCTAGGTCATCAATCCCTGCAGAGTATCCCTGTCAGAAAGATGAAATAGGATTATCAGTTTAAGTGTAAACCCTGTACAGACATTGCAGGATGCAGTGTATAGACTTCAGACTGTATAGACTTCATATATGCAGAGCTATGCCATGTATAGACATGCTGAATGAATATGCAGACTCATCGTGCAATGCCTAGACTTAGAAGAACATTCAGCAGCTAGTGTATAGACTAGGCAATGTAAAGACTTGGACAGACAACTGACGATGTATGGACTTCAACTCAAAGATGCACAATGTACAGACTTGAATTCATATGATGCATAGTGTGCATACTTGAATGCTGTGCGATGTACAGACTTCATGTTATGCATTAGACTCTAAAGAAGACAGACTATGTATAGACTTAGGCAGCCTTCAGCTTGATGTACAGACTTCAAGAACGATGCATGCAATGCACTGGACAATGTATGGACATAGCCGATGCAGACTAGTCTGATGTACAGACTTGCTTTTTGTTCAGACATCATGAACAATGTACAGGCTTGCCAAAGGAAACACTATACAGACTTGATCAAAGCAAGGCAATCGAGTGCATAGACATTCACAATGTATAGACTTGCCAAGCGAAAGGGCTGTACAGACTTGATGAACGATGCAAGGCAAACGAATGTATAGACTTCCAATGTATGGACCTGCCAACTGGGCGGTGTATAGACTTGAGCAAGGCAAAGTCTGTACAGACTTGAAAGTTCACAATGTATATACTTTGGCAAGGGAAACGACGGTAAAGCTATCAGTGTATAGACTTCAAGATCACTGATGGATGTACAGACTTGGAAGTTCACTGATGGATGTATAGACTTGGAAGTTCACTGATGGATGTACAGACTTCACCTCGAGCAATCTACAGTGCAGTGTATGGACTTGAAGAACAATGCATGACGTTGTACAGACTTCACTGATGCATGCTACAGTCCAATGTATGGACTTACCTTTGTGCATGCTACAGTCCGATGTACATACTTCCAATGTATAGACTTCTAATGAGACGGATGATGTACACACTTAGCCAATGCAATGCAATGTATGGACTTCAAATAAGACGGATGATGTACACACTTAGCCAATGCAATGCAATGTATGGACTTCAAATAAGACGTTGCATGAGACGCTGAAATAATGTATAGACTTGCTAGTTATATGAGCTGCAATGTATGGACTCTGCTATGCATGGAGACGAGTGTATAGACTTGGAAACCTGGGGGCGTCGACGCATCTAAGAAGGGGAATAGTGTACAGACTTAGCTAATGCAATGTACACACTTACTGCGTTGACGCTGCAGACTTAGCTAATGTAATGTACACACTTACTGCATTGACGCTGCAGACTTAGCCAATGCAATGTACACACTTACTGCGTTGACGCTGCATGAAACACTAAATAAGATGAACAATTGTATAGACTTGGATATCTGGGGGGGAGTCGACCCATCAAAGAAGGGGGTCGACCCATGATGCATGAATGTAGAGACATGTTCTAAGTGATGCACAAACACAACACAAAGCAGTGTATAGACTCTACGTGCAATGTGTAGACTTTCAGTGTGTGTGCAGTGTGTGAACCTGTAAAATGCATGGAACACACATACAATCTGATAAGAACAATTTATCAAAGCATAAATAGTTGTCAATCAATCAAAACATGGTGTTGCTAATGAAGTAAAACATATTGTCAACATCATCAACACAGAGGAGTCACAACAAGAGGTAGATGCGATCCTACGGGATTTTTCCGATGTCTTCCAGGAAGACCTCCCTGAAGGCCTTCCGCCTATGAGGGACATCCAGCACGAGATCGACCTTATCCCGGGCTCATCCTTGCCCAACCTTCCCCACTACAGGATGAGTCCCACGGACCATGCTGAACTTCAAAGGCAGGTCGAGGAGTTGATGAGTCGGGGATCTCTTAGGGACAGCAAGAGCCCTTGCGCTGTTCCCGCATTATTGGCCTCAAAGAAGGATGGCACATGAAGGATGTGCGTTGATAGCCGTGCGATCAACAAGATCATGGTGAAGTATCATTTTCCCATTCCCCGATTAGATGACTTGCTAGACATGATGTCGGGAGCCACTATCTTCTCAAAGATAGACCTTCGTAGTGGCTATCACCGGGTGCGGATCAGGCCTGGGGATGAATGGAAGACGACCTTCAAGACCTAGGATGGTCTCTATGAGTGGTTGGTTATGCCCTTCGGGCTTTCCAACGCTCCTAGCACCTCCATGCGATTGATGACCCAGGTTTTACGCCCTATGATAGGGGTCTTCTTGGTCATCTACTTTGATGACATTATTATCTACAGGCACACTAGGGAGGACCACTTAGACCACCTTAGGCAAGTCTGCATTGTGTTGAGGCGAGAGAGCTTATTCGCCAATCCGAAGAAATGTGCTTTCATGACCGATCAGATTACATTCCTTGGGTTTATTGTGTGTAGGGATGGAGTCTCCGCCGATCCGAAGAAGATTAGGGCCATCAGGGAGTGGCCCGAGCCCCGTACCCTCCACGATGTCCGGAGCTTCCATGACTTAGCGACATTCTATCGCCGCTTCATTCGTGGCTTCAGTTCCATCACCGCCCCGATCACTAATTGCATAAAAAAGCGGGGCATTCGTATGTACTAAGGCTGCAGCCATACCCTTTCAGGACATCAAGGAGCGTATGATCCAGGAACCTATCCTTGCTCTACATGACTTTTCTAAGGTGTTTGAGGTCACCTATGACGCTTCTGGAGTAGGCCTAGGTGGAGTCTTGAGCCAGGAGTCCCACCCCATCACTTTCTTTAACGAGAAGCTGAATGATGTCAAACTGTGTTATTCCACATATGATAAAGAACTTTATGCAGTCATCCAGGCATTGAGGTATTGGAGGCACTATCTTTTACATCAGGAGTTTATCCTCTTCTCTGATCATGAGGTCTTACGATTCCTCCATACCCAAAAGAAGCTAAATGCTTGCCATAGACGTTGGGTAGAGTACCTTCAGGAGTACACCTTTGTGCTTAAGCACAAGGCAGGGGCAGAGAACAAGGTAGCCGATGCACTGAGTCGGCGAGTGATGATGTTGACCACCATGAGTGTTGAGGTGGTAGGCTTAGAGAGGCTGAAGGATGCCTACGTTGATTGCCCGAACTTTGGTCTGATTTATGCCATCCTTCAGGCCGGTCCCCCGCATGATTATAGCGAGTTTGTGCTACATGAGGGTCACCTATTTCGGGGTGACAAGTTGTGCATCCCATGGACTTCTGTTCTTGACTTTCTCACATGGGAGATGCACGCGGGAGGTCTTGCTGTCCACTTCGGCCGGAACAAGACCATAGAGGCGGTTGAGCATAGATTCTATTGGGCTGGTCTAAAGAGGGATGTTGCTCGTATCGTGGCCCAGTGCCGCACTTGCGCTATGGCCAAACATAGGAAGTAGAATACCGACTGTTGTGTGCCTGTGGTTTTGATGATAGCAAACACTATAAGTCATCATTTGTTTGTGTCTGCATATGAATGTTTGATTGAGCATCTCTTGAGTGTCATTCCATCAAACAGGCTGTGTGCATTTTCGGTGCATTTCATAACTATGTTTCATGGTGGCCATCAGTCAATGGATGTCTAGACTCATGCGTTTCATAACTATGCTCAGGCTAAGTCTGTACAGAGCCTTAAGTCTGTACAGAGCCTTGTTACATCGTGTGCTAAGCATTTCCAAAGTCTGCACAACGTGTGTTGCTGCTCGTGACTTACTCAGTGCATATGTGCATCATATACTAAGTCTATACATTGCCGCCGGTGCTTGTATCACTTGCCAAGTCCATACAACGTGTGCATTCATGCATAATCACCAAGTAGAAAGTCTGCACATTGCCCTGTTTCAGGCACGAAAGTCTGTACAGAGTTTGCTCAGTATGCATCATTCAAAGTCTATACATTCTTGCATCATTGTTGGCAAGTCTGTACATTGCATAGCATGCACGGGTTCAAGTCTATACATTCCTTTTCTTTACCTACGTTCAGAACATCAAGTCTGTACATTGCTGCATGCGTCAGATAAGCAAGTCTATACAGACTTAGTCCATGCGTAAACCTGGCAAAGTCTGTACATTGGCAAAGTCTGTACATCGTTGGCTAATGCACACATCATCTTTCAAAGTCCATACATTATCCTGTAGCTTGCACGAAGTAAAGTATGTACATTGTCTAGCGTCTCACTCAGTGTCTAAGTGAGTGTGAACATTGCATCACTAAGTCTACACATTGCATCATCTCTCTCAAAGTCTGTACATTGTTCAGCGTCTAAGTGAGTGTGAACATTGCATCGCTAAGTCTATACAATGCATCGTCTCATGCATCGTCTCATGCATCGTCTTTCAAGTCTAAGCATTGTAAGACCAAGTCTATACATTGCATCGTCTCGTGCATCGTCTCATGCAGCTGTGGATTCAATTAAAAATCCACTTAGGAATGAATAGAAATAATGAATAAATAAGCAATGTAAGGCACAAATAAGCACGAGGTGCTAAGATGGAGTTTGTGATCGCCAGAGACGCGAGGCCTCAAAGGATATAAACAATAACAATATCGGAGGGATCGTGAAAAATACCTTAAGCGCGGGTGATTGTGAGTGCTCCTTTCTCTTCCAATCGGCCGGCCGATGGAGAGAGTTCTTCAATTAATTACCCTTGCAAACAAAGATAAACACCAATAAAGATATGGATTAGAAACATAGTGAGTGTAGCATCAATTCATAAAAAAAATATATGAGCATGAAAATATGTGCAAGAACACACCTTAAGGGTGGTTGCCCTTAAACCCCTATGCAAAGAGGGTGTGGGGAGATATGATGAATGCATGAAGATAAGAATAAAAATAAGGGGAAAGAGTGCAAGAGTTGCACTTATGGGAGATCTCAATGATGGTTGAGAGGAAAATCAACATAATAATGATATATGCATGCATGAATTATGAAGATAAGAAATAAGATAAAGAGGAGATAAGATAAAAAATCTTGTTTGTGGTCCCTGGCTTGAATGCTCGGCGGGGAGAAACTTCAAAAGATGGGATGAGGACTTGATGTTGATGTGAAGAAGCCTCCTTAGCCAAGCACCCTTCGGTTCCTGTAAAAGAAAATAAACAGAAGAAGAGAAAAGAGGGACAGACAGAAGATAGAACAGAAGAAGAAGAAGGAAGGAGAAGAAGAAAAAAAAGAAAAGACAGAAAAAAAATGAAAGAAGAAAAACAGAGGAAGAAGACAGAATACGGAAAAAGGGAACCGAAGAAGAAGAAAAACAAGGGGATTGAACCCCTTATAGGATTGATCAAAGGGATAAGTATGGCAAGAGTCCATCCAGGGAAAGATAAAAATGGGCAATGGCAAAGCAAGGGAGGACTCTTGGGGAGGAAAGATGCGAACGGGGGAAACGAAGGTGAAACACGACCTGGGTCAGGGCGTCAATTCAAGAATTGACGACCTGCACAAAGGCTTTATTAAAAACACGACTTAGATTAGGGCGTTAATTCAAAATATTCAAAATAGGGCTATTTTTCAATTCTCAATATTATTTTCCAATTTTTTAGGTGAAGGTGCATCTCATCGCCCTGATTCCAACGACTATTTTTGCGTATTTTTCTGACACCCGGAATGCCACCAAATCACCTCTGGAAGGGGGTTGAAAATAATATTAAAAAAATCAATTTGAAAAGTGACGACCGTGCATAGGTCGTGAATTCAATTTTTAATTATTTTATTCCATTCAAATTCAAAATAACGTCTTATGATAGGTCGTTAATTCCCAAAAATTCTAAAAAATTCCCAGAAAAATCCAAAAAAATAGGAATTTGAAAGAATGGACGCCCTCCACTATAGTCGTCAATTTTTTTAGAAACGCCCAAGGCTAAGCCGTTATTTAAAAGACGCCCCACATCAAGTCGTTATTTCTGAACATACATAAAAATAGAGAAAAATGCCCAGAAAATCCAGAAAAATCCAGAAAAATACAGAAAAATAGGGGAAAATAGGAAAAGAAAGGAAAAGGGGAGAAATCCAAGAAAAGTGAGAAAAATCATTCAAACAGAGTTAATTCGAGGGTCAAATTGGGGCATTACAAGGTAATATGAGATGTACTCACAGTAACGTCAATTTTGGCGTGTCTACAGCTGCCCCGCCTTGGCGTCTGCTTTGCAAGGGAGCAGAGCAAACTGAAAAGTAGATGCCAAGGTGTGATGAGACACGCAATCGACATCACTTGATGAGAATTGAAATCAGAAGCACGAGATGAAGCAATCTCGGGAAATTCAATGAAACCAACGATGTTTGGATAAAACGGGGAGTGTGCACGCGGTGCACGAAGGAGATAAAATAAATGATCAACTTCCAGCGCGGTGGAAGTACCCCGGATCACAAACCTGTAGGTTTCACCATTGGGGAGCGGTTACCAGCCAGTGGACGTGCTGCAGCCAAGGTGGATCAAAGGAAAGGAGAAAAATAAGATGATAAAAATCCAAACAAGGAGCTTTCGAGAAAATGACCCAAAACAACGACAAAACGAACTGATGACTCAATTCGGCATGGAATATCTAATATTGAAGATTAAGATCAATTCAACCCTCAAAACAGCTTATCAGAATGATTTTTCAACAATTGTTTCAAATTCCTACATGAATGCATGCTGGGTTTAAAGGGAAAAATTAAATCAAACGAAAATATAAGATAATCAAGGATAATATTGCTAAGCTGCCAAGACTGAGTCAAGAAATCCATTCTGCGAGCTGATACTAAGCCGAAGCCCGTTTATCCGCGCACCAACTCGTAAAAGGGAACCATCGTCCCCAGCCTTGGACGGCTCAACGGCCTATCCGTGTGACTAAGATGCCTCTGGAATCGTCATTATTTTTGATGAAAGGGAACTCAAATTCCAGATTTACCAAAGCCACAAGGTCCTTGATATAATCTAATAGTTTAATAACATATAGTAGAATGCATACAGGGAGATGGCGATAGCAATGAGCATGGGGGAATTGAGAAATGAGCTGCCGTCACCGTGGGGCTTGGATGATGATGTCCAGTCGGTGGGACCAAGAGCTTCTTCCTGCGCTCAAAAATTCATCAGCCAAGATAAAAGATAACAAGCAATGAATAAAGCATTTAAGCATAGCAAGCATAGCATGAATCAAAGCATCAATAGCATGTATATGGCATGAATAGCACGAATTAAATCATGGCATTGCAAATCACCATTGTTTGTTGTTGTTTCATCATGAGGAAGACAATCTTGGCTAATCAAGATTTTGGAGTTGAATGATCAGAATGATAATGCCCAGTGGCAGAATTGACCAAGAGAAATCAACAGGAGTTGATTGAAAGATCTGGAGATGAATAATCAGAATGATAATCAGGAGATATAACCAAAAAAGATATGAGGAGATGATAACCAAAAATGCCCAGGGTGGCATGTCATGAGAATATCGGGAGGAATCAATAGATTGATAGCAATGAGTGGAGATAGGACTCATCCCGTGCTCTTGGTCCGTACAAAGTTGTGCCTGCAAAACACCATCAGAAAAATACAATGCAATTTTTTTGGATTTTTGAAATATACAAATTTTTATGAGTTTTGAAAAAGATATTCAAATTTTTATGGATTTTGGAAAATATTTCAAATTTTTATGGATTTTGGACAAGAAATATTCAATTTTATGTTTGATTTTGCAATATTCAATTTTTTTTTGTTTGATTTTGCAATATTCAATTTTTTTGGATTTTGGTCAGGCAATATTTAAATTTTTTTTGGATTTTGGTTAGGAAATATTCAATTTTTTAGATTTTGATTTAGACTTTGTTAATGCAGCATCAAAGGGTGTTTAAACCACTGGCTAGGGGTCCTTGTTCCTTCCCTTTTTGCTAAAATTTCCCAAAGCCGGGCGTGCATTGAAATTGGCATCCTATAACCGACCGCCTTTGATCAACGGTGCCCCTACCAAGGCCATACCCGAGAAACATTCGGTCTTGGAGGAAGGGGAGAAGAATAATTGGAGATAAGCTTTATGCAGGATGGGAGATGCCGTGACTTGAATTCCTTCCAAGGTGTTTCCCCTCAAAGAGGTAGTCTGTTGTGCCGGGACTTTATGCCTTTGATTTTTAGACCCTTGACATGCATACGACCAGGGTTTTCCCTGCGGGGACTTTGCCACTCTTGACATGCCATAGTTCACAATTTGCTTTTATCGAAATTTTGACTTGATTTTCATAATAGCCCTTTTGGCGAGATGTATATCATGCAACTCATATTGATTTTGGGTCAAGACTGCCCCTATTTGAGACTCCTCTCGTATTGGGGATTACCTAGGTTGGTCATCTCATCCGTCAACCTCTTGCCCCTGCACTTCGGTCGAGTAAAGAAGAGAAAAGACTTTCAGGTATACTCATGGCATGGCCAAAGTGGGGACGGTGTTTAACCCAAAGGAGCCAGCTAAAGATGCCGTGAAGTGTGTGGAATGCCCAGCTAAAGGTTGCTCTTAACAAGCGGGGAGAGAACGTTGAATTCCCAGCGCAGGGTTCTTTTTAACCAAAGGTGCTGCAGAAGCAAGCCTAAAGACTCTTTTGAGAATGATTTAATTAAGATAAGGGTTTAAAACACCACTTTTGATTTTGTTAAGAAGCACTTTATTTTACAAATCATGCATGAAGTAATGAGAAAATGTTATCATAAAAATGCGTACTTACGCCAATATGTTACCTTGCAACCTTTGTAGAAGCAGCTGTCAGAGGCGAGGTTGATCATCGTGGGATAGTCCTCTTTAGCAGTCAAAAGGATTGGAAGCAAAGGGTTTGAAAGTGGCTTAACAAGACGGAGTGGTGCCAAGACCAGACTCAGACGAATAAGGAGAAAAGGAAGAGAGGCGAGGGCTAGAACTCCCTCACTAAGGTGTGGAGACCCTGATCACATAAAAGGTCTACAGAAGAAGCGGAGAATTAGAAGGAGGAGTGAGGACTAAAGCCTCGAAAGCTGTGAGAGAATGGGCAGATGCCCAAGGCAGCGGATGTGGAAGAAGTTGGGTCAGACCCATGATCATGAGGAATTAGAAGAAGAAATTGATAGATAGAAAGAGGCGGATCTGGAGGGTCTGGGAGCAAAGGAGGAGAATCGTGATAGGAGGAATCATCCGGAGGCTCCGGAGGGATAAGATATTGAGGGACGCGGTGCCCTGGGAAGAAATAGCGAAAAAGATGATGGAAAAAGAGGAAGAAAATGACAAATGATGTGATATCATGAAGGAGCAGAAAGATGAATTGGAAGAAAGATGGATGGTCCGGAGGTTCCGGGGGAATGAGATGCCGAGGGACACGGTGCCCAGGGAAGAAATAGGAAAAAAGATGATAGAAAAAGAGGAAGAAAATGAAGGATGTGATGTCCTGGAAGAGTAGAAAGATGAATTGGAAGAAAGATGGAGGGTCCGGAGGTTCCGGAGGGATGAAATCAGAAGGGACGCGGTGCCCAGGGAAGAGTGGATGAAAAGGATCAGGAAGGTCCGGAGGTTCCGGAGGAATGACGAAAGAAGGGACGCGATGCCCTGGGAAAAAATAGGGAAAAAGATGAGGGGTAAGGAAGAAGAAAATGAATGATGTGATATTCTGGAAGATCAGAAAGATGAATTGGAAGAAAGATGAAGGATCCGGAGGTTCCGGAGGAATGAGAAGGGAAGGGACGCGATGCCCAAAGAAGAGGGAAATAGAATCCGGAGGTTCCAGAGGATTAAGATGGAAAGGGGCGTGATGCCCGAGGGGAAAGTCCAGAGGTTCCGGAGGATTAAGATGGAAAGGGGCATGATGCCCGAGGGGAAAGTCCGGAGGTTCCGGAAGAATAAGGTGGAAAGGGGCGCGATGCCCTGGGAGAAAGTCCGGAGGTTCCGGAAGAATAAGGTGGAAAGGGGCGCGATGCCCTGGGAGAAAGTCCGGAGGTTCCGGAAGAATAAGGTGGAAAGGGGCGCGATGCCCTGAGAAGAGATTGGGGAGGGAGCAACGCCCGAGCAATGTAAGGGGACCTACAGATCCCGAGGATGAAGATGAATAAGTTGGGAAATTCGGAATATCCGGAGGTGCCGGAAGGCGGGGAAGATACGGGTTTGGAAACCCGGGAAGCAGGGGGTGCAAATGTGTGCAATGGGATGGATGCGATGAATGCCGTGAATGCATGAATGCAATGAAATGCAAACAATATGAAGAATGTGAAGGGTGAGAGGATGAGATCTTCCTTTTTACCTCTAGAGTGGCCCATGAAGAAATTGTGATAGACAATAATGTGAATGGAGTTGAATAGAAGGTGGATAGAACAGTGGAAGGCCCCTTAGCACCAAGATAACTGCCCCTCCATGGCAGTGAAAGTGTATAGTAAATTGGCCCAATTGATAAAGTACAAGCCCAAGATGATGCTTCAATGGTGAATGACGACTCGCTTGGAGAGTGGAAAGCAATAGTGCGAGGGAGTTGAACTGTTGGGATAGGAAGCATTGTGTTGCCCAGGGGTTGTGGCGTATATGGAGTGTTGAATAGAATAGGCATTCGCCCCTTGTATGGAAGAAAAGGTTCAAGATTTGAAAGTTGGAACAAGGGGTGCCCTGTCTGGCCTTTGGGCACAAGCCTACACGGCATCAAAGCTTGACATTCTCTTTTAGTGAGCAGTGTCGGCGACTTGGCATCTTCGACCATGCTTGGCACAACAACCCAGATTGGCATCCGGCAAATAAACTCTTGCATCTTGAATAGCTCGGCCGTGGCCAAATCTTTCTTGCCCGGCTCTTGCTCATCTTCGGCACAAGTACTTTCAGAAGGCCGCCCGTTCCAAGTAGTAAAGGGGGGTGAAGCGGAGGCGGAAGGTTCCATGGATGGTGGAGGTATAGTGGAAGGTGTTGGAGAAAGGGTAAGTGGAAGCGAAGGTTCAAACACGTCGAGCTTCCCCCTTTGCTTGGAAGCAGTAGGGGTTGGCTTGAGTGCAAAAAGGGGTGGGCCTTGCTCAGGATTAGCCACGGGTAAGGGTGATAGGTTAAGTGGTGGAATAGGGGAAAGGCCTGGCAAAGCTGGTTTTGGCGTTACAGGGATAATGGACGGCATAGGTAGCGAACAAAGAGGAGGGGTAATAGAAGGCTCGGCAAAGACCGGCGTAGTGGAGGGTGATGGAGGTTCGGCGGAGGCCGGTGGAGTGGAGAGTAGTGGAGGTTTGGCGGAGGCCGATGGAATAGAGGTTAATGGTGTAAAAGGAAAGGGTTTGGTGCGCTGAAAATGTCGGATGGGGCGAGAGGTGTCAGGTATAGGGGAAGGCGCATGATGCACCGGTGTGGGTGACTGGAGTACCGACCCATCATCGTAACACCAAGTATTGGGGTGAGGAGGAGACTCATGGTGCGGCGGTATGGGTGATTGGAGTATCGACCCATCATTGTAACACCAAGAGGTCTCATAAATGGGGGTTGGATCGGGGACTGTGGCATAGTCCTGAGCATAGGGGTCTTCTGGCAGTGGAGGAAGAGGATGGCGAAGGAAACTCGGAAGGGATGCCTGCGGAGCTTCATCATCGTACACCGCTTCAAGTTCTTCAATTGCCGGTTCTTCATCATCAAATTCAAGTGGACACCGTAGTGGAGGCGTATATGTGGATGGAGGAATGTAATGATGTTGCGTATGTAGAGGTGGAAGGCCATATGAATGAAGTGTGCGGATGGGTGGAGGGCGGACGGTGTCCACTTGATCGTCGAAATCTGCCGGTTGTTGCTTGCTTGAGCTGCCGATACCATAATCATCTCTCCTATCCTTCCATTCTTTCTCCATCTTAGTAATATTGTCTAAAGCGGCATGGAGAGGATTGACCGGAGTAGGAGGAGCCATGACCCTTCTTAATTGTTCCTCCATCAAAGTGACTTTATCAAGAAGGGTTTGTTGGAGGGGTGTAACTTGAGCAACCAAGGGCTGGCAGGGCCTTGAAGGAGGGGTGGCATAAAAAGACCGTGGAGGGGAGTTAACGGGATGACCTGCAGAAGAACCCGGATGGGCCGGATTGCAAGAAATAAATGGGCCTCGGGGCCGTGATGGAGGAGGAATAGAAGGAGGCGGGTGTCGGACCACCCGGGGAGGAATGTGAATAGAAGAGGATGGGTAATGGGCTACCCGATTAGGATTGTGAATAGAAGAGGGAGGTGGGTGATGGGCCACCCGTGTAGGGTTGGAAGGAGGAAGGGATGAAGGAGATGCACCCTCAACGGCGGCCTTAAGGGCTTGGATCTGTTGAGGGGTGAGATGATCTAATGCATGAATGATTTGGGAGACCTTCTCATCGTTGGGAGGAGACAATCCCGAAGGAGTAGTGGCTTGAAATTGAGACGAGGGACCATAAGTTTGGACATTGCCCATGGGTCGGGCATGACCATAAGAATGAGGACGTGGTCCCTCGAAAGCATGGTGAGAGTTTAGATGAAAATGTTGAAATTGAGGAGAATAAGATGTGCATGGTTGTGCATCCTCATGAATTGGATTAAACATGTTGGTTTTCTTATCATGGTAAGCCATTATTCAAGCAAAGTTCAAGCAATATAATTTGTAAAAACGCACAAGTTGGAATGTTGATTTGAACTTTGGTGGATTAATGACTTTTGCAAATAGATATGCTCACTCAAGGGGCGAAACTAGTTTCAAATGAGGTTTAACTTCTGTGCTAACTAGGAACCCTCTCTCACCATGCATAGACCAACTAAACCCGGGAACTTCAAAGGTACAACCTGCCCAGCGTCCGTGAGAGAATCCACGGGTGCGGGGACTTATGTAGGCTTGGTTTAGGAATTTCCAGTCCAAAGAGACGGAGTGCTCAATGGAGGGTCGTTCCTTCACCAAGGGGTGTGTGGCTCCTAAAGATGTGGGGAGAGGAGGTCTCCCAAACCAATGCCAATGAATGAAATGCGGGAGATATGAACAAATCACAGCAGTAAGCCAAACAATGAATATGATAATCAAGAACAGCACGTAGTAAGGCTCCGTGAAAACACAGGAAAAAGACGACCTGAGGAAGGTCGCTAAAAACAAAAGAGACGCCTCAGAGTGAGGGCGTCAACTCCAAAATAGCGCCTTGATCTGAGGCGCTATGCAATAAAAAGGTGCCCTGAGGCAGGGCGTGAATTCTCAGAGAAGCAAGGGCTATGATAAAAGACGCCTAGTTAGAAGGCGCTACACATGAAAAAGACGCCCCTGGAAAAGGCGTTTAAATGAAAAAGCGCCTCTGTCTGAGGCGTTAATTCTCTCTGTCCCAGAAAATAGCCCTCCACCGGCCAGAAATATATCTGGAGTAACAGACCAATATGTAAAAGAGGCAAGACACTCACAATCATAATGAAATACGGCAATCAATCATCACAAGAATATAGCATGCTCATCAAATTTTTGGATAAGTGGAATTTGTTTTTAAAAAAGAATCTATCAAACTGACAGATCACAAGTGGGGAAGGTGCTACGTGGAGCACAAAGGGGAGGTGCACCGTGGGTGCAAAATAGGGGAGATGGCACACGCGGGTGCCCAAGGGGAAAAGGGTAATAAAAGAAGAACACAAAGGGTCCCACCGTGATCGCCAATTTGTGGATTCAATTAAAAATCCACTTAGGAATGAATAGAAATAATGAATAAATAAGCATTGTAAGGCACAAATAAGCACGAGGTGCTAAGATGGAGTTTGTGATCGCCAGAGACGCGAGGCCTCAAAGGATATAAACAATAACAATATGGGAGGGATCGTGACAAATACCTTAAGCGCGGGTGATTGTGAGTGCTCCTTTCTCTTCCAATCGGCCGGCCGATGGAGAGAGTTCTTCAATTAATTACCCTTGCAAACAAAGACAAACACCAATAAAGATATGGATTAGAAACATGGTGAGTGTAGCATCAATTCATAAAAAAAATATATGAGCATGAAAACATGTGCAAGAACACACCTTAAGGGTGGTTGCCCTTAAACCCCTATGCAAAGAGGGTGTGGGGAGATATGATGAATGCATGAAGATAAGAATAAAAATAAGGGGAAAGAGTGCAAGAGTTGCACTTATGGGAGATCTCAATGATGGTTGAGAGGAAAATCAACATAATAATGATATATGCATGCATGAATTACGAAGATAAGAAATAAGATAAAGAGGAGATAAGATAAAAAATCTTGTTTGTGGTCCCTGGCTTGAATGCTCGGCGGGGAGAAACTTCAAAAGATGGGATGAGGACTTGATGTTGATGTGAAGAAGCCTCCTTAGCCAAGCACCCTTCGGTTCCTGTAAAAGAAAATAAACAGAAGAAGAGAAAAGAGGGACAGACAGAAGACAGAACAGAAGAAGAAGATGGAAGGAGAAGAAGAAAAAAAAGAAAAGACAAAAAAAAAATGAAAGAAGAAAAACAGAGGAAGAAGACAGAATACGGAAAAAGGGAACTGAAGAAGAAGAAAAATAAGGGGATCGAACCCCTTATAGGATTGATCAAAGGGATAAGCATGGCAAGAGCCCATCCCGGGAAAGATAAGAATGGGCAATGGCAAAGCAAGGTAGGACTCTTGGGGAGGAAAGATGCGAACGGGGGAAACGAAGGTGAAACACGACCTGGGTCAGGGCGTCAATTCAAGAATTGACGACCTGCACAAAGGCGTTATTAAAAACACGACTTAGATTAGGGCATTAATTCAAAATATTCAAAATAGGGCTATTTTTCAATTCTCAATATTATTTTCCAATTTTTTAGGTGAAGGTGCATCTCATCGCCCTGATTCCAACGACTATTTTTGCGTATTTTTCTGACACCCGGAATGCCACCAAATCACCTCTGGAAGGGGGTTGAAAATAATATTAAAAAAATCAATTTGAAAAGTGACGACCGTGCATAGGTCGTGAATTCAATTTTTGATTATTTTATTCCATTCAAATGCAAAATAACGTCTTATCGTTAATTCCTAAAAATTCCGAAAAATTCTCAGAAAAATCCAGAAAAATAGGAATTTGAAAGAATGGACGCCCTCCACTATAGTCGTCAATTTTTTTAGAAACGCCCAAGGCTAAGCCGTTATTTAAAAGACGCCCCACATCAAGTCGTTATTTCTGAAAATACATAAAAATTGAGAAAAATGCCCAGAAAATCCAGAAAAATCCAGAAAAATACAGAAAAATAGGTGAAAATAGGAAAAGAAAGGAAAAGGGGAGAAATCCAAGAAAAGTGAGAAAAATCATTCAAATAGAGTTAATTCGAGGGTCAAATTGGGGCATTACAAGGCAATATGAGATGTACTCACAGTAACGTCAATTTTGGCATGTCTATAGCAGCGTCTCTATGTGCAGGTCTATACATTGTCTGGGTGCATAACACAAGTCTATACATCGCCACTTGGCTCGTGGCTTAGTCAGTGCATCCATGCATACATAAGTCTGTACAGCGCCGTGTTCACATACTTCAAAGTCTGTACATCGTTCTGCATGCTTTAGCTTCGCATTCATTTCAAGTCTATACACTCTGTGTGTCTGCATCGCATTCATTAAGTCTATACACTCTTTAGCTCAGTTCGCAGCTGAGCCTGAAGTCTGTACAGTCTATTCTTCATACAAGTCTATGCATACATCAAAGTCTATACATCCGTCTCACTTAGCATCTTCTAGCATTCACGCTAAGTCCATACACTACATTTAGGCATTGTTCTTCACAGAAAGTCTGTACACTGCTTTCTCATGCACGCAATCAAAGTGTGTACAACCTGTGTTCGCATCGGATAAGTCTATACATTTGCTATGGCTTGTTCATGCATCGTTCTCATCAAAGTATGTGCATTGCTTGACAGCACACCTGAACCAACTCTGTATATCCCTCTAATATCTTCTTATGACTGCTTGACTGGTACATCCTTTGAGAAGAAAATGTTTGGGCACGTGATCTGAGGTTGGCACCTGGCACGTGATCCAAGGTGTACTCTGGACAAAGAGGGCACAAGCCCTACATACGCCCCAGCTACTGCTATATATATGTGGCTTCTTCCTCAGGAGAAAACTGATCGAGACAGTAGGAGAGAGCAGCAGAGAGGCAGAGAGCAGAAGAAGAAGAAGAAAAAGAAGAGTGAGCCGAAGTCTGAGAGAAAAGAAGAGATAGTGAGAAAAGTAGAAGAAGAGAGCAGTTGAGAGCTAGAGTGATAGAGATCTAGAGATCGTGAAGAAGAAGAGAAGCCTCATTGTCTTAACTGGACTTTGGATCAGATCCAATCCAGTTTGCTCCTGCGAGAGCTACGTTTGTGCATTCCATTTACCAGCTTTCAGTCGCTGTGTTTTCATTTATTATTATTTTTCTTTCATTTGATCATTGTTCTTCCGATTCCCTTGTTTTGGGATCGGGGTTCCTCCAGTGGTCTCAGGAGAAGGGAGAGTTGTTTCTCCTGTTTGCTGGTGACTATGTGTCATCAATGTTTCCCTCTGGTGTGGAGGAAGAGAGGTCCGAGACCTCTGGGTTGCAAGTGGCTGGGAGTCACTTGTGGGTTCCCTCTGGGTTCGCAGAGGAAGAGAGATCTGTGATCTCTGGTTTGCCAGTGACGGGCTGTCACTAGTAGTTCCCCTCCGGTTTGGATGAAGGGAGATTCGTCTCCGGTTCTGGTCTTGTGGGTAGAAGTCCAGGTGTCAAGCTTCTGTGGGTTGCCGAGCTTGGGTTGAGGGATTTGTTTCTCTCGGTTTGTCAAGCTGTTAGGCAACAATTGTTGCAGACTGAGTTTGCTGTTCTAGCCTCGCTAGTGGAAGCCTCACTCCGATTTGGAATGAGGGGTGGATGTAGGTCTGTGGACCGAACCACCTAAAAAATCCTGGTGTTCACTTGTGGTCTGATTTTCCTTATGTGTTTTTTTCATTGCTGCGCTCATTAGATGCTTGCTTAGGATCGTGTGAGGGCTAATTGAATTGTTGTCTTGCTTTGATCCTTCTAAGTATTCTCAGTACATTTCTGCAACAATTTTCAATTCCGCATATCTGATCATTAGAGATTTAATTAGACAATATTTGAAGAGGGATACATTCACCCCCCCTCTGTATCCGGGCCTTGAACCGTATCAATTGGTATCAGAGCAGGTCTCTGACTTTCCCGATCCAACGATCTGTAGAGGATCCTGCTGGCTTTCGGTGCATCACTATCTTCTGCATAAAGTTTTGAAATTGCTTGATTGATTTGTCTTCATGGCTCATCCACCGATTTTCGAAGGTACGGATTTTAATGTGTGGTTTAAAAACTTGCATATGTTTGTTATGACTATCAATCCCGATCTGTGGAAACTAATTTCACAAGGTCCTCATAGATTACCAAAGAAAGAGTCCAAATGGACTGACAGTCACAGATCAAGGCATGAAGAGAATCAGACAGTTATGAATCTAATGAAAGCAACTACTGACAAGGCCTTACATTCTTGCTTTCATGACTGCAGTTCTGCTAAGGATATTATGGATATGCTGAGGCTAGCACACAGAAGAAATGAGGACAATTGCGTGATGGCTAACAGAAGTAATCAAATCAGCAATCAGAATGAAGATGATAATGATGAAGAGGTAAATCCCTTCGAGAATTTTTCTTTAGATGATTGGGAGAATACATATGCTGAGTTGCTTGAAACTCATGAACATTTAAGAAAACAATACAAGAACTTGAAAAAGAAAAGTGATCGGGGTAGTTCAAGTTCTCCATGTGAAAATTGTTCAAATATGAAGCAATCTCATGATGCATGTTTGTCTGATATCCATATGCGTAAAAATCAGAATGAAAAATTGATGAAGGAACTTGAATGTGTTCGCTCTAAACTAAGTAGGCTAAAATCTGAAAATGACTCTCTTAGAGCCGAAAATGAAGAGTTATCAATCAGAAAAATACAGCTAGAACAGACTAAAGCCGAGTTGAATAATTTGAAATCTGAAAATGAGAACCTCAGAACCAAACTCATTAGAGAAGATTCTTGCAATACTTGTGCAATTTTAAGAGACTTGATAAATGATCTTGATTCTAATGATAATCTTCAAAAGGAACTAATCAAATCTCTAAAATAAGAAAATGTCTACTTAAAAGATCAGAACAAGAAACTGATGAGAGATTTAGAGTGTCTCAGTTCTGAATTGGAAGACATGAAATCTGAAAATAGAAAACTCAAAAAAAAGTCCGAGGAATCTGAACACAAATCAATAAATCTTGAAAAAGAAAATAGACTGATTTCTGAGAAGCTAGAGGCTGATAGAGTAATAAATTTAGAGCTTCAGAAAAATCTCGACAAACTTTAGTCTGAAAAATCGCAAGAAATGTTTTATGAATGCTAGTCTTCATCAGAGGATTGGGTGTTTGATGATGAAGTCACAGAGCAAAACAATAAATTGAGAGAGGAAATCAACGAGTTGAAACATCTAAACACCCAACTGTCAGATAGGTTATTGACAATTGAAAAAGGCAAGTGTGTGAGCATGGATAATTCTGGTAGGTTGGTGGAAGCTGAACAAGAAATTTGGAGTCTAAAAACCATCAACAAAATGTTGAGTGGAAATGTCACTTGCTGTGAACAGAAGATAGCTGGATATGAGCTTACAATCACATCCCTTCAACAAGAAGTTGATGATCTTTACAAGTCCCTATCTGAAGCTGACAATGAAATAAAATTAAAACAGGAAGTTGAAAAACTCAAAAGTCTGAATGATGCCTTGCATCAACAAGTCATTTCCTGTGAAATAGATCTGTCCAGATATGAAGCTAATATTGATGTCTTAAATTCTGAGATTCAAGATTTGAAAAATTCTCTATCAAAATTTGTCAAAGGAAAGGACAATTTGAATAAGCTTCTTGGAAAGAGTGATAATTTTCAGAGAGAGGGACTGGGGTACAGTGCTACAAACAAAAGGATTATTGGGAATAAAATGTCCACTGTGTTTGTAAGAGCTTCTAATCAAAACAATACCACTGCTCCTTCTATCTTTCAATTCACTGCACAAAAATCCACTATGAAACCCAAAACTGTGGAACAAACTCAAAAACTAAAAAAGAGTGAAAATTCACAGAAAAAGGAAAAAGACACTCCTATTGGTACAAAGAAAGCTGCACACAAGTCACATGATCTCTCACACACTCACCTTAAAAAGGGATCATGTCATTATTGTGGAAGATTCGGTCATATGATGCATAACTGTTATATCCTGAAATCTGATGAATTGAATGCTCATAATAGAATGAAGAAAATTAAAAATTCAGGAAATACTCATATGCATTTTATTAAAAGCTCATCCAAGAATCAATTTGCCTAGAAGAGGCAACTCAAATGTTCCCATTGTGGACGATCTGGTCATGCAAGCCATGATTGCTAGTTCTTGAAGAAGAATGAGTTCAAGGCTCCTAGAAGAACCACTGTTCCAAGGAGACCTAATGGCCATCTATCTGACAAGTCTGGTAATATGGCTACTGAATTCTGGTCAAGTTTTCATAGAAGAAATTCTTTTGCTTGCTCTCACTGTGGGAAGAATGGCCATATAGTCAAGTACTGTTGGCATGTTCAGAAGAACTCTGTTAACCCCTATGTTGTCAAATTCCCTACAAAACCATTTGCAAGATTCTCATGCTATAACTATGGGAAGCCAGGTCACAAATCTGCTGAATGTTGGCTGATTAAGAATAAGAATCAAACCGTTCATGCATACAACAGAAAATATTATGATCATATTTATAAACCTCATACTATTGTTACTATGCATCATAAGAACCAGAAACCAGTCATTTCATGTAGACATTGTGGAAGTTTTGGACATTCAATGGACAACTGTTACTTGATGAAATCTGATGACAAGGTTGCTAAGAAAGTGTTTAGAACACCTGTCAGGGCTAATGCAGGACCCAAAGCTGCTTGGGTCCTTGTAGGATCAAAATGATCAAAAACTTTGCAGGTGTGCCTTGGATTGGGGAATGAAGAGGGGTAAATTAAACCAAGGCACCCAAGTTGATAAAGCCCCATTCAGGTAAATTCCTTGCACCTCCTGTTCTTAGAATTACTGCATAGCATGTTAAACCTGTTTTTGCATATTCATTCATCATCTGCATTGTCAAATTTGAATTCTCTGAACTCTCCTCATCTGAAGTTTATGTTTTGCACTCAACTCTGTTGATGGACATTGCCTGATTAAGAATTCTCTGCAAACATCTGAATTTCACATGATTTGCGTTTTAATGATTGTCTGAATTTGCATATGCAGCCATTGAAAAATCTGATGCACTTAGGACATTTTGTTGAGTCTGTGCATGTCTTTGCATACATGTAGTTAATTATATTGCATTTCATTTCATTAAAAATGTCAAAAAAAAAGATTGATTGAATGCATATTGTCAGGGGAGTCAATGCATTGCATATCACTTTTTGAAAACTCAAAAAAGGGGAGGAAGTGACTCACTGCATATAGACAGGGGGAGCATGCTTAATCACTTGACTGCTTCTGAAATATTCATAATGTGAATTTATACATTGCCTGTCTGCCTCTCCTAAATCTGCTGAAGGAGAGCTTCACCTCTATCCAGTCAACTCTGAACTACTTTGCTCAAGAGCAATCTCCCTGCAGCAATTTTTCAAAATCCATGCTATTTGTTGAAATATCAGTCAGCTCACTTGAATTACTGAGCCGAGATATGAAGTAAACCTTCAGCCTAAATACTACTTCATAAAAGTTAAAACATCTTTAATGAGGAACCTTCCATTATACAAGCTTAAGAACATTTGTTAACACGTATTGGTTTAAGTCTTATGTACTCTTGTTTGGACTCAAAGAACTTGAAAATATCTGATTCAACCTCTTAATAAACTTTAACTCTCTGCTTCATGTAAATTCATGTAAGACTTTCTGAAATCTGAAAAGTTGATATCTATGTCTACGTTGACTGAGATATATAGTGTATGTAGTTGTTCTTAAACACCTAACTTGTCTGAATCCATTCTGAGAAAAAGGATGGACAGAGCAATGACTGTGGTTACTGAGAAACATGTCCAAAGGATTGTGTCATGAAGTACCATGGTTAACTCTGTTTAAAGAGATGATTGGAAACTACTGTGAGAATATGATAGAGCAATGGCATAGTTGTATTAAGTAACTGGGGATTCTAGCCTCTAATCAAGGTGTATCCTCAAGCCAAAGATACTTTTAATGCTACCTCTATTCTCTAAAATGGGAGAAGCAATACGGTTGTCACACTGAGTAACTGGGGATTCTGGCCTCTGATCAAGGTGTCTCCCCATGTCAAAAGGTGTTGATAAATCAAAATTGTTCATTAAAAAAAAGGGAAAATATGAACAAGTGTAAATCAAATTCTGAAAGAACAATTAAAATTCAGATGCACTCACTTATGTATCTCTTAAAGCAGTCATGGAAAGTAAACTAAGTAAGATGGAAGTTGGTTGAACTAGAATTTTATATGAGCTTGTAGTTCCTTTTTATTAAGAGTTGGTTCAGATATGAGTACAATTTCTTTTGAAGAAAAAACTTGGTTTACATCATTCTTAAACCATATCTGACAATCAAGGATTCATAAGCTTTTATAATGGAGGAATTTAAAACTTAAATCCTATTTTTATGAAGTTGGTATCATGCTGAAAAGTTCTATATCTCAATTTTCACTATTTGCTGAATCTGTTCATCCTATTGCTCTCTATCACTGTGCTTTGATTGACATTAGTTCTCATTTATGTGAGGCACAACTCTCAGTATAACCTGTTAACTTGCAGTCTTTGGATAACCAGAGTTCATCCTTGTACTATCAGAATTCTTACATCATGGATCATAAGGGAAGAATTCTCTGGTCTGTTTGAGAGACTATATGCAAAAGGAGACAATGTGAAAGTGTGTCTGATTATGTTGTTTGTCTGCATTAGCTCTCTACCTTCTGCCATGTCTAATGGGGAGTATTTGTTGCATATGCATGTCTGCATACGTTGTTTACCTAAGGGGGAGAATTATTTTTTATTGCTTCTGATATTGAGTTGCCCTCATCTACTGAACTATTTTGGGTGTCTCATATGACATCACTAGATTATCAAAGTATTGTTCTCTTTTTGATGAAGTCAAAGCGGGAGAATACTTTGATGAGTCAAGTCTGAATATTCCATTTCTTTCATTCATGAGACTCATAGTGTTGCCATCATCAAAAGGGGGGAGATTGTTGTGTCCCTGTGATTTTGATGATAGCAAACACTATAAGTCATCATTTGTTTGTGTCTGCATATGAATGTTTGATTGAGCATCTCTTGAGTGTCATTCCATCGAACAGGTTGTGTGCATTTTCGGTGCATTTCATAACTATGTTTCAGGTGGCCATCAGTCAATGGATGTCTAGACTCATGCATTTCATAACTATGCTCAGGCTAAGTCTGTACATAGCCTTAAGTCTATACAGAGCCTTGTTACATCGTGTGCTAAGCATTTCCAAAGTCTGCACAACGTGTGTTGCTGCTCGTGACTTACTCAGTGCATATGTGCATCATATACTAAGTCTATACATTACCGCCGGTGCTTGTATCACTTGCCAAGTCCATACAACATATGCATTCATGCATAATCACCAGGTAGAAAGTCTGTACATTGCCCTGTTTCAGGCACGCAAAGTCTGTATAGAGTTTGCTCAGTATGCATCATTCAAAGTCTATACATTCTTGCATCATTGTTGGCAAGTCTGTACATCGCATAGCATGCACGGGTTCAAGTCTATACATTCCTTTTCTTTACCTACGTTCAGAACATCAAGTTCGTACATTGCTGCATGCGTCAGATAAGCAAGTCTATACAGACTTAGTCCATGCGTAAGCCTGGCAAAGTTTGTACATTGGCAAAGTTTGTACATCGTTGGCTAATGCACACATCGTCTTTCAAAGTCCATACATTGTCATGTAGCTTGCATGAAGTAAAGTCTGTACATTGTCCAGCATCTCACTCAGCGTCTAAGTGAGTGTGAACATTGCATCGCTAAGTCTATACATTGCATCATCTCTCTCAAAGTCCGTACATTATTCAGCGTCTAAGTGAGTGTGAACATTGCATCGCTAAGTCTATACAATGCATCGTCTCATGCATCGTCTCAAGCATCATCTTTCAAGTCTATGCATTGTAAGACCAAGTCTATACATTGCATCGTCTCGTGCATCGTCTCATGCAGCGTCTCTATGTGCAAGTCTATACATTGTCTGGGTGCATAACACAAGTCTATACATCGCCACTTGGCTCATGGCTTAGTCAGTGCATTCATGCATACATAAGTCTGTACAGCGCCGTGTTCGCATACTTCAAAGTCTGTACATCGTTCTGCATGCTTTAGCTTCGCATTCATTTCAAGTCTATACACTCTGTGTGTCTGCATCGCATTCATTAAGTCTATACACTCTTTAGCTCAGTTCGCAGCTGAGCCTGAAGTCTATACAGTCTATTCTTCATACAAGTCTATGCATACATCAAAGTCTATACATCCGTCTCACTTAGCATCTTCTAGCATTCACGCTAAGTCCATACACTGCATTTGGGCATTGTTCTTCACAGCAAGTCTGTACACTGCTTTCTCATGCACGCAATCAAAGTGTGTACAGCCTGTATTCGCATCGGTTAAGTCTATACATTTGCTATGGCTTGTTCATGCATCGTTCTCATCAAAGTCTGTACATTGCTTGACAGCACGCCAGAACCAACTCTGTACATCCCTCTAATATCTTCTTATGACTACTTGACAGGTACATCCTTCAAGAAGAAAATGTTTGGGAACGTGATCCGAGATTGGCACCTGGCACGTGATCTGAGGTGTACTCTGGACAAAGAGGGCACAAGCCCTACACACGCCCTAGCTGCTGCTATATATATGTAGCTTCTTCTCCAGGAGAAAACTGATCGAGACAGTAGGAGAGAGCAGTAGAGAGGCAGAGAGCAGAAGAAGAAGAAGAAAAAGAAGAGTGAGCCGAAGTCTGAGAGAAAAGAAGAGATAGTGAGAAAAGCAGAAGAAGAGAGCAGCTGAGAGCTAGACTAAGAGAGATCCAGAGATCGTGAAGAAGAAGAGAAGCCTCATTGTCTTAACTGGACTTTGGATCAGATCCAATCCAGTTTGCTCCTGCGAGAGCTACGTTTGTGCATTCCATTTACCAGCTTTCAGTCGCTGTGTTTTCATTTATTATTTTTTTTCTTTCATCTGATCATTGTTCTTCCGATTCCCTTGTTTTGGGATCGGGGTTCCTCCTCTGGTCTCAGGAGAAGGGAGAGTTGTTTCTCCTGTTTGCTGGTGACTGTGTGTCATCAATGTTTCCCTCTGGTGTGGAGGAAGAGAGGTCCGAGACCTCTGGGTTGCAAGTGGCTGGGAGTCACTTGTGGGTTCCCTCTGGGTTCGCAGAGGAAGAGAGATATGTGATCTATGGTTTGCCAGTGACGGGCTGTCACTAGCAGTTCCCCTCCGGTTTGGACGAAGGGAGATTCGTCTCCGGTTCTGGTCTTGTGGGCAGCAAGTCCAGGTGTCAAGCTTCTGTGGGTTGCAGAGCTTGGGTTGAGGGATTTGTTTCTCTCGGTTTGTCAAGCTGTTAGGCAGCAATTGTTGCAGACTGAGTCTGCTGTTCTAGCCTTGCTAGTGGAAGCCTCACTCCGGTTTGGAATGAGGGGTGGACGTAGGTCTGTGGACCGAACCACCTAAAAAATCCTGGTGTTCACTTGTGGTCTGATTTTCCTTATGTGTTCTTTTCATTGCTGCGCTCATTAGATGCTTGCTTATGATCGTGTGAGGGCTAATTGAATTGTTGTTTTTTTTTCTTCTAAGTATTCTTAGTATATTTCTGCAACCGTTTTCAATTCCGCATATCTGAGCATTAGAGATTTAATTAGGCAATATTTGAAGAGGGATACATTCACCCCCCTTCTGTATCCGGGCCTTGAACCCTATCAATTGGTATCAGAGCAGGTATCTGACTTTTCAGATCCAACGATCTATAGAGGATCCTGCTGGCTTTCGGTGCATCACTATCTTCTGCATACAGTTTTGAAATTGCTTGATTGATTTGCCTTCATGGCTCATCCACCGATTTTTGAAGGTACGGATTTTAATGTGTGGTTTAAAAACTTGCATATGTTTGTTATGACTATCAATCCCGATCTGTGGAAACTAATTTCACAAGGTCCTCATAGATTACCAAAGAAAGAGTCCAAATGGACTGACAGTCACAGATCAAGGCATGAAGAGAATCAGACAGTTATGAATCTAATGAAAGCAGCTACTGACAAGGCCTTACATTCTTGCTTTCATGACTGCAGTTCTGCTAAGGATATTATGGATATGCTGAGGCTAGCACATAGAAGAAATGAGGACAGTTGCGTGATGGCTAATAGAAGTAATCAAAGCAGCAATCAGAATGAAGATGATAATGATGAAGAGGTAAATCCCTTCGAGAATTTTTCTTTAGATGATTGGGAGAATGCATATGCTGAGTTGCTTGAAACTCATGAACATTTAAGAAAATAATACAAGAACTTGAAAAAGAAAAGTGATCGGGGTAGTTCAAGTTCTCCATGTGAAAATTGTTCAAATATGAAGCAATCTCATGATGCCTGTTTGTCTGATATCCATATGCGTAAAAATCAGAATGAAAAATTGATGAAGGAACTTGAATGTGTTTGCTCTAAACTAAGTAGGCTAAAATCTGAAAATGACTCTCTTAGAGCCGAAAATGAAGAGTTATCAATCAGAAAAATACAGCTAGAACAGACTAAAGCTGAGTTGAATAATTTGAAATCTGAAAATGAGAACCTCAGAACCAAACTCATTAGAGAAGATTCTTGCAATACTTGTGCAGTTTTAAGAGACTTGATAAATGATCTTGATTCTGATGATAATCTTCAAAAGGAACTAATCAAATCTCTAAAAGAAGAAAATGTCTACTTAAAAGATCAGAACAAGAAACTGATGAGAGATTTAGAGTGTCTCAGTTCTAAATTGAAAGACATGAAATCTGAAAATGGAAAACTCAAAAAACATGGCATCCGGTTCTTCTTCCTCTGCATCCCGCATCGCTGTGACATCGAAGACTGTTCATTCCCTAGACCGAGGGTTTAGGCGAATAGCTGCAGCTGTAGAATCCTCAGATTCAGAAACTGATACTGTGGATACCAGCCGCTTGATGATCCTGAACGGTAATCAGTTTAAGTATGAGCGAGGGGATGGCGTCAGACTGGACCACCCCAAGGACAAGCACTCGATGGGCTTCATCAGACGCTTCAACCTTCGCGGGAAGCGTGATATAATTCTCGTCCGTCGAGATGAGGGAGCCTTGTTAGGGGATAGAGATAGTCTGAATGAGTCAGTCATTCGGGGCATGCCCATATATCTTCCCGGAGAACCCAGAAAATGGGGTGCTGTCCTCGGCTTGCAGGAGCTGACTCTGGAGATCGGGCTACTGACAAGAGCGCCGTAGTTTACGCCAGCCCGATGGAACGAGACTGCCGGGCGCATTGACAAAGAGAAGCCCATATATGGGTTATTCCTCACCCCGCTGAAATGGGGGTATCGAGATGAGCCTTTTCTTCTAGACTGCCTGGCAGTCCGCTTCAAACATCAGATCTCTGTGGGATGGTTCGGAGAACTCAAAGCCACTGACGCTCACGCTTTCAGGCCGGGGGCTGTTGAATTCACAGACTATATGCTGCGGCAGTATGCTCCAATCTTGGTGCACGCCGGTGTTTATCACAGCATATATGCTTCCCGGTATCGTTATCCAATCTCCCGAGGTTTGTGCTGCGAGATGATCAAAGTCTTCTGCCCGGAATACAATACTTTCTATATTACAGAGGGAGAAACTTCGCTGGATCTCTGGAGTCTGTCCCAGCTGAGCGGCTTGCCGATATACGGGGAGCCGTATGAAGAGGTTTGTTTCTCGGACTGGCTGAAGGACCAGACGGACGGCGAAGGCAAGAACATCATAGGCTTCGCCTATCGCTATTTGATGAAGGCATACCGCACCCTGCTGCATTTGACGCTTGATTCACGGGAAGCGCGGAAGCCTGGAGAGAAGAGGCATGTGCGAATGGGCACGTGGCTTCAATATTTCTTTGGCAGGGAGTATCAATATGAAGACTTCCCCACAGTTGCTCCGACAGCAGTGAAGAGAAAGAAGAGGGCCCGTCGCCAGACAACCTTCCCCACCGCTTCAAAGAGAGGGCGACAGGGAGGCCCAAACCCCATAGGAGTTGATGCAGTCACACATTGCGCTGTGTATTTAACTTACTGGCTTTGTTCATTCGCTCTTCCTCAGGGGGACGAGACAGTAATTAGACCAGAGGTCATTTATCATGCTTGTTTGATGGCCTGGGGGATGAAGCTGTCGCTGTGCCCAGTAGCTTTATGCCTTACTTACAAGATGCTGGGGGATCTGCACAAATCACGCATCCCCAGGAATTCATGGATAGTTGGTTCGATGCATTTCTTCAACGCCTAGGTCTGCACTTTGTTTCCTGAGGCAGCTCCCCGGTCGCTTCAGTCTGATCGTCCTGTGCCGAGGATGATCGAGTTTGCCAATGCTGAGTCGTCTCCAATGGCAGATTAGCTTTTTGCTATTCATGGGAAGTTGACCACAGTCCCGATAGATTCGCCAGGAGTTCTGCATTTCTAGAGCTTGGCAGCTAGCTCAGCCCCCTTGTGAACACGGTGCGGCAGTGCCGCTTATTTGAGATAAAAGAGTTTATTCATCCGCTCGTTGGTACCAAGTGCACTAGGCCAATCTCTGAGTCAGAGCTGATTGATTGGGCACTGGCCATTCGCCCCAGTGTCCTAGTCTTCAGGAAGAGTGGCTTGCTATGGCTGGAGCCGTACTATCCCTTCCGTTTTGGCCAGAATTTTGGGTATGACCAGAACATCCCCTCCTCCTCATCACAGTTTAATCTTCCGAGCAGACATCGAGCTGGCCAGACGACCACGGAGGAAGCTCGTACATGGTGGGATTACTTCCACCGCCGGGAAGATGTGTCCTTCAGGGTGCCATCCCCTGCTCGTCTGCCTAGTGTGACTCCAGACTTTGTCAAGTGGTGGAATGTGCGGACGGGCTTCTACCGGAATTCTCATAGAGACTGCTGGCATGTTGCTGAGCATCGTTTTCTAGATTCTCAGCCAGAACCTGCCTTGGACATTGATCCGGCTTACTTGAAGAAGCTGAAATCCTAGTCCAATACTGAGGTAATGGCATATTTGGAAGCCAGGAAGGCTATGAAGTGTCGGTCGTCCAAGGCTGACCCGAAGATGCCAAAAATTCAGAAGGATGACTATGTCAAGACACTTTAGGGGTTATGCCGGGTTAGCAGTGAGCGGACAGTTCTTCAGACGATTCCCATCCCGGTGGAGGAGCCCCTTCCGGTAGTGGCGGGCTGGCGTCCAGAAGTTGATCGTCTTCATCCATATATGACTTTCATCAGGAGGGAGGATAGGCGAGAAGGCTTGTATTTCAATACCCCCTGGATATTTGCCCTGCTTCATTCTCAAGGGCTTTCAATTACCGGCTCATTAGAAGCCATTTTGGACCACCAGCTCGTAATATCTTTTAAGTATGCCGACGGCTGGGGGTTGGACCACTTGGGCCTGTATTACCACTTATCTTCTCGCGGCCATGAAGATTTGGCACAGCTGGTCGAGAAGAGTGAGAAGATAGGTCATGTTTGCTGGCTTGTTCGTGAGGCAGCTTCCCGGGACAAGGGGCCCCCACTATTTTACTGGTCGCTCACTCCCCGGTACACAGGGCCGCCAGGTATGCTTGTCTTTCGTTTCAGCTTCAAGCCGATTCCTTCATGCTCAGCATGCATCTTTCTCACCCATGCACCTTTGTAGCTCACCTCTCTGTGGAGGTGACTTGGCATTATAGGGAGCTGATTTCTAAGGCGTAGAAGCCTTCTTATTTTGACATCCTAGAGCTGGCTCCGACCACGACGCCACTACCTCCTAGTGATTCACGGAAGTGAACCAGGTCCCAGGTCGGGGAGGCCATTAGCAAGACAAAGAAGGCGGATACCCGTGCTACACGAGCGCGTCGGGGGAGGGCTGCTGAAGAGGAACCAGTTGTCGCTCCTCCCCAGGTCCCTTTGTTCGCCGAGTTTGAGGCCGCTTGGACACAAGGGCTTGAAGATGAAGGTAACCTCTCGTTCCTCCGTGGCTTGTTCACTTATTTCTGCCACTTTGGCTGATCATCTTTTGTAGCTGCTGGCACTGTTTCCACCGTTGTTGGGCTGGAGGTGGTGACGGGTGCCGTGGCCAGAGAGAGATAGAGGAGGAAGCCCCTCCAGCTTTTGTTGAAAGAGATTTACCTTCACCAACACCCCATCAGGAGATGGAAGGTAACTTGCAGTTTGTCCATAGAGCTCGGTGGCCCACCGTGTTTTTAGTCAGGTCTTGACTGTTTATTGCTTTTGCTTCCAGTCGACGTTCAACCGATGATGCTCCCCGAAATCGAGGTCATGGGAGAAGCTGCTGCTGGAGAGCAGGTGACTTCAAGGGAAGAATCCCAAGATATTCATCGAGCTGATGCTCCCGAGACAGAAACCATTGAGGAGGCTCTGGCTAAGGGAGTCACTCTTAGCAGCACAGCACCTGCTCAGATGCTGGAGATTCGGGAGCAGGCCGAAGACTCTTCCTCCTCCGAACAGGTTGACTATGGTGGTGGCTCTAGTGACGACGAGCTTCCACCGGTTGATACATAAACTAAAGATGCCAGGGGTTCTTCAGCTTACGAAAGTGACTTCTTGACATTTAGCCCTCTGAGGTTGCCAGGAGCCGAGCATCGGCCAACATACCCGATCGCAGGAGGAGGGTTGGAGTCAACAGAGGTCACTCTCGGGGGCCTGAATATAGTACCGGTCGAGGTAGGAAGTGTTCTGACTCCCGCCTGCAACATTTCTTGTCATTTCCAACTTGGCTGGCTGACATATATATATGTGATGCAGGCTGAGGTGGCTCCGCCAACTGTGACGGTTCGAAAACCTCTTCTGGACTTAGGCGTGGGCCAACCGACCTTTCCGCCAGTCCTGCGGCCCCTCGCCTTACGACTTCCACAGACTTACGCGGCAGCAATAGCTTTAGAAGGACCCGGAGCGGTTGAGGAAGCTGGTGGCCTGACGGAAGTCGTAGAATCTCAACCCCCGACTGCCGGCAAAGAATTGCCGCTAGAGCAGAGTAGCCTCCCGGAGATAGAAGCGGGAGAAATTGTTGAAGAAGAGGCTGATGCTTCTAAGGCCTTGGCCATCATTGAGGAATCTTCTCCCGTGGAAGCCGATGGGACTGCATGCGAGGAGCAAGTATCCTTGGCTATCGAGATGGCCATCACGGCTTCACCTCAGGGGGCAGGCAAAGAAGTTGCTGTAGTAGAGACTCTTCCAACTGTATCAGCTGCCGTTGTCGAGCCTAGCGCCGGTGCCCTGCAAATCATGCCATCGATGTCATCTGGGGCAAGCGATGATATCTGGGCTGAGGTGGATAGCAGGGTGGACTTTCAGCTCCTCGAGACTTCGCCACTAGGTTTACAACTTTCTAGTGACATGGTGTGGCAATCTCTGGATAATCTTCAGCGAGCCATGTCGGCTTCCCCGAGCTTGACTTATGCGCAGTTGAGGAGTCTGCTAGAGCACCTCTCCCGCTCATTATTGGCATTCGGGTGTCTAATGGATGATTGGACCCCACGGGTTACAATGTTACTGAAACATGCCAACATGCGGGAGTACCTTAGCCCGGAGGTATCCGATCAGCTGGCGACTGTAAAATTGGAGAAGGCTGATTGCTGAGCTGCTGCCACTTCATTGAGAGGGACCGTGGGGCAACTGGGAGATGTTGCTAGCACTACTTCAGAACACCGGTCCTTCCCTACAGCGCGGATAGTGGAGCTGCGTGCAGAACTTGTCAGGGCCGAAGCTGAACTGCAAGAGACTGAGCGCCTAGAGGTTTAGACCATAGAGGAAGCTGACCTAGCTGAAGGGCAACTTGCCTCTCTCGATAAAAAGTTATCGCAGCTGACAGCTACCGAGTCTCGGCTGCAAGAGCTGACTCAATATCCTTCCTTGGGCCTCTTGGAATTGGAAGACATTTTTCGGCGCCCTTTACAGTAGCTTTATTCTATTTCTCCTTTTTCTATATCCAATTCCGCTCCTTTTTGTCTTCGGAGCTTATGTTCCTCGGGGAATGCCCCGAGCAATGATGTATCTCGACACTTCATATCAATGAAATATCTTTGTTTGTCACTTCCATCATGAATTTTTTCTTTCTTTTCTTTACTTTCTCCCTCTAGCCGATTAGCTCAGTCCGGGGATATAAGCCACTAGCGCAGGAGAGAGCTCACGCCTTCAGCAAAGGGGTGAGGTGTTCGCTCCACCACGGATTAACTATTCCCGGAATCGAGCTTTGGGCAAGGTGGGGCATAGGTAGAGTAGGCGAATGCGCCTTATTAATTTTGCCAATGATGACGAAAACTAAGAGTGTGGTTTATTCATCGACATGGGTTAAATTTCGAAGCAACGGTAGTTTGTCTATTAATGAGGATGGAAGGTCCAAGTTAAGGGATAGTTGACCGGGCTCGTCGATGGTGACGAGGGTCGAAAGGTAGCGACCAATCTTGCCGATGGTGACAAGGGTCGAAAGGATAGCGACCGATCTTGCCGATGGTGACAAGGGTCGAAAAGGATGGCCGGTCTTGTTGATGGTGACAAGGACCGAAAAGGTAGCGATCGATCTTGCCGATGGTGACAAGGGTTGAAAAGATAGGCGGCCTTGCCGATGGTGACAAGGGTTGGAAAGATAGGCGGTCTTGCCGATGGTGACAAGGGCCCAAAGGGTAGCGACCGATCTTGTCGATGGTGATAAGGGTCGAAAAGGATGGCCGGTCTTGCCGATGGTGACAAGGGCCGAAAGGGTAGCGACCGATCTTGCCGATGGTGACAAGGGTCGAAAAGGATGGCCAATCTTGCCGTTGGTGACAAGGGCCGAAAGGGTAGCGACCGATCTTGCCTATGGTGACAAGGGTCGAAAGGATAGCGACTGATCTTGCCGATGGTGACAAGGGTCGAAAGGATAGCGACCAATCTTGTCGATGGTGACAAGGGCTGAAAGGGTAGCGACCGATCTTACCGATGGTGATAAGGGTCGAAAGGGTAGCTTATCGGTGGGACTCTGGAAGGGAAGCTTCATCTTGTCTCCGAAAAGGATTCCTCTGGATGGAGGATGTGTCACTATATATATATATTTTTTTTTGAATCACATTACTGGCTCAAGTGCCCTTTCGGGTTTTCATCGAAACTAGCCCCCTCTTGCTTTTGCCTACGCGCCCTTTTGGGTTTTCACGTAGCGGGATACCCGATTTTGCCTGTGGCGCCCTTTTGGGTTTTCACCACAGCCGGGTTAAAGCCATTTTTGCCCTTGTCCTGGCACAGAAATAAGGCTAGCGAGGCACCTTTATTTTAAGCCTCATTTGCTTTTTTTTTTCTAAATAAATGAACGTTCGTTCTGCTAACATGCCAACGGGCCTTGCCGATGCTGACAAGGGTTGGACCTGGGTTTGTTCGTCGACATTGGTTAAACGCTGAAGCAAGGGTAGTTCGTTAACAAGGATGAAAGGTCTAAGCTGAGGGTAGAAGTCGACCGGTCTCGTCGATGATGATGAGGGTCGAACATAAGTTTGTTCATCGACATGGGCTACATGCCGAAGCAAAGGTATATTCATTAACAAGGGCGAAAGGTCCGAGTTAAAGGTAGAGATCGACCGATCTCGCCGATGATGACGAGGGTGGAACATGGATTCGTTCATCGACATGGGTTACATGTCGAAGGAAAGGTATAGTCATTAACAGGGATGAAAGGTCCGAGTTAAAGGTAGAGATCGACCGATCTCACCGATGATGATGAGGGTCGAAATTGGGTTTGTTCATCGACATGGGTTACATGTCGAAGCAAAGGTATATTCATTAACAAGGATGAAAGGTACGAGTTAAAGGTAGAGGTCGACCGATCTCGCCGATGATGACGAGGGTCGAATATGGGTTTGTTCATCGACATGGGCTACATGTCGAAGCAAAGGTATATTCATTAACAAGGACGAAAGGTCTGAGTTAAAGGTAGAGATCGACCGATCCCACCGATGATGATGAGAGTCGAACATGGGTTTGGTAGGAGACCTCCGGTGGGACTTTTGATGATCGTCCCTTCTGGAGTTTCATTAGGAGGAGAAAGAAGAGGAACTTTTAGATTACCACTTTACTGGCTTAAGCACCCTTTCAGGTTTTCATCGAAGCCAGCCCCCTCTTGCTTTTGCCCACGCGCCCTTTCGGGTTTTCACGTGGCAGGGTACCCGATTTTACCATGTGGTGCCCTCTCGGGTTTTCGCCGTAGCCGGGTGATAGCCATTTTTGCCCTTGTTCCGAATATAGGAACAAGTCCGACGGGGTATCTCTATTTTTAACCCCATTTTTTTTTGAAACATGTGGGAGAGGATAGTCGGTAGGTGCAGACGTGGTATCTGGCCCTTGATGACAGCAAATAGCTGTTGGCTGGGGCACGGGGCCTTGTGCCAATTGAGGAGAGGTTTATTCGTTGGCAAGGGGAGAATGCCAATGCAAGGAGAGAGCTTCCTGCCGAGTCGGACGTAAGGCCCGACATGGAGATATTGTCTGAGAGTCGGCTAGAACAGGGGGTCTTGTGCTGAGGCAAAGGGTTTATTCGTCAGCAAGGAGATAATGCTGACGCAAGGGACAGATTTGTGCCGGTTCGGGCATAAGGCCCGCAATGGCAATGCCGTATAGGGGTCGGCTAGGGCACGAAGTCTTGTGCCGAGGAAGAGGGTTTATTCGTCAGCAAGGAAACAATGCTGACGCAAGGGATAGATTTGCACCGATTTGGGCGTAAGGCCCGTAACGATAATGTTGTAGAAGGGTCGGCTAGGACACGAAGTCTTGTGCCGAGGATGCGTTTATTCATTAGCAAGAAGGCAATGCTAACGCAAAGGAGGAGCTTTTCACTGATTCGGACGTAAGGTCTGCATTGGTGATGTCGTTTATTTTATGCGAGCTCGGTTAGGGTAGGGTGCCACTAGACTGAGGTGTGGGTAGCTCGATAAGGGCGGAGTGCCACTAAACCAAGTTATAAGTAGCTCGGCCAGGGCGGAGTGCCACTAGACCAAGATATAAGTAGCTCGGCCAGGGCGGAGTGCCACCAGACCAAGATAAGAGTAGCTCGGCTAGGGCGGAGTGCCACTAGACTAAGGTGAAGGTAGCTCGATCAGGGCGGAGTGCCACTAGACCAAGATAAGGGTAGCTCGGCCAGGGCGGAGTGCCACTAGACCAAGATGAAGGTAGCTCAGCTAGGGCGGAGTGCCACTAGACCAAGGTGAAGGTAGCTCGATCAGGGCGGAGTGCCACTAGACCAAAATGAAGGTAGCTCGGCCAGGGCGGAGTGCCACCAGACCAAGATAAGGGTAGCTCGATCAGGGCGGAGTGCCACTAGACCAAGGTGAAGGTAGCTCGATCAGGGCGGAGTGCCACTAGACCAAGATAAGGGTAGCTCGGCCAGGGCGGAGTGCCACTAGACCAAGATGAAGGTAGCTCGGCCAGGGTGGAGCGCCACTAGACCAAGGTGAAGGTAGCTCGATCAGGGCGGAGTGCCACTAGACCAAGATGAAGGTAGCTCAGCCAGGGCGGAGTGCCACTAGACCAAGGTAAGGGTCATTCTGAGAGTGCTGGTTGAACTGCATGATACAACTTCAAGTGTTTTCCATTAAGGGGGGGAAACTGGACGACTCCTTTGTGATCTACAAGGACGTACGTACCCAGTTTTCAACCAACTTCCCTTTGGGGTTGGAGGCCATCACTTCTCTTCTTTTAACCATCACCAGGTCACCTTTCTTGAATTCTCATCCTTTGACAAGCTTATAGAAAGCACGGGCCATGCGGGCTTGGTAGAGTTGGATATTCTGTTGCGCACGGAGACGCCTTCCTTCGAGCTAAGCAAGCTCTTCCAATCTTCTTTCTGCATTAGTTTGTTCACTGCTGACTAGTCCATGTTGAATGGTGACTCACAGCGAGGGGACTTCTAATTCAATCAGCACTACAGCCTCTGACCCGTATATGAGGGAGAATGGCGAACAACCGGTTGGGGTTTTATAGACGGTATGATAGGCCCAAAGCACTTCGTACATCTTTCTTCCCAGTCCTTCTTATTGGACTTGACAATCTTTGCCAGCAACGTGCACAACGTTTTATTGAAAGCTTCTGCAAGTCCATTGGCTTGAGGGTTGTAGGGGGATGATGTCCTCCAGTCAATCTTATATTTATCAGCTAGCCGATAAACCTTCTGGTTTCTGAAATGGCTGCCATTATCCGAGATAATTCGACTGGGAACCCCGAACCGGAATATTATGTTCTGCTGGATGAACCTTGCAACCAATTATCCCGTTACTTCTCTTAGTGCTACTGCCTCTGCCCATCTGGAGAAATAATCTGTAGCTGCTAAGATGTATTTGCACCCTGATAAAGATGCTGGCAGTGGCCCTACCACGTCCGTGCCCCATTGAGTAAACGGCCAGCTCGGTATGGTGGGGTGCAGCGGCACTGGCGATCTTCTTGACACATTGGCGTGCTCTTGACATTTCTGACAAGCCTTTGCGAACTTGCAACAGTTATCAAACATAGTGGGCCAATAGTAACCCAATTTCTTTATCTCAATTTTCATTTTTGGGCTGGCCTGGTGCGCTCCAGCTGAACCCGCATGGACTTCTTGCATCACCTGCCCAGCTTCTGCGGAAGACAAGCAACTGAGTAGAACTTTCCTTTGGGCATCCGCCATTATTCGGAACAGGATTCCGTTTCTCATCTCATAAGAGTCTTTGACCCTCAGGAGTTTCATTCTCTGTTCTTTCTCCTTTGGGAGCTGCTGGTACTGGAACCATCGTAGGAGATGTTCTCGCCAATCGGGCTGTTGAACCTCTTCGACGGCTGCCACCTTGTTCTCTTGTTCATCGTCCAAGACCTCTGTCACACTGGGGACCTGCCGGCGATTGATCACTGTTATGTTCAGGCTTGTGTCTGACGGGATTGCCAAAGAACTGGCCAATTTAGCGAGGGTGTCCGCCTGAGCATTCTGTCCTCGGTTGACATGCTTGATGCTGACGAAGTAGAATCTTGACATCAGGCGGGTTGCCAGCTGATGGTAGGAGAAGAGCTCATGCTTTCGCACATCGAACTCTCCTTCCAGCTGTTTTATAACTAGCATGGAGTCTCCGAATGCTTCCAGCATCTGAATTCCCATGGACAGTGTGATATGCAACCCGATTATTAGGGCTTTATACTCTGCTTCATTATTTGTGCAAGGCTTGTTTATTGAGCAAGATGTGTGCACAACTTCCCCCTCTGGAGATTTCAGGACTATGCCTACTCCTGCTCTGACCCTGGCTGACCCAGTGGCTGAGGGGTCAATTCTAGAAGTGCCATCAAAATATAGCTGCCACAAGGAGGGCTGCCCTTGAGCGGCTTCTAGGGTTTCATCTTCAGGAAGCTCGGTTCCAGCGGATAGTCTCCTGGTACTGAGTGCTCGACGAAGAAGTCTGCAATAGCTTGGCCCTTGACAGCCTTTCGCGGTACATAGGAGATATCAAACTCCATAAGGATCACCGCCCATTTGCCCAAGCGACCTTTGACTGCCGACTGGGACATAATATATTTTAGCGGGTCCTCTTTGGATACTAGGCTGATTTCATGCGACAACATATAGTGTCGAAGCTTCTTGACTGCGAAAACTAGTGCCAGACAGATCTTCTCAATATAAGTATATTTCTCCTCGGTCCTGACCAGTCTCCGACTGAGGTAGTAGAGGGCTTGTTCTTTCCCTTCTTCATTATTTTGGGCCAACATTGCTCCCAGGGAGTTGTGTGTGGCTACTATATATAATATCAACGGTCGTCCTTTCACCGGTGCGCCCAGCACTGGAGGAGTCTTCAGATAGTCTTTCAGCTTATCAAAGGCTGTCTGGCAATCTTCATCCCAGAAAAATGGAACATCCTTCATCATCAATTTCTGGAATGGCTGGCATCACCCTGACAAATTGGAAATGAACCGCCGGATATAAGCCAAGCGGCCCTGCAGTGATCTCAGCTCGGAGAGGTTCCTTGGTGCAGGTAGCTGCCGAATCGCTTTGATCTTTGCGGGGTCTATCTCGATTCCCCAGTATCTGACAATGAAACCCAAGAATTTTCCGCTCGATACTCCGAACGCGCATTTCATAGGGTTCAACTTCAATTCATACGGCCTCAGCCTCTGAAAAATGATTTGGAGGTCCTGTAAATGGTCTTCTTTCCTTCTGGTCTTGACCACCAGATCATCTATGTAGCACTAGACCTTATGGTAGAGTAACTGATCAAATATTTTGTTCATTGCGCGCTGATAAGTTGCGCCAGCATTCTTTAGTCCGAACGGCATCCTTTTGTAGTGATAGATGCCTTTAGGGGTTCGGAAGGCAGTGTGGACCCGGTCATGCTCCGCGATCCATATCTGGTTGTAGCCGGATGACCCATCCCTGAATGATAGGGTCTCATGGCCGGTTGTAGCATCAATCATGACTTCCGTTATCGGCACTGGAAAGTCATCATTGGGACAAGCTTTATTCAGATCTCGGAAGTCGACACATATCCGGATCTGTCCATTCTTCTTCTTCACGGGGATGATATTCGCTAGTCACGTGGTGTACTGATTTTCTTTGATAAATTCCACGTCAATGAGCTTGTCGACTTCTGTACAAATTTGAGTGATGAGCTCCAGCCTCATGCGCCACGGTGGTTGCTTCACCGGCTCTGCTTCAGGGCTGATCGCCAGCTCATGTTGCGAAACCGCAGGGCTCAGACCTGGCATTTCTCTGTAAGTCCAGGCAAAGCAATCTCAGTACTCTTGTAGTAGCTGGATATACATCTCCCGTTCTTCTGGGGATAGTTGGGCGCTGAGGAAGGTAGGCATATGGTCTTCCTCGCTTCCCAGGTTGACTTCTATCAACTCGTCGACTATAGCTTGTCCTCCATCTTCTATCTCCGAAGGTGCTGGTTGGAGGTCGACGAAACCTAGAATTCCATCTTCGGGGTTGAGGACCTCTATTTCTTCATTTGTCATCATCAGAGCCTTTAGAGAGTCCTCTGCTTCATTCAATAGCAGCTGTGCAGATTGCTCAATCAGCAAGTCCACTATCGTTGCAGTTTCCGAGGGCGAGAGAGCAACTTCATCCCCGTAGATAGAGTTGTAGCCATGATAGGCTGGTGGTTGTTTATTACCGGACTGGGACAGACTCCCAGTCTTGTAGCAGCAGTTGAGGAGGTCTCGCCCTCTGAGGCAGTTGTATCTTCCGTAGAAGTGGCCTTTTCTTTCCTGGCAGCATGTGCCTCTAGATCGAAGTTGGCTGATGCTTCCCCGATTGGCAGGAGAGGTGCTGAGGTCATCATCAGTAGGACTCTACTGGAGGGAGAGGTCCCTGCTTCTTCAACATCTTCGGCCTCGCTGCTGCTAGCCGTATCAAATTTGGCTTGAAGGGCCGCCTCTTCGGGATAGACCTGCTCCCAGCATCGGAAAGGAATCACGGTCTCCACTTCTTAATTTCTGGGCTGAGCCGGCTTAGCATATTCAGCTTCCGCTGAGTATTCATCAAAAGTTGCCCCCGGTGGGCTATCTTCAGTAGGGTAGAAGGCGGAGATGGTGTCCACCTCGTATCGCCCACTATAGTAGTATTCTTCCAGGGTGAAGCCCAACCCCGGGTGCTGAGAGACGCACCTCAGTTCCTTGTCCAGACTTGCGGGATGCCACATTTTCTGGAAAGCTTCTTTATTTTTATGAGATTGATCGGAGGGGATGTGTTGCTTCTGGAACATCCTGGCCATCCGGTCGATTGTGAACGCCAGACCTCGAATGGGAACTGACAAATTTTCTATGTCTTCGGGCAGGCAGCAGTATGTGTCTTCCCGAGTAGGGTGTTCTTCAGCCGTGTAGAACAAGCTGCTGGGCCCATCTATCTGCGCCACCTCCCAAGCTTTGAAAGGCACGACATTGGGGTTATCAATGTCGGGAATCGGCTTGGTGAGGCCGTTAGGGACTCCAATGTGGTCGTGCTACTGATAGACCTGGGCTTCATTTACTTCGGGGTATATAGCTGAAAGCGCTATTCTACCCACGTCCCTGGTGACGGTGATGTGAGAGACCGCCTTGGGCTTGACATATCCACGCGACGGTGGTGAATACCAGCTATCGCCGGATAAGCTTTTTGATGCCCCTACAGGGGTCTTGACTTCAGGGGCCTTTTGAGGCCGCTCTGCATATAGGTGAGCGTCTGCCAGATGACACTCAAACACTTCGAATGAGTAGGGATCAGCAAAGATCTTCTCCTCCTTCCCTTCGAGGCTGTACTTAATGCATTGGTGGAGCGTAGAGGGCACCACCATGATTTCATGTAGCCACGAACGGCCAAGTAGCGCCTTGTACAAGGTGCGGGAGTCGATGACATGAAACTGCACCTTCGTAGTGAAATCTGCCAAGGTGAGTGTGAACTTTGCCACCCCCATTGACACTTTACATTTCTCATTAAAGCTGGTGATATGCATATCTCTGACCTTTTCGAGACGCACGTTGAAGTGGTGCCTCTCGTAGATTCTGTAGGGCAGAATATTGACAGCTGCACATGGATCCACTAGAATTTTGTTCAGCTCCCTTCCGTTCAGGTGCCCCTTCATGTACAGCGGCCTGTTGTGGCTGATGGTGGGAAGAAGCATGTCTTCTTGAGTGAAGGTCATACTGGCTTTTGGCATTGCTTCAGCCAAGCAAGTCTCAAAATGAGCAGGCATCTGCAGAGCAGTGATGATCGCCTGTCGGGTCTCTTCACTCAGAGAGAGGATCTCCCAGATCGTAAATCTAGTAGGGAGCTTCTTGAGTAGCTTCATTATTCAGCTCCCAGCTCGGACATTTGAGAGCTTCATTTCTTCTACCCACCTGGGCTTGGGAGAGCCCTGAGCTGCAGCCCTTGACGGACCCACTTCATCTGCCTCGGACTCGGCACCTCTCTGGTTAGCACCGGATCCTTGTTGTTCTTCATCAGCCGCCGCAGGGCAAGCTCCATCTGCATTCGGAGCTTCCGAAGACTGTGCTGGTTGCGGGTGAACATTCCTGGGTGCTGGGTTAGCCTCCTGGCATGGCTACTTTCTCTTGGATATCTTCATAAATTCAAGGAATGAAGGGACTGCCTTGCCCCCACTCTTGTGGTATAGGCCCGGCGAAGGAGGGATCTGGACCCCCTTGACCTCCGGGGGAGGTGTCTTGTAGGGCTGCTCTCCCCTGAAAATAATGTTGCGGTTGGGCAGCGACTGGCGCGCCCATTTTCGGCCTGACCGGGTTGCATGTGTAGCAGTTGCGGCTTCGGCCTTGCCTCCCCTAATAGGGGGTGTGAAGCAGATCTCCTCTTCTTCCTCCTCTCCGGGCAGGTTGAAGAGTGCTGATAGAGTATTGCAGAAGACAACCTGCACTTTATCGGCCTTAGCGGCCCTTCTTTTCTTCTTCTTTTGTTTCTTCTTCCTTTTTACTTCAGCAAGCGCCTGCCCCCACAACAGACCGGCCTCCTTATCGGACGCCTCTTCAGCTTCTTCTTTTTGCTCAAGTGAGAGCTTCTCCAGTTCTTGCCATGGGACATGGTCCCGCACCAACAAGGGCTTCAATTCGGGCTACACGTACTCATCTAGCCCTTCAATAAGGTCTTGTAGTCTGCGGATCCCAGGACTGGTTTCCTTGACCACCGGCAGTGGAGTTTGTCTCCTCCGATTGTGTGTAGGTATTCTGATGACTACAGGTGGAGTGGTCCACACAGGTGCTGCCACCGGCGGAGCAGGTCGTGGTGTGACGCCACGGACATGTGCCCCCACTTTTGGGCGAGGTGCCCTCTTCTTTTTATGCTTTATAGGGACCTGCTGCCATCCCTGTTGTTCTTTCACGGGCTCCAAGAAATGAGTTTCATAGGTGCACTGCGTGCTTGCTTCAGAGATCTCCTCAGGTAATGCCTGGTATAGGGAGATCATGTTGACTCCTGCCCTTCTGGGAGGGGCTTCATGCGGTTGAGGAGGGTGCACCTTGTACTCTCCCAACTCTATTTCATTTTTCTTCACTATCCCTTCGATAATGTCCTTGAAAATATAGCAATCTTCGATTAGATGCCCCAGCATCTGGTGGTAGGGGCAGAACCTTGGACTGTCTTTTCTCTTCAGGTCCTCCGGCCTCTTCGGCTCTGGCAGGGTGACCACGCCATACTCCGTTACCCAGTCGAATAGAATCCTGGTCTTGTCCTTCGGAAAGGAGTAGGCTTTCTTCATCTTATCCCTCAACGAGGGACCTTCTTTGCCGTCTGCGGCTCTTGCAGGCTGTGGGGCGACCGCCTCCTCGCCTTTACCTTTTTGTTGCTCAAACGTCTTAATGTCAAGAGCATTTGGTTCTTTAGGCGCCTGGCGTCGCTCCACTGCCTTGCCCTTCTGGGTTGTGCCGGTAGCTGATGTAGGGGCACGTCTGACAAGAAAGGCTTCCACCTTGGGCACGACATTGTTTAATCGGTCAAATGACCGTATTTCCATTCCAATCATCTTTTCCAGAACCTCCGTTCTGAGGTTCTGTTTGCATATTTGTATAGCGTCCTCCTGATGCGGGGGCCGCTTGCACCTCATTCCGAGGTTCCTTCACCTCTTAATATAGTCGAGGGCTGTCTCATCTGCCCTATGTTTTGTTGAATAGAGTTCGGCCACTGTGACCTCCCTCTCTGTGACATGAAATCTTTCTCTGAACTTCCTCTGCATATCCGACCAGTCCCTGATTGACCCCGCCGGGAGGCTAGAGTACCATTCAAATGCGAGCCCTGTTAGCGAGGTCCCGAAAAATTTTAACAGGTATGACTCGTCCGTGGCCAGGTCGCCCATGACGGTTATGTAATAAGTGACATGCTCCTTCGGGGACCCCTTCCTGTTGAACTTGTCGAACTTTGGTAGCTTGTTGATCCCTAGGGGAAGCCGTTTAGCAGCATGGTGTGGCGGGTATGATACCGGATAGGCATCAAACGCGACGTAGTTGCCTTCACTTCTTTCTGCGAGCTTCAGGTCGATCATCCTTTCCACCATCATCCGGTTCATGACCGTGGGGTCAACTGGCTCCGGATAGAAGTGTGTCGGCTGTAGGTACGGGGTGACCAAAGTGGTCGCCTATGGAGGACGCAGCAGTGGGGGTGTCTGGTGCACCTGGGGGAGCACCGGCGGCATCAGCGGCTGCGGTTTTGATGGCCGTTGCTGAGTTGTCGCCATGCTCGGATCTAACGGCTGAGGAATGGTGTAGAGCGACGGAGGGTCGACAAGATGGACCACTCCCCGGGATGATTCGCCCTGGACTTCAGGCAGCTTAGCAGCCGATGACTACTCTATCTTCTCCATCAGCTGTTTCTTCATCAAGTCTATCTCTTGCCGATATCTTTGAAGTAGCATTAGGAACGACGGGTCCATAGTTGCAGTGCTAGGGATGGCCTCTGTTGCTTCCCTGGGCGTACCCTCGGGCAGGATGTCGAGGAGGACGTCATCTTCTTCTTCCACTGTCACTACATTGGCCATTAAAATAGCAGCTTCGTCACTCTGCTGGTGGTAGACCAGTGGTTGTTTTCCTTTAGCTACCGCCAGGAGCTCCCTTGCGGCTTCTGTTCTCTGAGTATTCTGCCCCGGCCTCGCGGCCAATTGAGCCAACTCGCGGGGGTCTTCGGGAAGTCCCCATATCGACTTAATGTGCCAACCATATTGCAGGTGAAGACCTACATCCTTCTTCTCTGTCGATGGACCCTCCTTTTAGCCTGATCCGGAATGGTCAACCTCTCGAACACAGAAATTCTTCTTTCTTCTTCCCGCCTTGGGGCGGTTTCATCGGCTTCGATCTCAAAGCCGTCATCATAGCAATTGTAATCAACTGACGACACCATCATCCTTTCTCCTGCATCTTCTTCAACTGCCATTGATGGGCAGTAGTCTTCATTGGCTGCGGCTACTTGCATCAGCCGCTGCTGTCCAAGCAAGGGGTTGCCTAGTCCTCAGAAATAATTATTGACCAGATTGGCCATCTCTTCCTGACCCCGTTCTTGATGCAGCACGGGGGACAGTTGTCGACCTCCCGCAGGAGGAATATAAGCTAGCAGAGCCCGGTCGACAAGTTGCTGAAATCTTCGTCCCACAGCAAGGATGTTGGCTTGGCGGGTGCAGGCCCGGAAACTTCTACGGCACGGAGGGTTCGCAACCACCTCTTCTTCTTTCGGGGCCAGGCCCCTTTCATTCCTCACTTCAACTTCGTCGCGTGTAGGACGACGTTGAACTGGTGCAGCTTGCTGAACAGGTTGGACCCTCTTGGGCACCCACACCTGCTTGAACTTTCTTGGCCTTGGGGCCAGCTTCTCTTGGCCATAGCGGCCAGCTTCTTCTCTTTCTGCCCTCCTTCCAGTGAGGGCTTGGTATGAGTTGTGGACAGGGACGGCGGGAACGACTCGGTCTAGGACTATTCGTGCGTCGCGTCCGTTGAGGAAGACGCGCACACCGCCAACCATCATGGATTTACCGGACTGAGACAGGGATCCGGTAACCACAGCAGTGCTCCTCCAGACCTGCTTACGCTGGTGACCTCCGGACTTGTTAGCAGCATTAGGGCAGGCCCCAGGGACGGCATGGTGCACCAGGCAGCTGGCGACCAAGGTTGGACTCTTGAGCGAGTCATGGCAGCATCGAGCCTTCAGAGGCTCCATCTTCTTTGTAGCTCCCTCGATGGGCTCCAAGGGTTCCACTTCCGGCATATCCACAAAGGCTAACCCCAAGAAGTTGGGGAAGCCAACACCAGTAGGGAAGTTGCCGAACACCGTGGGCACCGCCAGGTACCCTTGCGCATGACCGATAATGATCGAAGGGCCGAAGCCAACGCCAATCGGTCTAGTTATTATCATCATCGTTCGCTTGCCAAGATAAACAAATCGACGATCAGCAACCTTTGAGAGGGCCTCGAAGCCCAAGTATCTCGGCAAAGAGATGAAAGGTGACACTGGTCCCACCGGGCGTGCCAGACTGTTTGGATGGGATTTGTTGATTTTATTTTCTTTTTATTAAAAATTATTTTATTGATTTATTTGGTTTATTCACGCGTCGATCAACCAATTAATTAATCGGTAATTAACTGACTAATTGACTGCGCAGGCGTGCCAGTCACATAAGTGACAAGTTTATTATGCGCTCATTCTGACTTGTGTCGAGCGAGAGTGAGATTCGGTCGGGACTAGCAGTCCGCCATACCATAAAGGCTATGACGTTAATTACATCCCCCGCGAGGAGTTAAAACCTTTGATTAATTATCGAGATAATGGGCTGTCGAGGTCGGAATAAAGAATGCAAAGGATGCAAATGATCATGCAAGATATTATAATTTACCATGCATGGTTTATTAGGGCGGAACCCTCAATACGTGGCGGAGGATATAGGTCTGAGGATATAGGTCCGAAGACCACCATCACGCATGGCAAGAGCTTCCCGTTGGGCATTGCCCGGCTTTCTGCTAATGTCATTTGATATACCGAGGGCCCGCGCACTCAAGCATACATTGATGCGGCATGAGTGCTTAGACTGAAACATGATAATGAAGCTATGGAATCAGCCGATTCAGGTTTAGACAAACCAATTCACTCAATTTATTGATTACAGGGTTTATTTAATTCTATCATTAGCATTAGAAATCACCTCGGAGGTGAAGAGAGGGTTGAAACGGCACGACGATGCGATTCGGAATGAAACCGGCGCGGTACGCATAGGTATAGAGCTTAAAATGGCATGCGAACCGCAGGAATAGGTTAAAACGGAGCCACGGGGCATAGGTGTAGGGGGGAGGCCTTAAAACGGCGCGTCCCTTTGAGGGCACGCCGTAATGGGGTGCGCCGTTTTAAGGCGCACCATATTATGGCGCGCCGATTGCCGGTGGTGCCGGTTTAGCCCCATTTCACAGAAATCGAGGTTTTATTGGTTTATTTTTAGACTTATTAAAACATTTTGGAAGATTTTTGGAAGTTAACTGAGTTAATTATTCATCAGAACGGCCCCGGGCCGTCCGAAAGTCAAGTCATATGCTCGCGCGAGGTTCATACTCGAGCGCGGCGATTGTTTCGTGTCAAGCCGATTTGTTAAGTTAGTTTATTAAACAGCTTATTTAACTCATTCGAGCCAAAAATTCGGCAGCATCTCCCCGTCCCGGAGGACTTGTCGGGGAGAAGCGGGGAGTACTCACGTAGCGGAGCAACCCCTAAAAGTCGGGTGGCACAACGGCGGCCGGTAAACCTGAACGGATAGGAAAACCCCGAGGGCTAGCCTACTAGGGGCACCAAGTCCGTGGGTGGAGAGTAGATGGGTAGCGCGACTCATAACGGGAGCGAGCGAAGACCCCGAGGGCTAGCCTACGAGGGGCACGCGACCCGAGTCGATACCACGTCTAAGTCAGGACGATCGATAGAGAGGGAAAACCCCGAGGGCCAGCCTACGAGGGGCACCCATGTCAGGGCCACCACAAGGGCCGCTAAGGGCTGTGGATTTGAGGTGTTGGGATTAACCCAATTACTGCGCACTCATTGGTCTTCAGGGATCCATTATTGGCAAATGAACTCCTGTAGACCGAGTGAATAGGATGAGAAATTTGGGAATGTTCCCCTCCCCGGGTCACCGAATCTCACTGACGAGATGGTAAAACAGCGCGGTGGGAAAACTTGCACAGTTAGCAGACTAGAGTCAATGTCTATAGGTATGCCTATATGCGCGCATATAAATGTTAACTGGTTAATGCATCAGTCATCATGCGATGCTTAGAAAATGATGACGAGGAGTATGGGGACGGCCTCATTATTGATTTGTTTTCTTCCTTTTTGTTTGTGATGTGATGAATGATAAATATGATGAGCAAATAATAATGATCTCAATCAACCTATGAACATGTGAACCATGAACCTAGGCAATCAGAACAAGCTCTAGCATGGGCAATGCTATCTCAATCGAACTAAACTAAAGAAAGAAAAGAAAAACACACGCCGGAGCGTGGAGCAATGGAATAAATAAAACACACCACGTGGGTGGAACAAGTAAAGGAAATAAGAGATATAAGAGAGAGAAAATCAATGCCCAATACTAAGGAAAGAAACGTGATCGCCACTAAGGTAATAAAACAAGCCAAAGATCTGAATAATACCTTAGAAATAGGAGGATGATGCACTCGCCCACGGGAGATGGAAACCAATGAAATCTGTAGATCTGCTGAATGTAACGGTCTAGCACCTATGCGTCACAGGATTGTGACGATCGTCCGATGAACCGTTAGAGGAACCAGACGCATCTGACCGAGACCGTCAGAGTGTCTGCAGAATAAGCTCGTGAATCCTTCAAACTCCAAACTTTCCAGCCGGCTAGAAAGCTTGGGCCTCGTCTGATGAACCCTGTAATAGCTTCCAAAGAACGTGAACACAAGAAAGTAACCCCAAATTAGCCCTTCAAACAAGTGTAGTATCAATAATCAAAGAACTTAAGATCATTCAAAAGGAAAAGGGAATACCGGGGAAGTTTGGTTTTTTTAACCCCTCTGGGTGTTTTAAAACATGGGAAGGATGTTTAGATGATCAAAACAAGTGGAAGAACGTGGGAGAAAGGAGTGGGACAATGCTATGATGAGAGGAACAAGGGAGGAACACAAGTGTTCAAACTATGAACTTTAAAACCCAAAACCGAAGTACTCCCTTGACTGTGATGCAGATGGACGTAGAAATCAATTCTCCTTGGTTGGATGTGGCTCCAGAACGCGGCAGCACTTCGACGCAAACTCCATATTTCTCCGCTTAGGCCATGAAGTTAAGGGTGCTATTTATAGACCCTCCAACTCTCCGGTCGAGCATAGGATAATCCAGCAAGAAAGGAGGATAATTCTTAGCAAAATCTTGAAGATAATACTCCCAAGAGTCCATAGAAATAAATAGAATGATCTGAGGATCAGATTTGGAAGAGAAATCATAAGATCAAACTCTCAACTTGACCACGGAGTAGCAGAGAAAAGACCAGACCAGCCAAGACTCTCTGTTGGATGTAACGGCTGCACGATAGACTGCCACATGAACGTAACGCGCTAGGGGAAGACCGTCACACTAACCTTATCTCTTAAGAAGATAAAATCAATGGAAAGAAGTTCTAAACAGTTGGACTCTGATTGAATGTAATGGCCATGGGATGATGCGTTAGAGGAACGTAACGGTTGCACGACAGACCGTTAGAATCAACGGATAGGCAAAAGGATAAGGATTGAAACAGGCCTTATGCTGTAGGACTCTTCAAGATCTAACGGCCCAGGGCCAATGCGTTAGAATAACGTAACGCCCCTGGAATAGACCGTTAGAGACAATGAGGATCCAAAAGTGATAAGAGCTTGCTAAGCTTCATCAGATGACAAGAAACCAAGGAATCAAACCCAACCAAGGAATCAAGACTCATGAAATAGACCTCGAATCTGATCAAGAAGGTTCAATGAAAGGTGATAACTCGGAGCATCATATAGAATGAATAAGGAGATGACCCAACCTATTGGTCACAAAACGGGTGTCTACAGATGCCCCTCCTTAACGTCCTCTTTGCAGGGGAGCGAGTGGAGGTGAGGCGAAAGCAAAATGAAACATGGAGATGAAATGGAAGTGAAGCGGAGCAGACCGAAAAGCGGGCGTTAAGGCAAACAACACCCGTTCTCAACCAACAAGCGATAGGAATTTTCTGGAAAACTTCGAACTACTCACAAGGGAATAGCCAACCAAAGATGTTAGCTAGGTGCGATTGATAAACACAGATCCAGAGGGGGGTGAATGGATCTTTCAAAGAATTCTACCCAATTTAAACTTCGCATGAGATGATAACAACAAGATCAGTGGACAATTGATCAACCATAAGATATGCAAACTCAATTAAACTCTAGGATATAGATAATCAATTAAATCACGGTCCTAGCATGCATCTAGTGGAAGCAGGCAATCAAACAAACCACTGCACAAGGATTTTTAGGTGGTTCGGTCCAAAGACCTACGTCCACCCCTCACTCCCAACCGGAGTGAGGCTTCCACTAGTAACACTAGCACAGCAGACTCAGTCTGCAACAAATGCTGCCAAACAGCTTGACCAGGGGAACAACCTCCCCTCTTCCTCCTAACCGGAGGGACACCCCAAGTGACTCCCAGCCACTTGGAAACCAGAGACGTACAGTCTCTCTTCCTCCAAACCGGAGGGAACACCTAGTCTTGCAACCCACAAGACTAGAACCGGAGGACCAATCCTCCCTTCCTCCAAACCGGAGGGAAACCTAGAGACCCAAGTCTCTCTTCCTCTGAAACCCAGAGGGCAGCACAAGTGACCCCAAGTCACCTGCAAACTAGGGGTCTCGGACCTCTCTTCCTCCCAACCAGAGGGACCCCTGGACTCGAAACCTACAAGCCCAGAACCGGAGATAAATCTCCCTTCCTCCAACCCGGAGGGAAACAACCGATGACACCTTGTCAAAGGTAACCAGAGACGCAAGTCTCTCTTCCTCCACACCGGAGGGAACCCGACCTCACACTAGAGGATCGGAAGAACAGCAAGTGAAGTGTTCAAAGGAAAAACAAAAACGCAGCAACAGAAAGCTGAAAAGATAAAATCAAATGTGGCTCTCGCAGGAGCTGGCTGGCCTGGATTTGATCCACGGTCCAGCAGGAACTTCTTCTTCTGCTTCTCTCTTTCTCCCAGCACGAACTCTCTTTTCTTCTTCTTCTTCTTTCTTTCTTCTTCTTCTTCTTCTCACTGCTTCAGCCTTCTCCTTCTTCTCACTTCTTTTCTTCTTCTTCTCTATTCTCTGTATCGTGGAGGCACTCTCTGCTCTTCAGCTTTTCTTGATGGCTCTCTACATTTCGATCACCCTCAGCCGATGGAGGAAACTCCATATTTATACCAGCAGCAGGCAGCTAGGGCTTATGCTCTTTTCGATTCCCGCCCAAGCTTCAGTGGTCCACGTGTCAGCATTTCAGCCTCTAGGATCACGTGCAAGTCTTGATGGCCTCATCTATTAAACTTGTCAGATAATCAGTTGAATAACCTGTCAGTTAATCAGTCGAAGACAGTATCAGCTTAAGGCAATGTTCAGACTTCATTCAGCGAGCAAGGCACACATAGACGACTGTATAGACTTAGTTAGTTCAGGCCGCTAACAACGAGTGTATAGACTTAACGAAATAGTGAGTGTACAGACTTTAGAGTTAACGTGCCAGAGAAACCAGTGTACAGACTTCATGCTGTACAGACTTGATGTTATCAAAAGACCTTTGGACATCAGCCCAAGGCGTCAACGCTTCCATCGTGTAGCGTCGCCTCAGCTCCTCAAGCGAGATGCTCATGCCCTTGGCAACTGGCCAATGCGTCAACGCATCCAGTGTCAGCGTCGACGTAGTGAAGAAGACAGAGAGTGAAAGACGCACAATTGCGTCTACGTAGTCAGCCAAGTGCGTCAACGCACTAAAAGCACAGAACCCATGAAGACAGACATGCTGTACAGACTTTGATGCTCAAAGACGATTGTATAGACTTTGCCTTAGAAACGAGTGTATGGACTTTGAACCAACAAATGAATAAGTATGTACACTGAGGGAGTGTATAGACTTGGAACCCAAAGGCAGTGTACAGACTTGGTAAGTCTGAGCCAATGTACAGACATCAAGTGAAGACCAGTGTATAGACTTCTCGTGAAAACCAGTGTACAGACTTTGAGGCGTTTGATGGATGTATATACTTAGCCTTTGAGGAACGATCTATAGAGTCTGAACGTGAAGGCAGGCTGTATAGACTTGAAGCGCTTGAAGCGATGTACAGACTTGGTGGTTCGAACAGTGTACAGACTTGTGAAGGCTTCAGCGTTGTACAGACTTGGAAGTTCCACTGTGGATGTATGGACTTGATGATCCACTGTGGATGTATAGACTTGAATGAGTGAAGCCGATGTACAGACTTGGTGATGAGACACCAATGTACAGACTTGTAAAAGCGAAGCCAATGTACAGACTTTGAGAGACATGAACACTGCGATGTTCAGACTTTAGCAGTGTATAGACTTGGCCAAACGTAGGAAAAGCTATGAATGTATAGACTTGGCCAAACATAGGAAATGCCCCCAATGTGCAGACTTGATCATCTAGATTCAAAGCAACCGATGTATAGACTTGAACGCTATACAGACTTCTCGAAGTGATGCTTGAGCAAAGAGACAGTGTATAGACTCTATGATGAAAGGCTGATAGAGCGAGCGATGTATAGAGTTGGAGAAGAAGACGCACTGTTCACACTGTACAGACTTGACGTTGGAATGAGACTGTACAGACTTGCTAAGACGATCGGATGAAGAATGCATTGTGTGGACTTTGATGAAGAGCCCAATGTATAGACTTGACGTTGAAAGCTGAAGGATTGAGCGATGTATAGACTTGGAGGATGCTGTGCAATGTATAGACATCCAATGAATGAAACGCTGTACAAGTGCTCAAACAGTCCGATGTATGAACTTGTATAAACCTGATGAATGAACTGAGGGGTCGACCCATTGAACAGGCTAACATGAAAAAATCCAGATAATAAACAATCCAGATAACAAACAATAGCAATCATGAAATGCATCAACAATAAATGAAATGCACCAATGCACACAACACATAGCCTCTGCCTGTTCGTTGGTTATGTAGTTCAGATAAGATGTTCAATGAGACATACATATGCAACCCAACCAGTTAAATGCAGATTCAAATAGATGATGACTTATAGTGTTTGCTATCATCAAAATCACAGGGACACAACAATCTCCCCCTTTTTGATGATGGCAACACTATGAGTCATACTGACTTGATCAAAAACATTTTTCCCCCTTTGACTTCAGTAAAAAGACATTAGTTGAAGAGGGAGGAATAATACTGCATAAGATGAGTGAATTAAAAGCACCCCCTTTGACTAAACTCCCCCTTTATGGCAATTAGCTCTCCCTGAATAGAATAATAATCAGAACGTTTTAAAGGTTGAAACCAAATAAGATGAAGGGAGAATATCAACAAGAGCACAGGGACACTCAAGAATGCTGACTAGATCTCTCCCTTTATGAAAAACACTCAGCATGACATGGAAGCTCCCCCTAATTAGATGGAGTGAAAGAGGTGATGAGCATCTATCAGCAAAGCACATGGGTATTCAAGAATTACCACAGTCTGTAATTACAGTGAATAAATGAGAAAGCAGGATTTTCATTAGCACACCAAATTCATAAATCTTTATAAATGAATTTCAGATTCTTCAATTATAATAGATTATGAATGAGTTTAAACTTACCATCATGATTTAAGAGTGATGTATTTAAAGTTTATCAGGAAAATTCATTACTCATATCAGAAGCATCTTTTAATAAAGATGAACCATCAACTCATTTGTTATTCATGTTGAACCTCATTCCATCTTACTCATTTAAATTCAATGACTCCTATGGAAGTTACACAAGATAGTATTGAGATTAAACATAAATAAATGAGAATGAACTTCTCTTTAAATTTTCAGAATTTTCTATTGAGCATCACTCATTTTTCCTGAGCAAGTTTGGTTCAGTCAACACCTTTTTACATGAGGCACAACACGTCTTAGGTGAAGTGACCCAGTTACTCAGTGTGACAACCACATTGCCTCTTAAAGAAAATAGAGTTAGCAATGGAGTATCTTTTTACATGAGGAGACACCTTGATCAGAGGCCAGAATCCCCAGTGACTCAACACAACCATGCCATTGCTCTGCCAAATTTTCAAGCATTTTGAAAAGAGAGTTAACTATGGCACTTCATGACATGGGCTTACCCTACTTCATTGATAGAGAACCTAGTTTCTCTGTGACCAAAGTCATTGCTCTTGCTTTGAATTTTTAAGTGTTTTCAGATTTTTCAAACAAAACTCAGTACACTTGAAATGTTTAAGAACAATACCTTCTACATGTATCTTAACCAAAGAAAGCCATGTCTTTTAAAATTTTAGATTTCAGAAGGTTTTGCATGAAGTTCATGAGACAACTGGTTAAGATTTATTAAGTAGAATGAATCAGATATTTTCAAGACTTTTACATTAAAACTTTGGAAATACATTAGACTTAAATCAATTTGATTTATCAAAACATTCTTAAGCCAGTATAATAGAAGATTCTTCATTTCAGAATGTGTCTGATTTATGTCTAGGGTGCACTAACTAAAATCTCCCTCATTCAGATGAATCAATGACATTGTCAGTAAATCAATGGAGTCAACAAAGTAATTTTATTGAGAGAATAGCAGAGAGCAATCAGAAGCCAGCATTAAAGACTAGAATTTAGTCAGATTAGCTTGGACTAGACTTGACAAGCTATCGAGAAATGTGAGTGATAGGAACAAGCTAGCAGTTGAACTTCAAAGCGAACAGAATCAATAGCTAAGTCTGGAATACAGACAGATCAGCTATATCAGTGTAGACAGCAGAGAATTCAAGAGAACCACACATATGCCAAGAATGGATCAGATTGCTAGACAGAAGGAGTTCAAGAGGTGTTGAAGAGTTCAAACAGGAATGCTCCCCCTTTCTAGATGCATAAACTGAAACCCTCCCTTTTCTTTTGAAAAATTTCATGATTAAATGATGCCACTCTAAGATGCAATTAGATGCATTAACTACTCAGGAAGGGCATGAAGACCCTGAAGGGTATTAGACTAGTCAAATGTGCATGATATGCAGTGCAGCTCCCCCTGACGGTATGCATTCAAAACATTTGAAAATCATTCATGAGTCATGAATTCTAGATGTATGCAGTCACAGAATGAGCATATCCAGACGCAACAACTATTGCATGGAAATGCAAACATGCATGTTTAAACCACTAATTAACAAATCTATCTATATACCTAATGCCATCTAAGCAGACTCATTGAAAAGTCAAGAGACTTACCTGAGAAGTGCATGAGTGGGGTTTACCTTTTTAGGGTGTCTTGGTTTATTTGCCCCTTTTATTTCTCGTTCCCAAGACACACCTGCAAAAAGTTTCTCACTTGGCACATTTTGGTACCCAAGTTTCCTTGGGTCCTGCAGGGTTAGTGGCATTTTGATGGGATGTTTTCCAAAGCTTCTGAGCCATCATATCATCATGTTTTTTCATATAGCAACTAGGCATGGAATGTCCAGACCGACCACAATAATCACATGAACCACTCTTACTATGCATGTAAGAAGGTGTGCTAAATTCATGAGCATGAATGTTTCTGTTTTTACCACCACTTTGTTTCAGATGGTCAGAAAACCAGCAATCAGTCACCTTGTGACCTTGCTTTCCACACTCAAAGCATGTGAGGGATTTTCTTGTTTGAACAGATTTGTTCCTACCAAACACACTTTGTTTAACAAATTTAGAGTTGACCTTCTTTCTCTGAGAATGCCTGCAGTCTTTGACTGTATGGCCAGGTTTTTCACAGTGATAGCAGAAGATGGAATTTCTTCTACCAACATTAAGCCAGCAGTCAACCGCCCTATGGCCTGACTTGCTGCAGGTGGAACACACCATGTGTTGGCCCCTGGACCCATTTTTGTTCCTTTTAAAGACATGCTGATTTTCATACAAATTGACATGATTAGAATTTGAAAAATATTTGCCTTTACCTTTGGCAAACCAACATTGTTCACTAACATGACCTGTTTTTCCACAATGATAACATGAAGCATCAGGCTTCCTAGCAGCATGGTTTCTATCAGAAAGATTTCTTGAATGTAAAGTTCCACTAGTATGCTCATCCTTTAACATCAATCTGCAATCTTCCATTATGTGACCTCCTTTCCCACAATAATAACATGACCCCTTTTTAATATGAATGTGTGAGAGATCATGTGAATTGTGTGTAGCCTTCTTTATAGTAACAGGAGTGTCTTTATCCTTCTTCTGTGAAGTTTCACCCTTTTTCAGTTTTTGATTTTGTTCCACAGTTTTAGGTTTCACAGTGGATTTTTGTGCAGTGAATTGGAAGACAGAGGGAGCAGAGGTTGTGTTCTGATTGGTAGCTTTGACAAAAACAGTAGATGTTTCATTCCCATTACTCCTTTTATTTGTCGGACTATAGCCCAGTCCCTTTCTCTCAAAGTTATCACTCTTTCCAAGAAGCTTATTCAGATTGTCCTTTCCTTTGACAAATTTTGATAGAGAATTTTTCAAATCTTTAATCTCAGAATTCAAGCCACAAATATTAGCTTCATATTTGGACAGATCTGTTTCACAGGAAATGACTTGTTGATGCAAGGCATCATTCAGACTTTTGAGTTTTTCAACTTCCTGTTTTAGTTTTGTTTCATTGTCAGCTTCAGATAGGGACTTATAATGATCATCAACTTCTTGTTGAAGGGATGTGATAGTAAGCTCATATCCAGCTATTTTCCGTTCACTGCAACTGACATTTCTATTTAACATTAAGTTGATGGTTTTTAGACTCTCAATTTCTTGTTCAGCATTCATCAACCTATCAGAATTATCCACACTCACACACTTACCTTTTTCCATTGTCATTAGCCTATCTGTCAGCTGGGTGTTTAGATGTTTCAACTCATTGATTTCCTCTTTCAGTTTACTGTTCTGCTCTAGGAGATCAGCATCAAGCACCCATTCATCTGAGAGAGACTGACATTCATGAAACATTTCCTGTTGTTTTTCAGATTGAAGTTTGTCAAGATTTTTCTGAATCTCTGAATTTGTTACTCTATCAGCCTCTAGTTTTTCAGAAATCAATCTATTTTCTTTTTCAAGATTTATTGATTTGAGTTCAAATTCCTTGAGCTGATTATTGAGTATTTCATTTGCAGATTTCATTTTTTCCAATTCAGAGTTGACACATTCTAATTCTCTCACCAATTTTTCATTTTGAACAATATCATTGTTGTGAGCCTGATCAACTAAGCTAAGCCTTTCCTTTAGTTCAGCAATTTCACAAACAAGCTCTTGACTCTCCTTTTTGTGTAGACCAACTTGTTTCATAAGAGATTGTTTTTCAGATTTGAAATGATCTAAGTCTGAACTAATAGAATCAAACTCTGTTATCTGTCTTCTAAATATTTCATTTTCAGTTTTCAGAGTTTCAAGATTTTCACCTCCTAGTTTTTCCAACTTCTGTTTCAGTCTTCTATACCTCTTACTCATTTTTTCATGGGAGTGTAACAGATCAGCATAGGCATCTACCCAGTCATCTAAAGTGAAGCTAGAGAAGGGGATGATTACCTCTTCAGCATCTTGGAATTCCTCTTGATCACTGCTATGGTTGCTCTCGTCAGCCATCACGCAGTTGTCCTCATTCATCCTCTGAGCTAGCTTCAGCTGATCCAGAATGTCCTTAGCGGACCTGCAGTCATAAAAACAAGAATGTAGAGCCTTGTCAGTAGCTGCTCTCATCAGGTTAAAGGCTTTCTGATTTTCTCCATATTTTGACTTGTGACTTTTAGTCCATTTGGACTTTTCCTTTGGCAATCTGTGGGGACCTTGTGAAATTAACTTCCACAGATCCGGATTAATCATTTTCACATAATTGTGAAGACTGCTAATCCATGAGTTAAAGTTAGAGCCATTGAAAACCGGTGGAGAACCCATTGAATAAATCGGCAACCAGATTAATGCAGCAAAGGGTAGAAACAGAAATGCACCAAGGGACAACAGGATCCTCTGCAGATCGTTGGATCTGATCAATCAGAGAACCGCTCTGATACCAATTGTTAGCTAGGTGCGATTGATAAACACAGATCCAGAGGGGGGGTGAATGGATCTTTCAAAGAATTCTACCCAATTTAAAATTCGCATGAGATGATAACAACAAGATCAGTGGATAATTGATCAACCATAAGATATGCAAACTCAATTAAACTCTAGGATATAGATAATCAATTAAATCACGGTCCTAGCATGCATCTAGCGGAAGCAGGCAATCAAACAAACCACTGCACAAGGATTTTTAGGTGGTTCGGTCCAAAGACCTACGTCCACCCCTCACTCCCAACCGGAGTGAGGCTTCCACTAGTAACACTAGCACATCAGACTCAGTCTGCAACAAATGCTGCCAAACAGCTTGACCAGGGGAACAACCTCCCCTCTTCCTCCCAACCAGAGGGACACCCCAAGTGACTCCGTGCCACTTGGAAACCAGAGACGTACAGTCTGTCTTCCTCCAAACCGGAGGGAACACCTAGTCTTGCAACCCACAAGACTAGAATCGGAGGACCAATCCTCCCTTCCTCCAAACCGGAGGGGAACCTAGAGACCCAAGTCTCTCTTCCTCTGAAACCCAGAGGGCAGCACAAGTGACCCCAAGTCACCTGCAAACTAGAGGTCTCGGACCTCTCTTCCTCCCAACCAGAGGGACCCCTGGACTCGAAACCTACAAGCCCAGAACCGGAGATAAATCTCCCTTCCTCCAACCCGGAGGGAAACAACCGATGACACCCTGTCAAAGGCAACCAGAGACGCAAGTCTCTCTTCCTCCACACCGGAGGGAACCCGACCTCACACTAGAGGATCGGAAGAACAGCAAGTGAATAGTTCAAAGGAAAAACAAAAACGCAGCAACAGAAAGCTGAAAAGATAAAATCAAATGTGGCTCTCGCAGGAGCTGGCTGGCCTGGATTTGATCCACGGTCCAGCAGGAACTTCTTCTTCTGCTTCTCTCTTTCTCCCAGCACGAACTCTCTTTTCTTCTTCTTCTTCTTTCTTTCTTCTTCTTCTTCTTACTGCTTCAGCCTTCTCCTTCTTCTCACTTCTTTTCTTCTTCTTCTCTATTCTCTGTATCGTGGAGGCACTCTCTGCTCTTCAGCTTTTCTCGATGGCTCTCTGCATTTCGATCGCCCTCAGCCGATGGAGGAAACTCCATGTTTATACCAGCAGCAGGCAGCTAGGGCTTATGCTCTTTTCGATTCCCGCCCAAGCTTCAGTGGTCCACGTGTCAGCATTTCAGCCTCTAGGATCACGTGCAAGTCTTGATGGCCTCATCCATTAAACCTGTCAGATAATCAGTTGAATAACCTGTCAGTTAATCAGTCGAAGACAGTATCAACTTAAGGCAATGTTCAGACTTTATTCAGCGAGCAAGGCACACATAGACGGCTGTATAGACTTAGTTAGTTCAGGCCGCTAACAACGAGTGTGTAGACTTAACGAAATAGTGAGTGTACAGACTTTAGTAACTAGAGAGTGTATAGACTTTAGGCGTTCTGTTCAAGACAAAACCAATTTACATACTTCATGCTGTACATACTTGATGTTGATCAAAAGACCTTTGGACATCAGCCCAAGGCGTCAACGCTTCCATCGTGCAGCGTCGCCTCAGCTCCTCAAGCGAGATGCTCACGCCCTTGGCAACTGGACAATGTGTCAACGCATCCAGTGTCAGCGTCGACGTAGTGAACAAGACATAATGTGAAAGACGGACAATTACGTCTACGCAGTCAGCCAAGTGCGTCAGCGCACTAAAAGCACAGAACCCATGAAGACAGACAGGCTGTACAGACTTTGATGACAAAGACGATTGTATAGACTTTGCCTTAGAAACGAGTGTATGGACTTTGAACCAGCAAATGAATAAGTATGTACACTGAGGAGTGTATAGACTTGGAACCCAAAGGCAGTGTACAGACTTGGTAAGTCTGAGCCAATGTACAGACATCAAGTGAAGACCAGTGTATAGACTTCTCGTGAAAACCAGTGTACAGACTTTGAGGCATTTGACGCGTGTATATACTTAGCCTTTGAGGAACGATGTATAGAGTCTGAACGTGAAGGCAGGTTGTATAGACTTGAAGCACTTGAAGCGATGTACAGACTTGGTGGTTCAAACAGTGTACAGACTTGTGAAGGCTTCAGCGTTGTACAGACTTGGAAGTTCCACTGTGGATGTATAGACTTGATGATCCACTGTGGATGTATAGACTTGAATGAGTGAAGCCGATGTACAGACTTGGTGATGAGACACCAATGTACAGACTTGCAAAAGCGAAGCCAATGTACAGACTTTGAGAGACATGAACACTACGATGTTCAGACTTTAGCAGTGTATAGACTTGGCCAAACGTAGGAAAAGCTATGAATGTATAGACTTGGCCAAACGTAGGAAAAGCCCCCAATGTGCAGACTTGATCATCCAGATTCAAAGCAACCGATGTATAGACTTGAACGCTATACAGACTTCTCGAAGTGATGCTTGAGCAAAGAGACAGTGTATAGACTCTGTGATGAAAGGCTGATAGAGCGAGCGATGTATAGAGTTGGAGAAGAAGACGCACTGTTCACGCTGTACAGACTTGACGTTGGAATGAGACTGTACAGACTTGCTAAGACGATCGGATGAAGAATGCATTGTGTGGACTTTGATGAAGAGCCCAATGTATAGACTTGACGTTGAAAGCTGAAGGATTGAGCGATGTATAGACTTGGAGGATGCTTTGCAATGTATAGACATCCAATGAATGAAACGCTGTACAAGTGCTCAAACAGTCCGATGTATGGACTTGTATAAACCTGATGAATGAACTGAGGGGTCGACCCATTGAACAGGCTAACATGAAAAAATCCAGATAACAAACAATCCAGATAACAAACAATAGCAATCATGAAATGCATCAACAATAAATGAAATGCACCAATGCACACAGCACATAGCCTTTGCCTGTTCGTTGGTTATGTAGTTCAGATAAGATGTTCAATGAGACATACATATGCAACCCAACCAGTTAAATGCAGATTCAAATAGATGATGACTTATAGTGTTTGCTATCATCAAAATCACAGGGACACAACAAATGACGCATGTCTGGAGGAACTAACAACTAAGGAAAGGAAAATATGGCTGGCCATCGGAGGCAACGGAAAGGAAAGAGACGATTAACTAAACTCCAGACAGGAATCTTCAGCCAACCAGATCAAGCGAACAGATCGAAGGAAACCGTCCAACTCAGAGTGAAATGACTCTCCTTACTCGTGATCAAGAACACAGCTATTCACCATCATTGAGACATCTGGATAGACGAGGAGTTCATGAATGCTCAAAGAATGCGTATGATGCATGCTGGGCTAAAATAAAAGAAATTATCAAAATAAATGTAAAGAAATATAAAGTAATAAGATACTCGAGAATAATATTGCTAGACCGGAGAAATCAGGGTCAGGACACCATCTGCAACCACGGCGTGCAAGACAGAACCATCGTCCCCGAACCTTTCCAACCCAACAGCCTATCCAATGATTAAACATGTGCACTTAGATCATCATCATTTTTGTTTAAGGGGAACATCAGATCCCAGAGCACATGAATGACCAGCCGGTTCTCGAGATAATATATCATAGATAACATATAGTAATGCATTAAAGGGTAAGGATTCGAGATACTGTACCTGACTTACCTGCCTGACGAACAGCAAAGCATGATGTTGTTCATAACTTCATTCATGTCCAAAGATTAGCCAATGATAATTAATATGAGCATAAAACAAGGCATAACCATTTGTACGCATGAGAAGCATCAATAATATGCACCATGATAGAAAATGCAACCATTCTATAATCAAATAGACCATTCCATTCATCAAGAAACTTGCAAGCTGTAACGGCCTAGAAATGGTGCGTCACACCATGTAACGGTCTAGGACTGGACCGTTAGACATTGGCGGTTCAAATTCTTCAATACCAAAATTCAACTGACCTGACGGTCTCAGGGATACGCGTCAGAGAATGTAACGGTCTGGCAACAGACCGTCACATTTCCTGAGCATTCAAAAAAAAAACAAGCCGAACGGTCACGGCCTCATTCAAGCATTCACAGCCCCAACACCCCCAAAACCCCAACTGAGACCCACCATCGAGGACCACCGATGACCATCGACGAGATGGCTGGCGACGAGCCTCAACCGCCGAAGAGGAGGGAGAGAGGAATGAAAAAGAAGGCCATACGAAGGTTTAGGGCACGAGTGGACCGCGGGGAGGTCCCACCGGTCGAGGAGCAACGGACGGCGATGAGAGAGCCAAGAGAGGAGGAGGAGGCTCCAACAGTTGAGGAGGACCAAGGGGAAGCACCCCAGGACGAAGGAGAACCCATTGCAATGGAGAAAAAGAGGAAAAGGCGGCAGGACCGAGAGGTAGGCCCCTTCGCCCTAATTTTTAGATTTTAATTTTTATGAGTTTTTATGTGTATGCATGCATAAATGGGGGGTAGAGAATGGGTCTATGAACCCATTAGGATCATATGTAGGCCTTTTGGTTAAAGTGAGAAGGCAACAGAAACAAAAGGGAAAACGCCCTTTAGCAGAGAACGTGACGGTCCTTCCAGCGACCATCATGAACCTAACGCATCACCCCTGGTGCGTTAGAGCCGTGTGACGCCCCACCCCAGGGCCGTCACAACCACCAGAGATCCAAAACTGATTTTTAGGTTTTCAGTTATTCAATTTTTTTTTTGTGTTTTCATTATATGAATGCTATGCAATGATTCTATGATGCAATTGACTAACTTATTCTCTAAATGAATGCAGGGGAAGAGGCGAATAAGAATCTCATGGCTCCAAATCCGGGCGGTCTACCAGGCACTGCCCGACTACCAGAGAGAGAGGCTTGCAGCGATGGGATTCGCCGAGGTGCTCAGCATCGAGGTGATCAGGATGGACACGCCGCTGCTGTACGCATTGCACGAGAGATGGGACCCGATCAGCAGGGCGTTCATCTTCCCGTGGGGTCATATGATCCCCACGCTGGAAGACATAGCGAGGATCACTGGGCTGAGAGTGCACGGAGCCGCAGTGACGGGCTGGACCTACAGGGACTACCGAAAAATGGCCCAAGAGCTGCTGGGGCTGGATTTAATCAGGCCGGGCGAGACGTCATCTCAGCTCTCACGATCGCGACTGCAGGAGAGCTTAGGACTAAGAGGAGCAGCGATCGCAGTGGGAGAGCTACCTGAGGAGCATATAGACCGAGTGATAGAGATGGTGCACCCACATGTGGCGGCAAAGGTGGGACAGGAGGGAGATCGCGTCCTGAGATGGTTCCTAATGCTTTTGTTCGGGAAGCTGCTATTTGCGACTCGAGCGGATGTGATCAGCTGCAGATTGCTGCCGATGATCAGAGATTTAGGCAGAGTTGGAAAATACGCATGGGGGGCGGCAGTGCTAGCTTTCCTGTTCGAGTCGCTCAGCACCACGGATCGGCAGACGATGCTGGGCGGCTTCTCGCCTTTCCTACAGGTAAACATAAATGCTTCCTATTATGCTCATGATTATGCAAGTGCAAATGATTATGCAACCGACTAATACTGACTTCTATAGGTAGATCTGGAGCTACATGTACCTCCCGGGCATCGGGAGAGGCACACTACTCCACCCCGGGCGGATCCCGATCGCCAGACGATGGGTGGTTGCGAGGGACCCGGGGTCGATCACCAAATTGACCCGGGCGATCCAGGATGATTTGGATTCCTTCCCACACACGGCGGTAAGCCCGGAACTCTAAATGCTTTCTCATGCTTTTATGTGCTTCTGTATGCTTATGAATGAGTATATGCTGACAAACTAACATGATTATCAGGTGAGATGGACCTCGTACCGGGATGAGAGTAACGAGGGCCAGCCATGGGTTTAGATAGCCCTATCCTACCAGGGACAAGACGTATGGTTGCATTGCATCAACATCATCGAGCCGCTGCACTACCGCTTGATCCTGCGGACTCGGGGACTACACCAGCCCGAGGTGACCTTTCCACACCGTGGTGACGAGCGCCCGGGCAAGTCATCGAAGGGTATTAGCGGCGACGTGGATTGGTGCGCCCGAAAGGCGAAGTATGTCCACGACTGGAACATGCGGGGCAGAGCAGTAAAGGAGTGGGACGAGAGCGACGAGGCGTACTTGAAGGCCTTTGCTCGGCGGTACGGGGACCGGGTGTACCGAGGTACCCGACGACCGGTATGCAATTCTAAACCCTAAACTTTATCCTATTCTTAATGCAAAAATTCTATATGCACTGACTCATATGCTTTATAAATGCAGCTAGACCCCAAGGGAAGGATAGCCGAGCTCGAAGGGCTACTCCATGCGACCATCCAGCAGCGGGACGAGTACCGGGCCGCCTTGGAGCTTCTGGTAAGATTCCAAAAATCTTGGACCTAAATGATTCATGCTTATGATGCAAATGATACCAATGATGCCAATGATGAGGGAGTCCAAAGAGCCGGACCAGATGCCCCGTCATCTTCATCACAGCCTGCCGGGGGCAGAGCTGAGCGGGATGCCGAATTCGCTCGAGCGGTTGCTCAGGCCGAGGAGGCGGAGGCCACCCTCGCAGAGCGGGTAAGAAACCAAATGCTTCTAAACGCTTTTGATTTATGCAAATGCTCAATATCCTGATAATGCAAAATGTAGGCGAGGGAGCTGACCGCAGCGGTAGCCGAGGCGGAACGCGCTCGAGCGGAGGTAGAGCGAGGATGATCAGAGGCAGAGCGACTCCGGACAAAGCTGGCTCAGGAACGAGCTGAGGTGGAGAGACTCCGGACCGGGACAGTGGACTTGGATCGCTACCGGACCGAGGCCCGAGAGACACGGCGTCAGATCTTCGAGTTGAAGATCGAGCTGCGGACGATGGAGCGCACGGTGAGGATGATGGGCCGGGGACCAGAGCGGAGCACCTCTCAGAGTGGGGCACGAGGAGCGTTGCCCCGAGTGGATCGGTAGCAGATTTCCTTGCTAGCTCCTCCGGACAGCAGAGGAATGAGAGGGCAGAGAGGGGACAGCAGGAGGAGAGTGCCTCCATAGCGCCACCCGCGCGGAGACCCGAGGACGGTGATGACAAAGGCGGCCCGGGAGACAAGCCGGCCGAATCAACTTGTATTTTGTTTTTCTTACTTGTAAATGAATGAAAGTGCAAATGAATGAAAATCCTTTTGTGTTTTGTTGTTGTTTTTTATGCGAATGAATGGATGTGTGAATGCAAATGAATATGTATATGAATGTGAATGCATGAAATGGATATGTGAACACGTGAACGAAAATACAGGAACGAATGTGGATGATGAATGGCAAATGCAAGAACAAATGTGTGAACAAAATGCATGTGGACATGTGGAAAAGAATGGATGAAATTGTGTGAATGAAATATGTGTGAATGAGATGCAATGTGTGGATGAAATGACTGGACAAGATGAATGAAATGGAAAGTGTGTAAGATCGCCAGGTCTAATCATAGGCAGAATGAAATAGCACAAAAATAGCAGCAGATAAAGTGACGGTCTAGATCCAGACCGTCAGACTCCTGTAACGCATCAGATTGAGGCCGTCAGAGATGACAGAGGCCAAACTGCAACATTAAGCAGCAGAAAATGTGACGGCCCACTGGGGAGCGTCAGAATGGTGTAACGGCCAAATTCTAGACCGTTAAAGATGACAGAACCCTGCTATATTAAGGCAGCTTGCAGAAAATGTGACGGTCCAGATGTGAGCATCAGAGCCAAGTAACGGCTGTGATCGGACCGTCAGGAATGATCGTGTTGTGCCCTTGTGGTTTTGATGTCAGTAAGCACTATGAGTATAAATGTTATTGATGTCACTATGAATTTGAATTGTTTTGATATCTGCAAGTACTATGAGCATGATTGATATATACTATGAGCATGATTGATTGCTTGATTTGAGAGTAGGCACATTCATCTCATTGCATTATTTGTCTCTGCATTGGTGCAACTCTAGTTCCTGCATGACAAGTGTAGTTTGCATCGGTGCAGGGTTAATAGACTGCACTGTTAGTTCTCCTGCATACATTGCATCGGTTCATTATCTGTCATATGCATACACTGCATTGGTGCATCCATCATTCGCTTTAATTCAAAGTCGATGCGTGTGCATTATGCATATGAAGTCTGTGCATGGTAAACTATCTAGGCTTGTGCATTCCATAGGATCACGTATGTAGCCTATGCAGAGTTTGTCCAGACTGCATAAACTCAAGTCTATACACTCTCTAGTGGCTAGTCTGTACATCCTCCGGTGGTTCACTCGATCAAGTCAGCACAGCCAGTGCTCTTCATGCTTATGTATAGTCTATACATTGATGAGTTTCGCACATATACAACGTATGCACATTCCTTGCTATTATGTCCATGTGATAGTTCAGCAAGTTTGTACATTGCGTGAACATTGCATCTGTCAAGTCGGAACATCGCTGCTTGATATCAAGTATGTACAGCCCGTGCTCTTCATGCATGCACATAGTCAGTACATTCGGTTGTTTCATGCAGAGTCTGCACATTCTTTACTGTCTTGTTCATGCATCATTCTAGCAAGTCTGCACACACTTAAGTGGCAATATGTGCATCGTCTGTACATTGCATACTCTTTTCATATGCATCTGTACACCTTTCAAGACAAAGTTTGTACATTCGCCACCATGCATTCAAGTCCATATGTTCTACATACATACGTAAGGCAGTGTCATGCACTCAAAGTCCACACATGCACACACACAGTTTGTGCATTATGCATTCATGCTTAAAGGCATAGCAAGTCTACACATTGGTTGTCGCATGCACACAAAGTCTATACATTCCATTGCTGGTACGAGTGGTTAAGCTTATGCATCATCACTCCAGCAAGTCTGTACATTCACCTTCAATGTGCATACTTCTCCATATACAAAATGCATTACATGCATTCAAAGTCTGTACACTCGTGGATGACATGTCCATGCATTCATTCCTGTTGTACATACTCTCTTTCTGTGCACACTGCATCTTGAGCATCAAGTCTGTACAGGCTCTGTTAAAATATCAAACATTCTCGATGCATCCTTTCTTTCCTATCAGATTAATTCACACTAATAACAAGGCTGATCTGACAGGACTGCTACTCAAAGTGATTAAGAAAGGCACATGATCCAAGAAGCCAGGATCGTGACACGTGTAGTGCAGCAGGCTGAAATGCTGCCACGTGGTCTAAGCTATTGGGCGGGAACTGTGGAGGACACACGCCCACCTACCTGTTGCTGCTATCAAAAGAAGCTTCTCCTTCGAGAGAAGGAGAAGGTGGTGATCGTGAGCAGAGTGATCGAAGTAGGGGAGCCCATCTGAAAAAGTAGAAGCAGAGAGAGAGAGAGAGCATGCACGATCCATAAGAAGAGAAAGAGAAAGAAAAAGAGAAAGAGAGATCAGCAGAAGAAGAAAAAGGAGAGTGAAAGGAGAGATAGAGAGTTCGTGAAGAAGAAGATAAAAGACTTCATTGAAGATCTGTTATCTGTTGGCTCTTGGATCAGATCCAGACCAACTTGCTCTTGTGGGAGTCACGTTTATGTTGCTATATTTTACAGCTTTCAGTCGCTGTGTTTTATCATTTCTTGTTTTCTTTTACACTCTTTGCTTCAAGCTGTTAGTCAGCAGAGCAAGCTGTGATGCTCAGCAGGCAAGGTGGTTACCTTGGATAGCAAGCTGTGATGCTCAGCGGATGGCAAACTGTGAGGCCCAGCTGATGTAGGCAAGCTGTGTTGCCCAGCCGTTCAAGCTGTAAGTCAGCAGGAATCCACACTCGAGTTGAGTGTGGGGTGGATGTAGGTCTGCGGACTGAACCACCTAAAACTCTTCGTGCATTGTGGTTTGAATGTTCTTTTCTGCTTCCGCTAGATGAACGCTTAGGCCGATCTACTTCTTCTGTTTAGTAGATATTTGATTGCATGTTTTATGTTTGATTAAACACATCACTGTATTTCAGTTTCGGTCTTTCAATTTTGGTAGAACTGAATCTATTTTTAACTTCTCATCTCTGAGTGTTCTAAGTTTTCAATTGGGGTAATATTTTTTAAGGGGAGATTCATTCACCCCCTCTCTGAATATATCGCACCAGTCCCTACAATTGGTATCAGAGCGGGTGTCTGCACAGAGGGTCCAGTGAGCTGCAGATTCGATCCGTAATTGGCTTCGGTGCGATCTGAGTTGATCCGTTCGCTTGCATTGTCTTAATCTCTTCTTTATTTAGAATTCTGATCTTGTCTGAGCATGGAATTCATGATTGATCTCCCGAGGTTTGAGGGTCTAGGATTTTACAAGTGGCTTAATCAATTTAGAGAGTACGTGATGCAGGTTAATCCAGATCTATGGATAATCATTGCACACTGCCCTTATGAAGTTCCAAAGGATAAATCCTTATGGAAAACTTCAGATCAGTTGAAATTCTCTAAAAATCAAAAGGCCCTAGACCTTGTGAAAGGGGCGATAAGATCTAATGTGCTTACATGTATCTCTGAGTGGAGAAGCGCAAAGGAAGTGATAGACAAACTGACTGACGACTATGGTGGAGAAGGAACTCAGTGCTTTATGATAAGAGATCACGTCAGTGATCAATCAGATGAGTCTCCATCTCAGGTAACTTCTAACTCAGAACAATCAGCTCTTGATGAATTGATTGAAATATATGAAAACTTGTTAGAAGAATACAAATCTCTTAAGACGAAAAAAAGAAAAATGAAAAAGGAGATGCTATACGAAATAAGAGAACTGAAATGTGAAAATGCAAATCTGAAAGAAAAATTAGAAGAATTGAAGAATAGAAATTCTGAGCTAGAAATGTCTAAACAGAAATTGAATGAGGATTTGAAAACTGTGGATCAAAATAATTTGATTGATGAAAATAAAATGTTGAAAGATCAAAATAAGAAGTTGATGGTTTTGAACATTGTTGCTACTGAGAGATGCATGACTGTTGAACGGGAAAAATATTCTGAAATTAAACTTAATAATGAAAAAGAACAAAAACTTCTACATGAGATTCAAATCTTGAAAAATCTGAATGATGCCATGCAGAAATAAATTCTCACCTGTGAAGAAGATCTAACAAACTCTGAAACACAGATCACTTCACTTAAATGTGAAATTGCTGATTTGAATAAATCAATGTCTAAATTTTTAAGGGAAAAGAGAATCTTGATAAACTACTGGAAAATAAAGTGAACATTCAGAAAGAAGGATTAGGTTTTAATCCAGATAATGAGAGAAGTATCAAAGGAAAAGAACAAATTATTATTGTGAAAAGTTCAGAATGTGCTGGTACCTCAAAATCTGTTTTACCTAAGAAATCTCAGAACATTCATAAACATGGGGCTGAACAAAAGAAAAATAAACATTGCTGTAAAAAATCTTCTCATAAAATTCAGTTTGAAAAGAAAAAGAATGTGCAGTGTTTTTATTGCAATAAGATAGGTCATATGATGCATGAGTGTAAGTTGTTTGAATTAGATGACCTAGCTGCTACTTCTGCACAGAAAATTCCTGTTAGAAATCATGCTTTTCAAAGAAAGAAAATAAATTGCTTTTGCTGTGTAAAAGTAGGACACACGGCTGCTCAATGCTGGTTTACAAGTGGTAAGAAAAGATCACATTCATATCATACAAAATTCTATGCCAAAAGACCTGTGAATCTTTCATGTTTTAACTGTGATAAACCAGGTCATAAGTCTGCAAATTGTTGGTTATCAGGTAATAAGAAACAAACTGTCCATGCATACAACAGAACATTTCATGCTTATGTTCATGGGTCTCAGACTGCTGTTAATATGCATTATAGGATCAGAAAATCTGCTGCTTCATGTAGATATTGTGGAAAATCTGGTCACTCCATGGATAGTTGTTACCTGATTGATTATAATGATAATGTTGCTAAGAGACTGTTCAGAACACCTATTAGGGTTAACGCATGACCCAAGGCTGTTTGGGTCCCTGCAGGATCAAAATGATTGTTTTGCTGCAGGTGTGCCTTGGAATGAATAAAGGGGGTTAATAAGCCAAGGCACTCAAAATGAAAACCCCATGATTGCACTCTTCAGGTCTGTTCTGAGCACTTACCTTGAATTCTGTCATTTGAAATTGTGTGCTTGAAAGGTTTGAACATCATGTCAATTTGGTCTATGCTGAATTGAAATCATCTGAAAATTTGAATTGCACACAATATCTATGGTAATCTCTTTCTGATTGAAGTGCATGTCTGTTTCACATAAAACCATGTGCTACATTTTCCTTGTTTACCATGCACTTAGTCAGGGGGAGATCAACTGCTTTCATTTAATCTTCATGCTACTCATGTGTTGTTTTATTCCATTGCATCTAGATAGGGGGAGCATTCCTATTTCATCACTTCTTCACCTCTTGAACTCCTTATGTCTAGCAATATGATCCATTTTCTTGGCCATGTGTGGTTCACTTGAATTCTCTGCTATCTCTACTTGTTGAGCTGATCTGTCTGTACTCCAGACTCAGCTACTGAAATTGATTCTGCTCTTCATATATTTGATGTTTTTCTCTCCTACTGTTATTTGCTCTACCAGCTTGTACTTATCAAACACTCACATCCTCTCAAGCTGGTCTGATTAATCTAATTCTTGTTCTAGTGATAATGAGCTGTTAAGTTGCATTGGTTGGACCGATCTGAGATCCTTATGTGGTGTACCATGTTTTAGTCTGAATTCTTAAAAGAAATTCCTATCATATAGGTTTTAGAATGACCATTGATTCAGATTGATATAAGTTTTATGTATTCTCAGATTTGCATTTAAATGACTTGAAAGTATCTGAATGATAAGTGTTAATAAATTTTAACCAACTGTGCATTGGATACCCTAGACTCAATCATCTGTAATCTGAAAATGTGATATCTAGGCTTCTTTGGCAGAGATACATAGAGATAGCATTGTTTTTAAACATCAACTTGAAAAATGTTGACTATAAAGAAAAATTGTATTCAGAGTAATGACTTGGTAACTGAGAAACTGGGTACTGTATGAATGAAATAATGTAATCCTATGTCATGAAGTGCCATAGTTATCTCTGGTAAAAATTTATTGAAAAACCAGACAGAGCAATGGCATATTTGTGTTGAGTAACTGGGGAGTCTGGCCTCTAATCAAGGTGTCTCCTCACGTAAAAAGATATTTCTATTGCTAACTCTGGTCTCAATCTTGAGAGGCAATGACAGTTATCACACTGAGTAACTGGGTCACTTCACCTGAGACGTGTTGTGCCTCACATAAAAAGGTGTTGATTGACTTAAATTGCTCAAGAAAAGTATAAAGTGCTTCAAATGAAAATTTCTTGCAAAAGTTGTCAACTCACATCTTTTTAAGTGTGTTTAATCTTGATTCTATACTATGTATCGCTCAAAGTGGTCATTGAGTTCATTTGAGTAAGATGGAAGGTGGTTGTTCTTGAGTATTGCTTAATTAATTGGTTCACCCTTATTAAAACCTGCCTTCAGATATGAGTATTGAATTTAATTGACAAATTTGGTATACATCATGATTAAATCAATTGGGTCATGTCGGTTTATTCATAACCCCCTATGATAGGAGAGTCTTTTCTTGTGAGGACTTATTACTGTGGTACCTGCCATACAATTTTATTTGATCAGGTTCACCTCTCACAACTTATTCATCATGCTAACTCAGCTGTTGGAGATCTTGTGCCTTGCTTGCTGCTATTCTCTACTACCCTTGTCTACATTTACTTCATTAACATTATCAATTGATTGATTCTTGAGATGTACTCCTCTCCACACTGTTGGAATCTTCCATCCTTCTAATGTAACTACTTCTGGTTTTGTGAATTTTCCACCTGCTTTACTATGTTCATGCATATGTGAGGTGCCACAACCATTATTGTTTTGGATTTCTTGTGGTGGCATATTTCAGGTTGATTCATTGGATAACCAGAGTTCATTCCTGCACTTCAGGGGGAGTTCTGGGTCATCTGCATTTAAGGGGAGAATAGTCAAACATTCATGTTGATACGGGGAGTTCTTATTCAGTACTCATTGTGCATGGTTCTATGGGGGAGAATGGGTATCATAGTTCATACATGCCATTCATTACACTCTCAAACCATTTCCTTTCGGATGAGGTCAAAGGGGGAGATGTTACATCAATCTTTTCATTCCTGCTTAATTTTTGATGACGTCAAAGGGGGAGAATAGTTTGGATCTGTGTGTCTCATAGTTCTGTGTGTCTCATAGTGACTCATAGTGTTGCCATCATCAAAAAGGGGGAGATTGTTGTGCCCCTGTGATTTTGATGTCAGCAAGCATTATGAGTATAAATGTTATTGATGTCACTATGAATTCGAATTGTTTTGATATCTGCAAGTACTATGAGCATGATTGATATATACTATGAGCATGATTGATTGCTTGATTTGAGAGTGAGCACATTCATCTCATTGCATTGTTTGTCTCTGCATTGGTGCAACTCTAGTTCCTGCATGACAAGTGTAGTTTGCATCGGTGCAGGGTTAATAGACTGCACTGTTAGTTCTCCTGCATACATTGCATCGGTTCATTATCTGTCATATGCATACACTGCATTGGTGCATCCATCAGTTGCTTTAATTCAAAGTCGATGCGTGTGCATTATGCATATGAAGTCTGTGCATGGTAAACTATCTAGGCTTGTGCATTCCATAGGATCACGTATGTAGCCTGTGCAGAGTTTGTCCAGATTGCATCAACTCAAGTCTATACACTCTCTAGTGGCTAGTCTGTACATCCTCCGGTGGTTCACTCGATCAAGTCAGCACAGCCAGTGCTCTTCATGCTTATGTATAGTCTATACATTGATGAGTTTCGCACATATACAAAGTATGCACATTCCTTGCTATTATGTCCATGCTATAGTTCAGCAAGTTTGTACATTGCGCGAACATTGCATCTGTCAAGTCGGAACATCGCTGCTTGATATCAAGTATGTACAGCCCGTGCTCTTCATGCATGCACATAGTTAGTACATTCGATTGTTTCATGCAGAGTCTACACATTCTTTACTGTCTTGTTCATGCATCATTCTAGCAAGTCTGTACACACTTAAGTGGCAATATGTGCATCATCTGTACATTGCATACTCTTTTCATATGCATCTGTACACCTTTCAAGACAAAGTTTGTACATTCGCCACCATGCATTCAAGTCCATATGTTCTACATACATACGTAAGGTAGTGTCATGCACTCAAAGTCCACACATGCACACACACAGTTTGTGCATTATGCATTCATGCTTAAAGGCATAGCAAGTCTGCACATTGATTGTCGCATGCACACAAAGTCTATACATTCCATTGCTGGTACGAGTGGTTAAGCTCATGCATCATCACTCCAGCAAGTCTGTACATTCACCTTCAATGTGCATACTTCTCCATATACAAAATGCATTACATGCATTCAAAGTCTGTACACTCGTGGATGACATGTCTATGCATTCATTCCCATTGTACATACTCTCTTTCTGTGCACACTGCATCTTGAGCATCAAGTCTGTACAGGCTCTGTTAAAATATCAAACATTCTCGATGCATCCTTTCTTTCCTATTAGATTAATTCACACTGATAACAAGCCTGATCTGATAGGACTGCTGCTCGAAGTGATTAAGAAAGGTATGTGATCCAAGAAGCCAGGATCGTGACACGTGTAGTGCAGCAGGCTGAAATGCTGCCACGTGGTCTAAGCTATTGGGCGGGAACTGTGGAGGACACACGTCCACCTACCTGCTGCTGCTATAAAAAGAAGCTTCTCCTTCGAGAGAAGGAGAAGGTGGTGATCGTGAGCAGAGTGATGGAAGTAGGGGAGCCCATCTGAAAAGCAGAAGCAGAGAGAGAGAGAGCCTGCACGATCCAGAAGAAGAGAAAGAGAAAGAAAAAGAGAAAGAGAGATCAGCAGAAGAAGAAAAAGGAGAGTGAAAGGAGAGATAGAGAGTTCGTGAAGAAGAAGATAGAAGACTTCATTGAAGATCTATTATCTGTTGGCTCTTGGATCAGATCCAGACCAACTTGCTCCTGTAGGAGTCACGTTTATGTTGCTATATTTTACAGCTTTCAGTCACTGTGTTTTATCATTTCTTGTTTTCTTTTACACTTTTTGCTTCAAGCTGTTAGTTAGCAGAGCAAGCTGTGATGCTCAGCAGGCAAGGTGGTTACCTTGGATAGCAAGCTGTGATGCTCAACGGATGGCAAGCTGTGAGGCCCAGCTGATGTAGGCAAGCTGTATTGCCCAGCCATTCAAGCTATGAGTCAGTAGGAATCCACACTCGAGTTGAGTGTGGGGTGGACGTAGGTCTGTGGACTGAACCACCTAAAACACTTCGTGCACTGTGGTTTGAATGTTCTTTTCTGCTTCCGCTAGATGAACGCTTAGGCCAATCTGCTTCTTCTGTTTAGTAGAGAATTGATTGCATGTTTTGTGTTTGATTAAACACATCACTGTATTTCAGTTTCGGTCTTTCAGTTTTGGTAGAACTGAATCTATTTTTAACTTCTCATCTCTGAGTGTTCTAAGTTTTCAATTGGGGCAATATTTTTGAAGGGGAGATTCATTCACCCCCTCTCTGAATATATCGCACCAGTCCCTACAGATCGACCAAGAAGAAGCCAAGACTGAGCGGCAGGAGATGTGACGGCTTAGGGACCATGCGTCACAACAAGTAACGGTCATATCCCAGACCATTAGGCTTTGACAGAACGAGATTGGGCCAAAAAGAAACCCACAGGAAATGTGACGGCCCAGAGCTGGGGCGTCAGATCCAAGTGACGGTCCTACGATAGACCGTCAGATAACCAAGTGTACTCCGAGACGGATTATGCCGCGAGAGTCCAAACTTGAAGGATGACTACCCAAATCCCCACTAGAACTCTTCTAAACTCGACATAAGGCTTTCCAACTCAAATCCTATCACTCCAAAGCCAAAAGCAAGCCTTTAAAACTTGGAAACTTAGCCAAAATTCGTAACTTTGTGAATTCTCTGCTACTAGGGCTGAAGAACCTCTCCTAAGGGTAGGAAACACCATGAAGAGAAGCTTCGAGGTGATGGCCATGGAGGAGAAGGTCTACACCGGTCCTATGGCGGCGGGGAAAGAGCATGGAGAGCTACAAAGGCTGACCTCAATTCCCAAACATCTGAGCTCCAATGCTCAAAGGACGGTAAGTTCTAATTTCTTAGCCAAGTTCATCAATTCTCTGCACTTCCTCTCTCCTCATGATCTTCTTCTTTTTCTTAGCCTCTTCCCGGTCCAAGATGCTATTCCAATTTGAAGTGGGTGGCTCCCATGATCAAAGAACTTCCTTTTGAAGTTTTAGCAATCCTTAGAGTGTGGCACCTCCAACCTCTATTGGTCTTAGGCAAGAATTTTCAGAAATTATCTTTGGATTGGCCAAGCATTTCAGCCCTCATAGAATTGTGGCATCCACAAAGACATACCTTCATCTTCCCTTCCTTTGAAGCTTCAGTCCTATTAGAGGAGGTAGAAACCTACCTAGCCCTTCCTAAGACTAAGGCGGGGGATGAGGACCTAGTTTGCTATACGGTGGAGCCTATTGACCCGTCCTTGATCTTGAGCGATTTCATTCACAATCCAAAGGACGTGTGGACCATGATCAGCCCGCACCACATACATTTGATACCCATGGCACAATGGATAGTCTCTCATTGTAAAAACAAGTGGGAGAGATATGAAGCAATAGCCAAGGCGGTGTCGGTTTGCTTATGCGGAGTCTTCCTTTTCACCACTACCGACCATCTCTTAGATACCCAAAATCTTAGCATTATCAGCGGGTTGTGGCGGGGAATGTCCATCTCTCAAGCGATCCTCTCATATCTCTATGAAGGTCTAAGCCCCACTTGCTTAGGAGGACCTCTATTCGGCTCCATGATACTCCTTGAGTGTTGGATGGGAGTGAGAATCAAATACCAACCCAAGGAAGATATGACTTCTGCTAGTAGGATCTTCGGGAGCCACCCTTTGTTCTTTATTGGAGGTGCATCTGGATTTTTGTCACAGGTCGAATGCAAGATGGCGGATAAGAAAACACGGGATGAATGGCGCCTCTTCTTCAACACTTTGCTAATAGAGAAATTCACCACGTGACCAAGAATCCTTCGGAGCACTTTGCTTAAAATACCGCGACGTCAAGTCCTGGACCTCCAGCTAGTGGGGAATACTACCATGGCGATCTACAACCCGCACCAGTGCCATCTTCAGATCGGACTACCTCGGATCGAAGTTCCTGCATTATCACATTACCCTCCCCTTCTAGCTAGGAAGATGGGGACCGAGGAGGATGAAAGAGCAGTTCGGAATGCGCTGACTATGTGGGAGATCAGCAAAGCACATCTGTGGCAAGAGGAAGTGAAAGAGAACAACGAAGCACGCCGTGGCTACGCGAAGGAGTTAGGGAAGATCCGCCCCCTTGCGGATAGGAAACTGAATGTAATTTGATTTTCTTGAAATGGATGATTGGCAATTGATAATCAGAATTGATGTTGCATTAAGTTCAATTGAATGAGTTTAAATGAATGATATGAAAGTGATTTTAATCGAAACGAGCATGAGTTGTTGCTTGATTCGACCAAGAACCTGCAAAACAGTCTCTGGAGAGTGTAACGGTCCTGCAAAGGGCCGCTACCAGGATGTGACGGTCTGGCAATAGGCCGTCAGGGGAATGGACTGAGAATTCTGTTCTCTGGAGGGTGTAACGGTCTAACTCCGGACCGTTAGAAAGATGTGACGGTCTAGGTGCAGACCGTTAGAGAGAAACCTGCTGAAAGAATAAAGCCAATGCCTGAAGACAATGTGACGGTCCAGGATGGACCATTACATGAGCGTGGCGACCTGATGCTAGCGCGTTACAGCCTTGAACCTGCATAGTTGTGAGTTTTCAGCCCTGAGCTTGAACCTACGTTCTGCACACACTTAGATAAGAGACAAGTTAGATCTGTTCTTAGACTCAACCCCTTGTCTTAAAGCAAGTTAGAGAATGACCATTTCTTGATATTTGGTCAAGGGGTGGAGCCTTATCAAATAGGCGGAAGACATAATAGAAATAATGCGATGCATGCAATGCATATGATGGTGTTTTTTTGGAGTTTTGGGAAATATGTGAATTTTCGTGAGATTTTTGGAAATATTTGATGTTTTTTGGGGTTTTGAAATATATGATTTTTGTTTGATTTTTGGCAATATATGATAGACATATATGATTTTTATTTGATTTTTAGAATATACGATGATTTTTTTGGATTTTGGAATATATGATGTTTTTGGGTTTTGAAATATATGATTTTTTTTGGATTTTGGAAATCAGTGTCCCCCCCCCGACAACGTGGGTCCTTCTTATTATAACGAGAGTTCCCGAGGTTGGTGTGCAACAAGGTAACGACCCCTGGCCAAGACCCAACTTGCATGACGGTGTCTCTACCAGGGCCATACCCAGGGTACTAGTCTTGATCCTAAAAGAAAAATAGAACACAGGGGTAAGCTTAGGCCAGATATAGAAGTTTTTAGGACTTGAGTTCCTCTTCAGACAACCCATTCGAGATTTGGTCTGTTGTGCCAGGGCTTTGTGTCCGTCATCGAACCTTAGTCCACTCTAGGCATGCATGCGACCGGGCTCATTCGTCCCGCGGGGAACCGTACTGCCACTCTTTCCGTGCCTAGCTTTCTTTCTCTTTCCGGAGCTTTAGAATCTATGATTGGAAGACTTTTAAGACAATGCTTTTGCTTTTGTCACAAAGATTGCTCCTTTGCCTTCTTCTTTTCTTTTGTGTTTCTTTGCTTGTGGCGTCAGGTCATAACGGACTGCCCCTATTTGAGACCTCCTCTCATCAGGGTGCCTAGATTGGTCATCGCCTCCTTATTCACCTCTTGCCCCTAGATTCAGCCGAGGAAAGAAACAGACAGGGACTTCGACCTTCCCCCAAAGCATGGCCGAGGAGAACGGTGTCTACAAAGCGGAAAACCTGACCAGGGATGTCGTGTAGTGTGTGATTGCCGTATTCGGGACTTTTCATGGTGGAAGGGAGGGAACACCTCGCTGCCGGGGCGGCACTGATTAGACTCTAAGGAAAGAAACACTTAAGATACAACCCATTCCACTCGTGAGAGAGCTCCTCACCTTCCGCGTTCACTAAACGATAAGCATTCCCTGGATAAGCCTCTTTTACAACGAACGGCCCTTCCCAGTTAGGTTGCAATTTAGACCTAGGACCTGCAGACCGAATGAATTTACGTTTTAAAACCATATCACCTTTTTGAAATTTACGTTCAATCACCTTCTTTTGAAAATAACGCAAAACTCTCTTTTGGTAAACGAATACGTAATCGACCGCGTTCATCCTCTTCTCATCCAAGAGTTCCAACTGGACGAGCAACGCCTCTCGACGTTCGTCGAGATTAAGTTCCTTATCGAGATGCACTCTAAGGGAAGGGATCAAGACCTCATAGGGGAGCACCGCCTCCATCCCGTAGGTAAGAGCGTAGGGAGTCTGTCCAGTGGGAGTACGGATGGAGGTGCGGTAAGCCCATAGAGCTTCCACTAATCTTTCTGGCCAATCGAAAAACTTATGAGATTCGCATGTTTTCTTTATAATTTTAAGAAGGGTTTTATTAGTGGCCTCGGCCTGACCATTGCCTTGAGAATAATATGGAGATGAATGATGCAATGCAATATTGAACTTCTTACATAGGTCCTTGAGCTCTTGAGAGATGAACTGGGGTCCGTTGTCGGTGATGATGCTGCTTGGCACTCCGAACCGTGAGATGATATTCTTCATGATAAAGCGGCACACCGTTGAAGCTTTGATCTCTGCGTAAGCCTCTGCTTCGGCCCATTTGGTGAAGTACTCAGTGGCGGTAAGGATAAAGGATTTCTACTTGATCTGAGAATTGGGATCACCGAGCGGGCCGACAACGTCGAAAGCCCACATAGAGAATGGCCAAGGAGCGGAAAGAGGATGGAGAGATGAAGCTGGAGCATGAATTTTATCAGCGTGGAGTTGGCATTTAAGACACCTCTGGACGTAGAGGGAGCAATCTTCCTCTAGAGTGGGCCAATAGTAGCCCTACCTAAGGATCTTCTTCGCTAGAGCCTGGCCATCGACATGACCTCCACACTCGCTAGAATGGGATGCTTCAGCCACCTTCCAAGCTTCTTCATCATTTAAGCATCTCATGAGCATTCCATTGGTAGCCCGCCTATATAGTTCTCCTGCAACGATGGTATACCTTGAGGCGGCTCTCCTTATGGACTTGCGCTGCTTGGCATTTGCCCCTTCTGGGAACGACCCATCTTTGCAAAACAACTTGATCTCATGATAACAGGGAAATTCCTCTTCGTCTAGAATCTCCCCTAGCTCCATCAAAGATACTTCCTCAAGGTCTTCCTTCTCAGCCCTCGCCTCTACAGCTTTCCTAAGGTTGATGTACCAAGGATCCTGAAGAGAGGGTGCGTCCAATCTCTGACCGACGATGGTCTCAGTATTCCAACTGAGAGGGAAAGATAGAGAGGAGGCAAGCGATGCTAAGGCATCGGCTAGAATATTTTGAGACCTAGGAGTGTGAATGTAGATCAGCTTACGGAATTGCCTAGCCAGGAGCGTGACCAAATCTTGATATGGCTTAAGCTTGGGGTCACGAGTGCGGTAAGTGGACAGAACTTGCCGCAGGACGAGCTGAGAGTCTCCTATGATATTCAAATAACGCGCGCCTAGAAGGTAGGTGTGCTTCAGTCTGGCTAGGAGAGCCTCATACTCGGTGATATTGTTGGTAGCAGGAAATCGAAGTTGATAAGCAAAGGGAATCGTCACTCCCTCTGGAGTGAGTAGAACAACGCCGATCCCCCGGCCTTGAGAATTGAGCGCACCATCGAAGTGCAGAGACCAATAGGGATGATGAGAGATAGCAGAGAGATGCTCATCAGGGGAATCGTCCTGAATATAGTCAGTGTGAGGGATGTGGAGATGGGCAAGATGCTCAGCGATGGCGTACCCTTTGATCGCTTTCTGAACGACAAATGTGATATCTAAGTGGGAGAGGAAGCTCTGCCAGCGAGCTAACCTACTAGAAAGGACAGACTTTTCTAAGAGATAGCGGATCGGGTCCATTCTAGAGATCAACCTAACTGGGTGGGCAAGAAAATAATGCTTAAGCTTCTAAGCTACCCACACTAATGCGGCACAAGTCTTTTCCATAGCGGTGTATCTGGCCCCAGCCGGGTTGAATAACCAAGAGAGGTAATAAGCAGCCCGCTCTTTCTCTACGTCATCTACTTGTGCTAAGACCGCCCCTAGGGAGTCCTCAATGACCGAGATGCATAGGATTAGGGGTTTCACAGGGACATGAGGTTGCAAAACTGGGGGATTGGATAGATATTCCTTTAAATCCTCATAGGCCTTCTGACAGTCTTGATTCCATTCAAATTTGACCCCCGCCTTAAGCAATTCATAAAACGGGTAGCACCTTTGAGAATATTGGGATATGAATCTTCTGATGAATTGTAATCTTCCAATCAGTCCTTGAAATTCCGTGATGTTCCTTGGCGGAGGCATGTTCATGACGGCCCTTGCTTTGTTAGGATCAATCTAGATCCCCCGTTTGCTCACTATGAAACCCAGCAGCTTTCCTGAAGAGACTCCGAATACACACTTCTTCGAATTCATCTTAAGCTTATACTCCCTGCCTCTTTGCAACACCTTAGCCAGAATAGAGGGGTGTTCTTCTTTAGTTCTTGACTTCACCAAAATGTCATCCACGTAGGCTTCCATATAGATATGCATCATGTCGTGAAAAATAGCCATCATCGCCCTCTGATAGGTGGCGCCCACGTTCTTCAGACCGAACGGCATAACCACGTAACAGTACGTGCCCTAGGGCGTGGTGAAGGAGGTTTTCTCTTGATCTTCCGGAGTGAGACGGATCTGATTATAGCCTGAGTAACCGTCCATGAATGATAAAGCTTCGTACCCGGTAGTGTTATCCACCAAGACATCTATGTGAGGCAGCGGGAAATCATCTTTGGGACATGCTTTATTAAGATCCCTGAAATCGATGCAGATACGAACCTTTCCATCCTTCTTAATAACAGGGACGATGTTCGCCACCCACTGAGGATATAGAACCACTCTAATGAATCTGGCCTTGTACAACTTGTCAACTTCTTCCTTAATCCTCAAGGCCATGTGGGGGTGAAACCTTCTTGACCATTGTTTCACAGGTGTTGCCCATGGTTTAAGCACGAGTCGATGTTCCACTAAGGAGGGGTCAAGACCTGGCATGTCCTCATAAGACCAGGCGAAAGAATCACTATACTCCCTCAAAACCTTAATCAAATCTTCTTCTACTTGGGGAGGGAGATTAGCGGCAATAATGATGGGCCTTGGGTCTTCTTCAGTTCCCAGATTTATTTCTTTCGTAGGTTCATCCACTATCGATGATGGCTCGTCAAATTTCTTTAACCCTCGTGCATACAGATCGGCAGTGTCATCTACGTTGCTATGCTCATCATCAATCGGGTCTTTTTCATCCAGGATTTCATAGACACCGAGTCCATCATCGCTCCACACACCCTCTATTTCATCTTCATCTTCCACCATGATTGCCGTACCAACAAATTCTGGACACTTTAAAAGAGCATGACACCGCTGAGCTAGATCTTGGAAGAACCTATCAGGGATGGATTTTGAAGGATGCGCAAGCAGGCGCGGCTCAGGGGAGGAAGGGTTGGACGAGCTAGAACAAGACCCTACTTCTCTAAACCTAACTGACTCTACTTCCCTAGACTCGACGGACCTTACACCTAACTTGGGGGAAAGAAAATCTAGTGGAAGGGAAGGAGCAAGGGACTCGTGCCCCTGGGAGGCGGATGGAGACAAGGTAGCATAATCTTCCACTGAAATCTTGGTTTCAAATTTGACGTTTTTTTTTGGAGATCAGTGGAGACCACACAACAGGATGGAGGAGGCGGGAGTTGCATGGGGAACAATTTGGGGAAGATGCAATCGAAGAATGGATCGGAGGACCGGAACCACATCTCGTGGAGTGGAGTGGTGGAGGAGGGAGGAGTGAATAGATCGACCAGATTAACAGGAGGACAACGCCCACAGGTGCAAGGAACAAACATAATTTCAAATGGATTATTGAAAGATGGATTGACCATGATCGGAGGAGGACGGGATATGAGTTCCCATTGTTGAAGAAGCAATTGAAGATGGGAGGGAGACCAAGAAAAGATAATCGGCGAGCTCCCCTTCTCCCATAGATCATCAACTGGCTGCTTCTTCGGCCTCCATTGGACGAGCCGAACCTCTTGATGCTTCTGTCGACAGCCTCCTTCATGGAATAATCTTTCAAAGGCTTGACTATAGTCAATCATGTCATCAACTGGCCTTTTTGGTGGTAGAGGGGGACTGGCAACTGGACAAACTGAGTCTTTCCTTTCTGGCAGAACTGGCTGAGGGCTTAATGTGCCTGGCTGGAGAGGCCCCCTGACAAAATGCTGACGATAGTCCCAGGTGAGTGGCCCAGAGTCACCCATCATAGATAATGCAGTCTCTCGGTAGCCGAGACTTCTCCTGTTCATTTTTCTTCCCTTGGGGATGGGCTTGGTCCTTCCCTGCAATTGAGCACCGAGGCCTATCCCCGGTTGGTAGCCTAGTTTCAAAATAATGTCCCAGCCCTTGGAATCTCGGATCTGGGGCTTCATCTTGATATCAACAGTAGCAGCGACGGGCTTGCGGGGTTCATAAGCCCAAGGAAAGTCCAGATCTAGCACAGAGATAACTGGCCGGCTGCTTGGCCATAAGGTGGGAAGAACCTTTTATGAAATAGCTTTAACGGATTGGACCGTGGATAAGCTCTTAACCTTGACGACCCTCCCTTGGAAAGGGAATTTAATGCATTGATGCGCAGTGGAGGGTACGGCGCTGAGAGTGTCAATCCATGGGCGACCCAAGATAGCCTTGAACATAGGGTTAATGTCTAGGACATAGAATTCCACAGGAATAGTAAGGGGCCCAAGTTCTGCCTGAATAGTGACCACCCCGTGACATGCTCTCCTCGAGTTGTCATATGCAGCTATAGTAGTGGGGGTTGGCCGTAGTAATTCCTCTGAGATATTGCAGGCTCGAAGGGTACTGAGTGGGCACACATTAATAGATGCCCCTGTATCAACTAGTGCTGCGTCAATATTGACTTTATTCAAAGTGATTGAAATGTAGAGCGGCATTTGCCGAGCTTCTGGAGGAGCTAGCACAGTTTCAGAAAATGTGATTGCCGGCCCTTTGGAAATTGTTGCCAGTGCCGTAGGTAGACTATCGACTGCCATATCCTCACTAACCATCACCTTTTGTAGAAAATTTCTGAGAGCATCCCGGTGAAGGGTAGATCTTTTAATGAGTTCTAGAATAGATATCTTGGCGGGCACCCTGTCCAAATGATGTAGCAGGTCGTATTGGGTACCCGACAGATGTTCAGCTTCTTCCTACTCGGCGGTCGGCTGGGTAGACTGGGAATTAGAAGTAGTGGGATAATTCTGATGGAACAGTCACCCGCTCCGTAGGGTGAGGTTTTGTGCCGGCACGGCATCAGGAGACGGTATAATTGGCCCGGTGGCGTGGATGAGTGGAATAGGCGGTGTAGGAGAGAGGATTTGGTAGGATGTGGTATTAGTGGAGGTGACAAGTGGCGATGGGCGGATGATGGATGAAGGGTTAGTGGAAGGCGGGGTGGTGATGATGGGTGCTGGTACGGGGGGAGGACAGGCTAGTGGAGGCGTGGTGATGAGTGGAGGGTTGGGTGACGGTGTAATGACGGTAGCGGGGGTAACTGGTGGTGGGTGTGATAGAATTGTGGGTGATGGCGGAGTTACTGGAGCGGGTGTGAATGGGAGAACAAGTGGTGTAGGTAAAATGCTAGAGGGAGCAAGGGGATTGTGGTGATTATGGTGGAAGGCCATTATCTGCGGCGTGGTGCCGTCATCGTCAAAGGACCACCAGATGTTAGGAGCTGGGGGTTGGACTACGTTTACCTGGGCTGGTGCTGGCGGCTGAGGCTGTGGAGCGGGAGGATGGTTCGACATCGGGTTTTGGTGGATCCCCAAGTCCTGAACTGACTGCTGTTGCTGTTGTGGCTGCTGCTGCGGATGCGGTGCTTGTTGCTGCTGCACTTGCTGCCTCGGCGGCTGCCTTCTCTTTTCTTTGATTTCAACAATGGCCTTGTGCATCTCGGTCCAATCAATTCTCTGTCCTTCATGAAGGTCATATACTAGGTCCCTGAATTGAAAACATCCTTCAATGGTGTGCCCCGGCTGCCTGTGGAACATGCAGTACTTGGTCTGATCAACGGCCGGGTTCCAGTTGGGCCATTCCAGAGGAAGCTGCATAGCATTGATTGACATGAGAGCCGAGAAGATATCCATGAGGGTTTTTGGCAAGGGAGGGTACTGTGCCCTTTTAGGAGCCGGGCGCTTGTTATTGCTATTGTTATAGCCGTTGGGTGGAGGGACGTTGTGGTATTGTGAAGGTTGTGGTGGTTGCTGTGGTGTGGTGAAGGTATTTTGTGGAATGGCAAAGGCGGGCAGAGGATTTTATGGAGTGGCTTGGAAGTTTTGAGGAGCGGGGTTCTGTGGAGTGTGGGAATTTTGTGGGAAGCATAAGGGTGCGGCTTGGAAAGGGAAAGCAACGGCTTGAACTTGCTCGTTTATCTGGATCCCCTCGGTAACAGGCCCTTGAGGTTTCTTATGATACTTGGGCTTTTGGTTTTCAAAGAGCGAGTGTATGGGGGAATCCTTGAACTGAGTTTGGATAAAGCGCGCTCGGCTATATAGTTCATGAATGTTGGCTATATCATTCATGGCTAGAATATTACGGAAGGTCGGAGTGGCATTAGAAATCAATAATTTGACTTTCTGTTCCTCCGAAATGTGGTTGGGCACTCTAGCGGCCATCTGCCTCCATCGGTCGGCATAGGTAGCAAATTCCTCATCTGGTTTCATCTTTTCGGCCACCAGATCTGTGAATGAATATTCCGGGCCGACTCTATCTTGGAACCTCTGAATAAACTTATCTTTCACTGTCTTGAAACTCTCAGCATCTTCTAATGGAAGAGAATAAAACCATTCCAGCGCAACCCCATCTAGCGATCGGCGAAATAGATACGCCATGAGGCGATCGTCGTACTGAAATTGAGCCGACTCGTACAAGAAGTCCCTCACATGAACAAAAGGATTGCTATTCCCATCATATTTTCTATAATTGGGGAGCTCGGACTGTGGAGGGAACCGGATGTTCTGGAAACTCGAGACTGGAACGTCCGCCAAAGATTGAGGGCCAACCCGCTTTTGAAGGAAGTCGAGTTGATGCTGCATGGCGGCCCACTTATCAAGCAACTCCTGCTCTCGGGAGGGAGCAGGGACAGTAAAGGATGGATTTTGAGGAACGGAAGGGTAAGCAGATGGAGGAGACGGCCCATAAGAAGGATGGTGGATCGAAGGATGACCCACATTGGATTGGACCTGGGCTGCCCCTTGCTGAGGGCGCATAAAATCATTCGGGCCAATAAGAACTTGTGGCACAGCTGGGCCTGAGGTATGATGATCTGACGGGAAAGAAGGGACAATGGTATTGCCCTTATCAAGGAACTACTGGGCTGAACCAGAAGACTGGCCCATTTCAAGATTGGAGAAATGGAGGGTCCTAGGTTGGACCGGAGTGAGATCAATAGAAGTGGGTTGGATAGCGGGTCCATCGGCTCTAGGTTAAGCGACGGACGAATTGTAATGACCAAAGACAATCGGAGAAGGTGGGGTATTGGACCCCTGCATAGCCTGATAGACCACCTGAAGCTGGGCCGGGTCTAATTGAGCCATCATCTGTAGGATAGAATTGGCGGAAGGAAGAGGACGATTTTGAGTGGACGGAGCACTCTCCATGGGGATGGAAGATGAAGGAAGTACGGGCCCCTCACGGGGCTGGAATAAGACAACTCTAGAGGGATCCTCTAGAAGCCCTTGAGGGAGAGACTCCTCTTGGGACCGAGGAAGATCAAAGGAAGCCATGGTAGATTCGAAGAGTGGGTTGAAATAGGATGAGGAGAGGGACTCGCCCCCGGGTGATGATGCTTCTAACGGATGGAGATGACTCCACATGCAATGGACAACCTTAACAAGATGCAAACAAGACAAGAAACAATCACACAACGAGCAATCAAACCTAGATGATTTCTATCAAAGATGCAAGTGAAAAAGAAATGAAGACACTTCAAGTCAACCAAGTTGCTTAAGATGATGCCACAAGATTTTATAATTTCTCCTTTGGAACTTTAGCGGATTGATTAAAGATGCGCTCTTGACAATGGGTTCCTAATAGGAGAGGGGTTTAAGGCTTGGGTTAACCCTAAATGTGATCACTCCTTCACTTATGCAATCCTAGACACGGGGTGGAAAGGTACAACCGGCCCGACGTCCGCGTGGGAATCCACGGCTCGCGGGGACTTATGGAGGTCCCTTGTGTGATTTCCTAGTCGGCCCCAAGGAATATGGAGACGAGAGGTCCGCACACCAAGGTAGGAAAATGTGATCTAATAAATGAAAATATGGATGAACCTATGCGCACCAGAGTGCATGCAAATTCTAACCTAGAATTTAGCAAACAAGTATGCACACAATGAATATGAATAAGCAGAAAAATAAGGGAGGAGACCGGATATCACCCAAGTAAGAATATCACAGTAGAAACTACGAAACTAAGATGCACCTCGGGATGCGTACCTATCTGGAGTATGTAACGGTCGAGGGGACCTGCGTCAGAAGTAGGTGACGGTCGAAGACCAGACCGTCAGAATCGGCGTAACACGGGAATAGGAGATCGTCAGAGGAGCCAGTGAACCAGAAACAACAAGAAATAAAAGGGAAACCCGGGGAAAACCAAACAAGGCAATGATGGCAGGTTTAACAGAGATCAAAAAGCACGATTGGCACAAGTGGTCCCACCGTGATCGCCAAAAAATTTATCTGTTGATTTATTTTCTTCCTTTTTATTTGTGATGTGATGAATGATAAATATGATGAGCAAATAACAATGATCTCAATCAACCTATGAACATGTGAACCATGAACCTAGGCAATCAGAACAAGCTCTAGCATGGGGAATGCTATCTCAATCGAACTAAGCTAAAGAAAGAAAAGAAAAACACACACCGGAGCGTGGAGGAATGGAATAAATAAAACACACCACGTGGGTGGAACAAGTAAAGGAAATAAGAGATATAAGAGAGAGAAAATCAATGCCCAATACTAAGGAAAGAAATGTGATCGCCACTAAGGTAATAAAACAAGCCAAAGATCTGAATAATACCTTAGAAATAGGAGGATGATGCACTCGCCCACGGGAGATGGAAACCACTGAAATCTGCAGATCTGCTGAATGTAACGGTCTAGCACCTGTGCGTCACAGGATTGTGACGGTCGTCCAATGAACCGTTAGAAGAACCTGACGCATCTGACCGAGACCGTCAGAGTGTCTGCAGAATAAGCTCGTGAATCCTTCAAACTCCAAAGTTTCTAGCCGGCTAGAAAGCTTGGGCCTCGTCTGATGAACCCTGTAATACCTGCCAAAGAACGTGAACACAAGAAAGTAACCCCAAATTAGCCCTTCAAACAAGTGTAGTATCAATAATCAAAGAACTTAAGATCATTCAAAAGGAAAAGGGAATACCGGGGAAGTTTGGTTTTTTTAACCCCTATGGGTGTTTTAAAACGTGGGAAGGATGTTTAGATGATCAAAACAAGTGGAAGAACGTGGGAGAAAGGAGTGGGACAATGCTATGATGAGAGGAACAAGGGAGGAACACAAGTGTGCAAACTATGAACTTTAAAACCCAAAACCGAAGTACTCCCTTGACTGTGATGCATATGGACGTAGAAATCAATTCTCCTTGGTTGACTGTGACTCCAGAATCCGGCAGCACTTCGACGCAAACTCCAGATTTCACCCCTTAGGCCATGAAGTTAAGGGTGCTATTTATAGACCCTCCAACTCTCCGGTCGAGCAGAGGATAATCCAGCAAGAAAGGAGGATAATTCTTAGCAAAATCTTGAAGATAATACTCCCAAGAGTCCATAGAAACAAACAGAAGGTTCTGAGGATCAGATTTGGAAGAGAAATCATAAGATCAAACTCTCAACTCGACCACGGAGTAGCAGATAAAAGACCAGACCAGCCAGGACTCTCTGTTGGATGTAACGGCTGCACGACAGACCGCCACATGAACGTAACACGCTAGGGGAAGACCGTCACACTAACCTTATCTCTTAAGAAGATAAGATCAACGGGAAGAAGTTCTAAATAGTTGGACTCTGAATGAATGTAACGGCCATGGGATGATGCGTTAGAGGAACGTAACGGTTGCACGACAGACCTTTAGAATCAACGGATAGGCAAAAGGATAAGGATTGAAACAGGCCTTAAGCTGTAGGACTCTTCAAGATCTAATGGCCCAGGGCCAACGTAACTCCCCTGGAATAGACCATTGGAGACAATAAGGATCCAAAAGTGATAAGAGCTTGCTAAGCTTCATCAGATGACAAGAAACCAAGGAATCAAACCCAACCAAGGAATCAAGACCCATGAAATAGACCTCAAATCTGATCAAGAAGGTTCAATGAAAGGTGATAACTCGGAGTATCATATGGAATGAATAAGGAGATGACCCAACCTATTGGTCACAAAATGGGTGTCAACACTCATCTCCTCCTGTTTATGGTTCAGAACAGGAGGGAAGATAAGAGGAGGGCCCAAGACAGATTAGAGGACCACACATATGTATATGTCTCCAGCTGCGAAAACTTTTATCGTTCGACCGGAAGAGAAACCCCGGGGAGGGGAAAATGATTGTTGTAGCCCATGGAGTCCAAGGGCATGCCAGTGTCGGAGGAGATGAAAGGCAAAATCATTCGCACGGATCGAAGGCGTAAATAGAGGAGCCGGATGTCAACAAAGGAAGATGCATACTGCACTGTAATGCTTGAATATACTTCAATCATTGCCTCAAGCACGGTGGATGAGGATGCTCATATGTGAGGCATCCTATCACGGCGCTGACACTGTTGTGCGGCGCCGTTTAACTGGCCAGGAGAAAAGAGCGCAAGAGGAAGAAGAAGAGGTGATGCGAAGGAACAGGGACGACATCAATCACACACCATCCATGCATATGTATATATATATATATATATATATATATATATATATATATATATATATATATATATATATATATATATATATACATTTCATTTGCGAATAACTAGAAACGAGCTACAGTGTTCGATGCCGGCGTTATCGCTCGAACATCGTTTACATCACCCTACGGGAGGGATTGCAGAGAGGAGGAGAAACTCGGCAAAGGTGGTGAGAAGGGGGAGGAAGAAAGGCTCATATCATCGCATCCCTCCCCCTTTCTCACTTACATTAAGGCGGAAGAAGAAAACAGGCGATGGAAGATCGACGGGAGACACCGTGACCCAGCAACAGAGGAGCTCTTCTTCTCCGACACCGGTGGACTTGTGCACAACAGAGGATGACGGCGGCACGGTAAAGGACTCTCAGAGAAAGCCTTCCTCCCCACGAAACCTAACCCTCTTCTCCTCTGATTGGTCGTGGCTCTTCGATGATCAAGACCTCTCTCTCCCCCTATTTTTTTAATTTCTCTTCTAATTCTCCCCTTTTTAGTTGTTAGAACAAGGTGTTTATATAACACCAAGTTCATCGGCGCCACAGAGGGGCGCGCCGGTGAACATGGCACCGGGGAGCAGCATCCCCTGGAGCATTTGCGCGCCATTGATGACGACGCTGTTTAAGGGGCGCGCCGGTGAAACGGGGTGCCGTATTAGCCTCGTTCAGATGCCAAGGGCTAGTAGATGAGTCCGGGGATGATTCCAGAGGTCACCGTTGGCCATTCCTCTCGCCGCGGTCCTTGAAAAACCATGACGGGACGTTGATGAAGCTCTCGACACGACGTACGGCCTTAATCCGAACTCTGTGTGTATTTGGCTTGAGCACGCGGGTTTTCTGCTAACACGGCCATCGACACTATGATTTGTGCTTCCGGCTCGGCTTGACTCGTGCCTAGAGCTTCCATGCAGGATGGTATGACATCCGGAATAATTCTGCCCTAACTGGATGATCATTCGGTCGCTAACGGACCCAATATAGCGAGATGCCAAACATGTGTCGGGTGATCGGGACCTTCTGCTGCCAGAGCCTCCGGTTCCTTGTTATGAAGGGCCGATGGCGTTTTTCCTCCTCAGGAGAATCTCTCATTCAGGTGGGGGGACACCAGGTAGACTGTCGTCCTTGGTTGGGCGATGGGTGTAGGGTAGCGGTATGACAGAGTCGATGCCGGATCATTAGGCAAGCTTGGTCACACTACCGGTTGGTTGTGTATTCATCTCAACTCTCCCAAGGCGAAGTCCTCGGTGTTCATTCCAGGTGACTTGAGGCTCTGTCAGCTTGAGAAGTCTTCAGCAGGTTGTTCTTCATCGGCTTCTGTGCTTCAGCGGGCCGTATCATCCATCTTTGCGGCTTGGTCACCAACGATCATATTTTGAGTGCCAACAAGACCCAGCGGTGGTACCCATTGAGCCATTTGAGTCGTCTCCACCCCTTGTTAGTGACACCACCCCAGAGCGTCCACCTCCAGCCTTGTTACCTCAGCAGCGTGAGCACATAAAGCATATACTGGACGATCAGGTAACGACTACTCGAGGTAGGGTGTACCAGTGCTATTTGGTGCGATGGAGGGGACGACCTGCGTCCGATGACACTTGGATCACCCATGCCGAGTTACAGAGGATAGATCCAGATCTGCTGGATCGATACCAGAGCGACCCGGATCCCTACTCGACGGGGTCGAGCTTCTCCCACCCGGGGAAATTAGTGAGGACAACAGAGCCAGAGTACGGCTCGACTCAGCAAGCTGCCGGTACCAGACACGCAACACGACTCGATCGACGCTGACATCTTTGTGGCTGGGGGACAGTCTGGAGACCCCACCTCAGCTTTGATATTTTAGTGCATATTTTTGTACGTATTTGATATGTATTTGGTTGTATTTGGTGTGTATTTGGTATGTATTTGGGTTGTATTTTGGTTTGTATTATTTTGTGTTTAATATTGGGTCAATTGGAGCATATTGACCAAGTATTTGTATTTTTAATTTATTATGGTCCAAGGGGGGATTAAATAAACCAAGCCCATTTTGTTGACTTGGAGAGAGGGGCGCCCCCTCTCTTGTCCCCTTATGGGATTAATTTAATCCACCTTGTCCCCCATTTCCCCATTATACCCCCTTGACCAAGGGTAACTTAGGTCATTAGCCTAGGTCTAGGGTTTAGTATAAGATATCTCTTGTTGCATTTTATGCAAAATTAATGAAGAAAAATATTGTGAATTGGCCAAGGGCTTACCTCTCCCTCTCTCTCTTGTTCTTGTTCTTCTTCTTTTTCTTCCTTGCAACAGCAAGATCTAGGGTTTGAGACCCTTTCTTGGGAGTGATTCCCAACTCTGTCTCTTCCTCTGGGTACCAGGTTCGATCACCGCCGCCGCCGCCTCCGTTCATGCCGCCATCAAGCCACCACAACCTGGCTTCCACCCTGCTGTCCTAAATTTCAGGATTCCTAGACAAAAGCTCGATAAAAAGGTTGGTACCGAAGATACGATTGTTAGATGGAGTTGAGCTTTTGAGGGTTGGTTCCCCCAGTTCTTCTTTACTTCCAGTTTAAATTTCACACAGATCAGAGTCCATTTGAGTCCCTTCCCAGTCATTTGTTTCCCCCTCTCACAGTTTGCTTGTATGCAGACCTGCGGGATAGTCACCTAGTGTTCTATTTTTCCCACTCCACAAACCTTGTCAGAAAAATCCCAAAATATTTGTATGTCTATCCCACATCCACCCCTTTCTACCATAAAAATCCCAAGTCCTAAATCCTCCCTTTCCCTTTCAGTCAAACCATAAAATTCAGTATGTCGAATCCCTCTGAGTGCTCTTCGCAACGGCACTAATTTCGCCCCGATCCGACACCGACTCTGGTCGTGGCGGCCGTTTTCATGGGAGCGCGCAGTTCTGTCCCGAACCAGGCCATCAAGAAGGGCGACCGTAGAAATCCACAGTAAAATATGCCGTAGAAGATTCAGCAACGGCCCCTCCCAAGGGTCGACTAGGGACCCTCTGCCATCTTCCCGGTGAGCCGCCGCCTTCAGATGTTCTCTAGAGGTTGACGCCCCTTTGGACGTCCTTGTTCAATATCCTGCCGGCCAGCAAATCGCAGAATCGGAGCCGCTGCCGCAACCGCCCGAAACCCGCCGCCTTGCTGCCTACAAACCCAAGTTCGGTGCTCCCGGTGCCATTGTGTAGCCCTTTACCTCCCTGTGTGGAGTGGGTAATAAAACTCACTACTATAATTTAATTTTACCATTGTACCCGGAGTTACGGAACTTGGCCGGGACGTCTTCCCCACACACTGAGCGTGGAGGCACATTCACCTCTCTACTTGTCTTATTTGCTTATCTAGTATAAGTTCTAGATGCTGCTGCATGTGAGTAGTTTATTTGCTAGCTAGTTAAATTTAGTCACCCCTGTGAGTTGTGAGTGCGAGACCCGTCCCGTGACTCATTCCGAGCACGAGAGTGAGCTGACCACCCGAGACTCAATGACGATTTCTCAACCATGCAGACCGACACATTTCACTCGCTAGGGACAATAGTGAGTGAGTACTTCTTGTTTGGGGTACACTTGCCTCTTCAGGAACCACGTTATGTGCCGAACCAATCGTGTCATTGCTGGTCGCGTCGTCTTTGGGTCGCGTCGTCACCTAGAATCCCAATCTCGCAACAAGTCCGAGTCGAGTCTCATTGTCGTCCCGCATCAATGTGTAAGGAGGAGAAGCAGTAACAAGGTTGTTGACTTGCATGTCGAAAGTATTAGGATGTAAGGCTTCCACTTAGTAATTTCCATTTTTCTTGGAATTTGATTGATAAGAATATTTCTGGGAATTAAAGCCTCCACCTTGCAAACTGATTAGGCGATGATACATTGACTCTGTATGGCATCAACCATTAATTGAATGACAATTTGGTAAGCTGAATATTTAAGCTAAGAAAATAAAAGAAAGTGCAGGGAGGTGATGTATGGTATCTAGGTTTGCTTTGCTAATATGCTTCTTCACAAGTGGTATTTTAAGCTAACTCTAGGTTTTTTAAGAACCTTACTCATTCAGTTGTGTTGTTTTTAAAATGACTCTGGCACACAGTACTAAAAGCCAGGCCGAATTGGACTTGAGTCCAGTTCCTGCTAAAATTGGCCAGAGCAAGCCTTGGAATCGAAACCGGACTCAACCAGTTCTGGCCCCAGAAGCATTTATTAAAACCTTGCTTTGACATTAAAATCTTGCTCTGACATCATCCATGACAATTTTTGACAATTTTCTATGGTGATAATTTGTGTCATCCTTGTTTGAAGAACCTTGGCCCATGGTTGTGTACTTTTAGCATTGTACAAAACTTATGTTTTGGGAGTTCATTTTTCAACTGTAAGATGTGCAAAGTATCATGGTGAAATATCATTTCATTTCAATGGTTCTTTATTAGTGCACATTTGTAATTGCTTTTGAAGTACACTGTGACAACTCACCTGAGAACTCTATTAACTTGGGTGTTTGAGTTATCTTATGCACTTTATTCATCTTTTGTGAAAAGAATGCAATCTTTTTATCTCATTTGTATCGGATTTCATTTTTTATGCAGGATAATGATGTAAAATTGAAAGATGCACAATGAGCCATTTCCGTTCTGCAAATGGAAGCTTGAAGAACTGGAGCGAGTCAACCAATGAACACATGCTTGTCTAATTTAGGTTTTTCGCATGGGACATTTTAAAGTCAGAATAAATTAGTTGAACAAATGTCAAAATTCCTTGTTTCTTACTTCATTAGGAGATTGATTTTGAATATCTTATAAACCTATATTATATCCATGATAATGATGATTGTGTCATGACATGTTCTTCATACCATAGAATGCTACAATAGCATGAATGTGAAGATATGAATGGATGCACTATGATAGCTGATGAGAGCACATATACTAATAGAATTTTTTTTAAAAAAAAAGAAAACCCATTCCTACGTTTTTTATTAACCGACGTTAAAGCAGTTTCCTACGTTTTTTAAAAAGTGATGTTAATCTTTATTCATACGTTTATTTTACTATGTGGCAAAAGGTAATACTTACGTTTTCAAAAACGTAGGTATATCATTTTATATACATGTCTATAGGTGACTTTTACCTACGCTTCTACTATTCCTACGCTTTAGAAGCGTAGGAATAGGTCGATCTATACTTACGTTTTATTGAAACGTAGGTATAACCTATAGTCACGCGAGCAAGCGCCATGCTTTGAAAGCGCGGCAAGGAAACGTAGGTAAAGGATGTACCTACATTTTTTGGACCCATACCTACATTTTAAAAATGTAGGTAAAGGCCAATTTTCTTATAGTGTTCTCTCTACGTGTCGCCCGATACCCCGTGCCCACGTGCTGCATCCTCATGATGCTTCCCCAATCAACATTTGGTTCCATAAGTGATTGTCGAGAAATTGACTGGCACGCCCGCACCCTATCCGGTCATCCCGTCCTCTAGCCATCCTGGTCTCATTCATCCCGAATGAGTAACCACTCAGCTCTCGTGCAAGTTGACCCCTTTTACCCTTTGCTAACCCCCGAAAACCTCTTGTGCAAGTTGACCCCTCTCGAGTTTCCGTAAAAGTCGAGTGTACGGTACTGCCGTGAGAGGCATATGGCTACAAAGGAAAATATCCCCGAGATAACATAAACTCCCTTATTTTCCATTATCGCTTAATTCCCCTTCACACCGTGGTACTTCCGTGAGAGGCATATGGCTACAAAGGAAAGTATCCCTGAGATAACATAAACTCTCTTATTTTCCTTTATCGCTTAATTCCCCTTCACACCGTGGTCACCGACTTCTTCGTAAACAACAACATACACAAACGGGACCTATTGCGTAGTAATACGAAAACATGAAATTCGTCGTGTATAGTGCATAAAATCAGGAGGGAACAGAGGGCTTTTGTTCCAAACAAGTTGTTTGAGTCATCCACGAGACAACCTACCTCTGGTGTTGTCCTTAAGCCTCAAATTTCTCACCAGAAGAGAGCTCCCAGTCCTGTGCGTCCTACGTAGAAACAACAACTTCTGTGCTTCCTAACTCCTTGACCTCTTGATCTCCTAACACGAAATTTGGCAGAAGGTTAGAAGATACCAAGGGCAATAAAAACTTCTAAAGGATGAACTAGAGAAGATGATACTATACCTTCGAACCACGTGATCCAAAATTAGGGTTCACGCAGGATGAATCTGGGGTCTATTTATAGGGAATGGCCTAGGGCTAGGGTTTTAGGTCGAATTAGGAGTCCTATGGGGCACCAATTCGATCCCCTAAGAGTCCTAGGCAAGTTCCCATGCCAGATGCCATCGATCCTTGGCGATTGGGTGAATAAAAATCCAAACTTTCCTGGGTTTAAGTCTTTCCATTTACGGAACTATGTAGCGGTCTGGTCTGGACTGCTATCTCCAGAACACAGTCGCGCGACTGACCGTGACCTGGCTGGGCCGCCAAAATTTGAATTTAATTCAAACTCCTTTCTAAATTATCCCCTAATTCCCTTATTTATCCATTCTAATTAGGGAAATTATCCCTATTACGACTCTTGGGGTGGGCTTGGGCCTAAAAGACTCAGAATTAGGTCTTAAGGTCCAATTTAAGTGGCCCTAACTTTTTAGTTACTAATTGGGCCTATTTATCAAAAGGTCTTAACCTATTAATCAATTTATTAGCCCATTAAGCCTTTAAGCCGTATTAAATATTTAAATAATCTATTTAATTTTTAAAAAATCTCAAAAAATTCTAGATAATTACCAGGGGACCTACAGCTCGTCAGCACTAGTCCACTGTCCCCAACCAAGTGTGAACACACAGACCAACTACTCTAGGTCAGGTCCTATAACTAGTTTCCCCCCCCCCCGCCGGACTCAGGCTGCAATGGCAAGGGGCCCTACGGTAACCAGCTTAGAAACCGTCTCTCCGAGAACTGCGTCGCCACCACTCCCTTGTGGGTCAACACCCGCGTGTCGTACAGAAGGCTAAAACTAGTGGGAGGTCACTTGACATAGACTCTCAAAGAAAACATGGGAGTACTGGACTGGTTACACTCGTGCCCGCCACGAGTAACTCGGAACATGAAGTGACATAATGCCACTCGAATCTAGACAACTGGCTAGACCTGCAATTCCAACGGCCCTTGAGTCACATGACTCAGACCAAGATAGCCATGCAGCACGGCTCCACGCCGTCAAATCATTCTAGCCTTAGAGTCAAAATCACGATGAATAGAATCATGGAGGCGGTACACAACTATCGAATCCATTCCTCTAACAAAGGAGATTAGAAGTCCTAGACCCTTGGCCGCTCATCAGACTCAAACTCATAGTCCACATTCATGGCCAACACGGAAATCACTTTTTGAGCAGCCAACGGCATACTGGAACGACCTTCCGCATCTACACCGACACACTGTGACTCAATTCAGCATAACGAGAAAACATGGAACACGAGGGGTCACCTGAGCCCTCAAAAGACATGGGCATGCAAATCGAGGTAACGCGACACCTCCGAATGCCCAAAAACACAATCGCGATCCCCACGGGGCATCTGAGACACTCACGGGGTCAAAAGTCAACAACTGGGTCATAACCAAGTTCACCGAAGACCAAAATAGCAAATCAGACCAGGTTGGGTTGACTCAGAACATAGCCGGGTCGACTCACATGCTCGTGGTTAGGGGAGGACCGCGTTGACAAATCACGGTTGACCTCCTGACCACCTTCACAAGACGTGGTTGACCGGTCGACCACCTCTACCAGGTTGCGTTCGACTTGTAGACCGCATCCAGCACGGTCACCATTGGGTCAAGTCGACTCCACTTAAACGCGGTTGAGGGGCTGACCGCCTTCATGTAGTCGCGGTCGGCTTACTGACCGTGACTTGCATGGTCGGCTGAGGGGTCGACATACTCTTCATGGGTGGGGTCGACTCCTAGTTAAACACGATTTACAGAACAACTCCGATCATTTAGTCACGATTGGTCATCCGATCGCATCTAGAACTGCATTACTATTCTTCTTCTTCGACGAGTCGTAGTGCTTGGATACACCGTGTTCAAGCTCCAGAGGCTGAACACGGTTTGACACCAGGCCGTGATCACGTTACGGTGCGAATCAATGGAAAATTGCACGAAATCGATCTTTCCACGCCCCAATCGTTTCAAATGAAGGGGGAAAACATTCACACACATATCCCACCCCTTCCACAAGCTGGAAGGACTCAAAAAGTCCACAATTCAACAAAGAAATGGGTGATTTCCTCAAATTGACCCAAACCCACTCACATGAACGTCCGGCCTCATTTTGGCCTCAAATCACACGAAAAATAAGTCAAAATCAACGAGAATCACATCCCGACATGCTATTGGTTCGAGATCTACGATTTAAGCCAAGAAACATCACCTAGAACGGCAGATTCGACTCACACCCAAAAACATGCTTTTAATCCCCAAAAATGTAAAACCCGCTCAAACTCACGTCAAATGACATGAAATTAAGGGGAAAAGCAGAACAAAGGGCAGGGAATCCACCCCCCCCCCCACCTTTACCGATGATCTCCCGCACCGAAGAAGCCATTTCCATGTGAAAATGCCGCTTGAAACCCCACCGGGTTCCAAAATCCGCGAGCGAACTCCACGTCGCTCGTCGTCTCCACGTGACCTCCACCTCGTCCCGCAACTAGGGCTGTCAATGGGCCGGGCCCGGGCCGGGCTTAGGTCGGCCCGGCCCGGGCCCGACTTATCAAGAGTAAGGCCCGAGCCCGGCCCAGGCCCGACCTATGTCGGGCCGGGCGGGGCCGGGCCTGATATTATGTAAAAAATTCAAAGCCCGACTAAGGCCCGACCCCGTCCCGGGCCCGACCTATGTCGGGCCGGGCCGGGCCGGGCCTGACATTATGTAAAAAATTCAAAGCCCGACTAAGGCCCGACCCGGCCCGACTACTTAAATAAAAGAATAAAAAATAATAAAAAACAATAGATTTAATACTATAAAACTTATAATCTCACTAAATAAATTAAAGTTTTGATATTAATTACATAATTTGTGTGAAAAGATATATTTAAAATTTCTAATTAAGTAAAATAACGTAAGTTTGACTAAATAGTTTTTAAAATTTGAAGTGAGAATAAAAAAAGGGATCGGGCCGGGCTGGCCCGCGGGCCGAACTCAAAGCCCGAGCCCGGCCCGCGAGTCTAGTCGGGCCGGGCTTTTAGGCCCGATTAAAAGCCCGCGGGCCAAAAAAGACCTTGCGGCCCGGCCCGAAATCGGGCCAGGCCCGCGGGCCTGTCGGGCCGGCCAGGCCCATTGACAGCCCTACCCGCAACTCCTCTGTCGGCTACCCGGAGAAGAGGGAAGAGAAAGAGAGAACGAAGAGGAGAGAGGGAGTGCTTGAGATGAGAGAAGAGAGAGGGGGGTGAAGGTTATTAAATAGAAAAATATTTATGAAATTATTTTGGGGCTCAAAAATCTAAAAATAGGAAAAAATAGAAAAAATTACCGCCATGATCCTCGAAAAATGCACAACATGCCTGCAACATCCCGGAGTCTGAAATCACAACGGTTCACCCTGTACGGGGATCCGAAGATAAAATAGCCAAAAATCCATATAAATTACCAAACTCCACTCAGGACTCACAAAAGCGCTCCGAAACTCTCATATTTTGATCCAAGAATTCCTGGGTGTTATAGTCCTCCCCTCCTTCAAGAAATTTCATCCTCAAAATTTGAGGGACCATCAAGCAATAGGGAAGAACAACACATACAGCTGGTAACACTCCCAGAGCTCCAGCCAAACCTCAGTCTACACAAAAACACGATTCTTGAGGGACACTATCGGACCACGATCACAAACAAAATCAGCACACTCCAAATCTCAACACAAACCGATCCTCAGAGCGAGCATGGCACACAAAGGAACACTAGTCTGGCACCACCTCGACTACAAAAGAATTCCAATCATGGTATCATCACCACCGTCTCACATATCTAGGAGACATGGCCCAATGCCACAAACCTGCCACCAATGAAATCTCATGCTCGGCAGACAAATCAAGCATAAGCTCTACACAAGGAACGTCCATTACAGAGTTGCGGAGCCTCACATAGCCATCTCAACTGACTACCACAATCCGAGTCAGTTCTCACTCAGACACTACATCTGATTCGAGCCTCACACCAACTCTACCCTCTCAGGGGAGTACCGCAAAGGCAACCGACAAGGTCTCATATTCCTCAATCCACAATAGCTCTAGACTCAGACTCCCAGGGAACTCCTCCCATGCTGGCCACAAGACTAAGGCTCTCATTCAAATGGACACCTACCAATCCCTAGCTCCGCTCTCACCACAGAACCATGGTACACAACCACAGCAAAACATAGCACACATATCTAAGATAGACAAGTGCCATCTCTTATCATAAATATTCGAATCCTTAGACTCAACTGGGTCACTTCTAGGCATCATCATAGCTGACCACTCGGCTAGACTCACCAGCCGCTCACAGCTTACCAACTAGGACCCACAACCGTCTTTCAAAAAATACATCTCTAGGACCATGATTCCATCCCGAGAGCACAACTTCCAACAAAAGCAAAGGGTACTGATCCAGCACATTACCATCATATTCCCCAACTCTCTATCCTACCGATGCCACAAATATAGCATCCCTGAATTTTTTCTGAAATTATAAGAATTTTTGGATTTAAAAACAATTATTTAAGTCATAGAGAAGCTTAATGGGCTATCTAATGAATTAAGGGATAATTGATAATTATCTACAGGCCTAAATATTAAAATAGGTTTGAGCCCACTCAAATAGGCCCAAAAGACCCAAATCCAAGCCTATTAGGCCCTAGCCCAATTATAGAAACGTAATTGAGGTTATTTACAGATTAAAAAGGGATAAATAGGATTATTAGGGAATAAATAGTTGATAAATAATAACATCCAAAAAAATAGAAAGACCACCAAGAAACGGTCTATCGCACGACAGCAATATGAAGAAGGCGGTCCCAGGTCGACCGCTATCATGTTTCATAAATGGGAGAAGAAGAAGCGTGAAAAAATGGAATTTTCCCACCTTAATCCCCATATATCGATGTTATCTCCTAAGGAGTCGTGCCTAGGAGTCTTAGGGATTGATTGGAGCCCAAAATAAGATTCTATTTTGACCTAATCTTGTAACCCTAATTCAAACCCAATAAATAGACCCAACTTCGACCTTCGTGCACCCTAATGTTGGATCACGTTTTTCGAAGGAAAGGAGACACTATCTCGGGTAATGCCTTTTGAATATTTTGTTCTCCTTTATATTGTCTAACATCCCTCCAATTTTGGTGCTAGGAGGTCAAGTCTTTAAGGATCTAGTAGCCTCGGAAGTTGTTGTTTCGCTGCCGTCTACATAGGAAACAGTGCAATCGTCCAAGGAAGAAGAGGAAATTAGAAGCCCTAGACGAGGTTAGTTCGAGTTGTACCTTTAGAATTAATTGCTCTCCTTTGTACCTTCTGTCTATCCTCCAAATTTCGTGGACTTAGGACAAGAGGTTGAAGAGTTAGAAGGCCTAGAAATGGGTGGTTCCACATAGGACACGCAGGAGCCAATAGCGATTTCTAGTCAAAAAATCGATCTTTAGGAGCACTTCTAGAGGTAGGTTATCTGATGGATGGCTAAATTAACGTATTAGGAATAAAAGCCCTTTGGTTTCTAGTAATTTCATGCACTGTACTTGGATAATTTGATGTTTTATTTTATCTGCACATCTAGGTCATCACTGCATCCATGAACCATGCCTTTAATAAGAAATTGATAATTTTGACTTAATTCAAGGAAACCTACGCATCTCCATGACTTGATTTTCATGGTAGCATGTTTACCTTTCTATCTAGCATGTTTACCTGCATTTATTTTCCTTAGAATGGGGCTTGCATGCCCTATTTTACTTCTATCTGCTATAGACAAGAAACGAGCTCTCTCAGACCGCCATAATCATGTAGCGGCCCTACGACAGACTGCTACCACCAGCATGCGGTCCTCATCTGACTGCCATTTGTTTTCTGTGACCATCACTCTGTTAACTCTAAACAGTGTACAGATCAGCCCTATTAAATACATGGTAAACATAGGTAAATATGTTTTATTCTGAATTTTGACTTCATATTCATGATATTGGTTATATTGTGCAACATCCATGATAGATTGCATGTCTGACATGTTTTAAATGTTTATTTTAATCTTATGATAATTTCATGCCAAAACTCCTATAATTTTTATTTAAATGATTTTCTCTATGCTCATTGAGCATGGCTTATTGTGATGTGTTGATCGTTGTTTCACACACTTCACTCTCATCTACTATCTTTCTGGTTAAGTACATAACACATACCCCGGTATGTGACTATTTGTTACACCTGCACATGATAGCAACACTTTCTTGGACTTGTGAACCTCTCTGCCGGATATTCCTTCTATCGGACTAGGGGATAATGTTTCAAGGCCTCCGTAAGTCTCCGCGAGCCTAGGATTCCCACTAGGATGCCGAACTGGTTGTACCCTCAAAGCCCAATTATCTAGAAGCACTCACATCATCGGTGTTTTTCTGTACCCTAGCTAAGTTGTGGCCATCTGGAGACTGCCATTGTCAAGTAGCAGCCCTCCCGAGACCGTCTTTTGCCAGACTGTTCTACTGCATCGACTCTTTCTTGTTCTAGCGTCGACTCTATCAATAAATGGTCTGCACTTGACCACCACTTCCATCTAGCGGTCCTTGCATGACCGCAATATTCAAGAAATGGTCCGGACAAGACCGTTTCTGTCTCAAGTGTTCTTAACCCAAGGTTTGACCCACAGGTTGATTTTCCTATGTTCCTAGATGGTCTATGGATTATCTGGACTTAAAACCTTGTTCAATAAGTTACTAATGGAATATGAAAGTTAACGAATACGCCATTATGCTGTCGGATTTCTACCGTGGCATGACCTTAATTCATAATTGAACTCTCATTATCTCGTATTGGCACGTTCTCTACCTTGGTTACATTATCATTAACTATTGTTGAATTGTGCATTATTGGTCAAAACCTTTATTTATATCTCATGGAAGTAGCTTGATTTTTAACGTGAAGATGCAGATCGGGTACTGATTGTGTCTAAGGGCTCGACGCTAGTCCCCTCGGCTGATTGCCGAAAATATACTATAAACCATGGGGTATGATGAGCACTGGCGTCGCATTTCACCTGGAGTACTTTTTTTATAAACTGGTGAAATCCATGAGGCAATCTTGTGATAATTTTCATGCTTGCTAAGTACTTTCTTGTTCATGACTTTCTAGTGCGCAACCTTTATGGTTGTGAAGTACATTCTCGTTAATGAAAGGCCACTTTACTTTTTAGTCTTTCTTGATCATGCTCTATTATTCACATTCCTCATATCTCTATAGTTCGTATCTCGTTGTTATATTGTATTCTCCATTACCTAAGCATGCCTTCATGTTGATATGAAGATACCTACTAGGCAAGTGTGCTCATTACCATACTTTTCCAATCTTTCACGAAATTCTAGTGGATCAGATTCCGAGTATTCCGATGATGGGTCCGAGAGCGATGATTGAAGACCCGAGAGAAGACTTAGAGTGTCATGAGTCTTTATGTTAGTCTAGAGTCACATCATGTAAATTTTATTTTTTTTGTCATGTAATTTTCATTTTTATTGAGTCTAGTTGTCATTATATCAAAGGAGAGCCAAGCATTCATGTACTTGATTATTATCAATAAAAGTTGAATTTTTGGTCAATTATTGTGCATTCATCTTATATGTGAATGATTTGCGCTTTGATTACATTACTAGCTTGAGGCGCTTTGCCGATTGTCCCTATTTCTCGAGTTACTTTCGCTGTACACATATATCTCAGGGCGTGACAGTTAGGTTGGTATCAGAGCCTAGGCATAAGGAAGCCGTAGGAAAAAGTCATATCATAGGCTAAGTCCAAGGCTTAAGGACCCACACCTATGAACTAGGAAGAAATTTCCAACCCATGTGAGAATAGGTAGAGCCGGGAAGAGATAGTTGTTTAAAATTTATCCCTAGGATACTCCCCATTAATTCCGTAGGAATTAACTAATTGATTATTCTCTCAGGTACCTTATTCTCACCATGGCACACCGTGTTGACTGGGACGAGATGCAACAGACCATTGCAGGTCTTACCCAAGCCCTGCAAACTGTGGCCCAAGCTGACACGAGGGCTGGTGCTGGCGATCTGCACCAGTACTTTTGGAGTTTAAATCCTCCGCGATTCTCTGGCTCCTCCAATCCGGATGAAGCCGAAAACTGGATGGATGAAATGGAGTGAATCTTTAATGTTATGCAATGTGCGGACCATGAGAAGGTCCTTCTGGCTATAGTTCAACTACACAAAGATGCCCGAACATGGTGGAAAGCTACATCGGCTCCTCTCCAGAATAGGCAACTTACTTGGGCGGAGTTTCTTGAACTATTCCGTGCCAAGTACTTCTCCAAGCATGTTAAGGAGCGAAAGGCTACGAAATTCACTTCTATATGCCAAGGCATGATGTCAGTAACGGAATATGAACTACAATTCTCCCGCCTTGCCTCTTATGCCCAACATCTAGTGAGCACAGACATCTTAAAGGCAAACCGGTTCTTGGACAATTTAAGGCCCAGTTTTATTCAACAATTAGGAGCGCAAAATATCTGTACATACACGGAAATGGTCCAACTGGTGTATCTATGTGAGAGGACCTTAGAGAAGGTCGAAAAGTACAAAAGCAAGGGTGAAGAGTCCAACCGAAAGTTGGATCGGTGAGGAAAGAAAGAGAGGTTCAGCATCACGGAGTCTTACAAATCCCGTGATAGTAAGAAGAGGTCCCAGAACGAGAGTGGTAGTGGCAATCACAAGAATAAGAAGGCGAAGGAGGAAGACAAGTAAGTCATGGCAACTTGCTTATTTTACGAGAAATTCAGCCATTCGGTCGAGGAATGCTGGAAGTGTCTAGGTGCCTGCTTACACTATGGCAGTCGGGAGCATCGTATGTTGGACTGTCCTCTCATGAAGGACCAATCTTCTAGCTGTGGACGCAAGCGGCAAGCGCGTCTTAACGCTATTCTTGATAAAGAAGCGCCCAAGGATGATGGGATAACGGAATGTATTGTTCATCTTTATTCACATCCTGCATTTGTGTTATTTGATACTGGTGCCTCCCATTCTTTTATATCTACTACCTTTGCAAAAATCTTGCCAATTGCACCTGTTCCTCTACCTTCGGACCTAGCCATAAGTACACCCTTAGGTCCAGGAACAAAATTAACAACTTACTACCCAGATAGTGAGGTAATAATAGAAGGCCATAACCTCCCCGCAAACCTAGTATACCTTAACATGGAAGGTTATGATGCTATTCTAGGTATATATTGGCTTGTCGAACACTATGCCGAGATCAATTGTCATAATAGGAGAATTTCTTTCCATTAACACGACCTTCAAAAAATCTCTTTCCTTGGAATCAAATATAGAAAACACCCTGCTCTTATTTCCTCTCTTCACACCTGCAAACTCATTTCGCAAGGTTGTGAAGCTCTTCTTGCTTCTGTAGTCATTACCGAGTCCAAGGATATCCTTATAAAAGAAATTCTCATCGTAAAAGAATTCCCTGATGTTTTTCCCTCTAACTTACCTGGTCTACCACCCGAAAGGGAAGTCAATTTTTCTATTGAACTCACACCCGGAGCAACACCTGTGTCAAAGGCCCCTTACAGGATGTCCCCCACGAAGCTGAAGGAATTGAAGAAGCAACTTCACGAGTTGCTGGAAAAAGGCTTCATTCGACCAAGCACATCCCCCTAGGGTGCGTCGGTCCTATTTGTCAGGAAGAAGGATGGATCTCTCAGGCTATGCATTTATTACCAGCAGTTAAATCAACTTACCATCAAAAATAAGTACACACTGTCGCGTATTGATGAGTTGTTCGACCAGATCTCCAGCGTGCAGTATTTCTCCAAGATTGACCTCAGGTCTGGCTACCATCAATTGAAGATTAAGGAGGAGGACATTCACAAGACGGCTTTTCGAAGTAGATACGGACATTATGAGTTTGTGGTTATGTTGTTCGGGTTAACCAACACCCTTGCAACTTTTATGCAACTCATGAATAATATTTTTAGGCCATATCTTGACCAATTTGTGGTCGTATTCATTGATGACATCCTTATATATTGCAATATAAAGGAAGAACATGAGGAACATCAGAGAATTACCTTGCAAACATTACGGGAACATCAACTATATGCAAAGTTAAATAAATGTGAGTTCTGGTTAAAGAAAGTCTCTTTCCTTGGCCATGTTATCTCCAAAAAAAGTATTGATGTGGATCCTTCTAAGGTAGAAGCTATCAAGAATTGGAGCCAACCAATGACTATATCCAAATCTAGAAGTTTCCTTGGTCTGGCCGATTATTATCGCCAAGGATTTCTCCAAAATTGCCGTCCCCGTAACAAGACTTACGAGAAAAGAAAATCTGTTTGTATGGACCACGGAGTGTGAGGAGAGTTTCTTGACTCTTAAAGAACATCTCACCACTGCACCCATTCTGGCACTACCTGTCGAAGGCAGTGGGTTTGAAGTATACACATATGCATCAGGCGTTGGCCTTGGGTGCGTTCTTATGCGAAATAGAAAGGTGATTTGCTATGCCTCAAGACAACTAAAGCGGCACAGGGAAAATTATCTAATTCATGATCTGGAGCTAGCGGTCATTATACTTGCTCTGAAAATTTGGCGTCATTATCTTTATGGGGAGAAGTTTACGGTGTATTAAGACCACAAAAGTCTGAAGTATCTTTTTTCTCAAAGGGGGTTAAATATGAGGCAAAGGAGATGACTGGAGTATCTCAAGGATTTTGACTTCGCCATCTAATATCATCCGGACAAGGCAGATGTTGTAGCCGACGCACTCAACAGAAAACCAATAGGAATGTTATCAAGTCTCATGAAAGGTATGACTAATCTCATTGTTAAATTTGCCTAGTTGAATCTAGATATTAATGTAGAGGAAGAAGAGTGTTTTATTACCAATATCTGGTCACAACCTACATTGATAAAAAAACTGATCAAGTTACAAGAGAATGACCCTACACTAATGTAAATCAAGGATAATGTTGATCAACGGCCAGATTTCTCTATGGCAACTGACGGAAGATTGCTATTCCGAGGTCAAATTTGCATATCGGATCATTCTAGTGCTAAAATGCTGGTTATGGACAAAGCACATAAATCAAGGTATGCCATTCACCCTAGTGCTACCAAGATGTACCAAGATCTTAAAAGAAATTTTTGGTGGCCCAATATGAAAAAAGAAGTGGCGGACTACGTATCACGCTGCCTTACTTTCCAACAAGTTAAGGCAGAACATCAAAAGCCTACTGAAAAATTACATCCCTTGGAGATCCCTGAGTGGAAATGGGAGAGTGTAGGGATGGATTTCATCATGGGTCTACCTAGGTCAAGAGGAGGACATGATGGTATATAGGTGATCATAGATCAATTGACTAAGTCTGCACGTTTGCTACCAATCATAAGTCGATGGTCCGTGGATGTATTGGCTGCCTTGTATATGAAGGAAATTGTGAGACTACATGGAGTCCCTGTCACTATTATATCTGATCGAGACCCTCGATTCACATCTCAATTCTAGAAGGGTCTACAACATTCATTAAGGACCCGGTTGAATTTCAGTACTACATTTCATCCACAAATCAATGGTCAAACTGAACGAACCAATCTGTTGGTGGAAGATATGCTCAGGGCCTATGTAATTGATTTTAGTGGAAGTTGACACGACCACTTGCCTCTAGTGGCGTTTGCCTACAATAATAGCTATCAATCTAGCATTCAAATGGCACCGTTCGAGGCACTGTATGGTAGGAGTTGTCATTCACCTATATGCTGGGGTGAGGTTGGAGAAAGACAACTTCTTGGCCCTGATCTTGTTCGGGATACAACACAAAAAGTGAAGCTGATTAAGGAGAGACTTCAGATGACTCAAGATAGACAAAAGACTTATGTTGATATCAGGAGAAGAGACTAGAAATTTCAAGTGGGAGATCATGTATTTCTCAAGGTTTCTATAGGTCAAGGAATTCGAAGATTTGGCATTAAAGACAAGCTTACGCCGCGATTCATTAGTCCTTTTAAAATTCTTGAAAGGGTTGGTGAGGTTGCTTATCGATTGATGTGGCCTCCACAATTATCTGACGTCCATGACGTATTTCAAGTATCCATGCTCAAAAGGTACGTCTATGACCCTTTTCATATTATAAGTCATGAGGATCTGGTGATATAGAAGGATCTGACGTACGAGCAAAGACCACTCAAAATACTTGATCGAGAGGTAGCAACAAGACTATTCCCATGATAAAGGTCTGATGGAATAAGTGCTTGGATCAAGAAGCCACATGGGAAACGGAAGAAGCCATGTGCAAATGATTCCCTGAACTATTCAATTGTAAGTACACACTCTCCGTAAAGTCATGTGTTGAATTTGGGGACCAAATTCTATTAAGTGGGGGAGGGTGTAGCATCCCTAGAATTTTTCTGAAATTATATGAACTTTTTGGATTTAAATATAATTATTTAAGTCATAGACATGCTTAATTGGCTCTCTAATGAATAAAGGGCTAATTGATAATTATCTAAAGGCCTAAATATTAAAATAGGTTTGAGCCCCCTCAAATAGGCCCAAAAGACCCAAATCCAAGTCTCTTAGGCCCTAGCCCAATTATAGAAATGTAATTGAGGTTATTTTCAGATTAAGAAAAGATAAATAGGATTATTAGGGGATAAATAGTTGATAAATAATAATATCCAAAAATATTGGAAAGACCACAAAGAAACGGTCTATCGCATGACCGCAATATGAAGAAGGCGGTCCCAAGCCGACCGCTATCACGTTTCGTAAATGGGAGAAGAAGCGTAGAAAAATGGAATTTTTCCCACCTTAATCCCCATAGATCGATGTTATCCCCTAAGGACTCGTGCCTAGGACTCTTAGGGATTGATTGGAGTGGAAAATAGGATTCTATTTCGATCTAATCTAGTAACCCTGACTCAAACCCTATAAATAGACCCAACTTCGACCCACGCAAAACCTAACGTTGGATCGCATTTTTCGAAGGTAAGGAGACACTATCTCAGGTAATGCCTTTTGATGATTTTGCTCTCCTTTATATTGTCTAACATCCCTCCAATTTTCGTGCTAGGAGGTCGAGTCTTTAAGGATCTAGAAGCCCCGGAAGTTGTTGTTTCGCTGCCGTATGGACAGGAAACAGTGTGATCGTCCAGGGAAGAAGAGGAAATTTGAAGCCCTAGACGAGGTTAGTTCGAGTTTTACCTTTAGAATTAATTGCTCTCCTTTGTACCTTCTTCCTATCCTCTAAATTTCGTGGACTTAGGACAAGAGGTTGAAGAGTTAGAAGGGTTGGAAATAGGTGGTTCCACACAGGATGCACAAGAGCTAGCAGCGATTTCCAGTCAAACATTCAATTTTTAGGAGCACTTCCAGAGGTCGGTTATCAGATGGATGGCTAAATTAATGTATTAGGAACAAAAGCCCTTTGGTTTCTAGTAATTTCATGCACTGTACTTGGAGAATTTGATGTTTTATTTTAACTGCGCATCTAGGTCATCACTCCATACATGAACCATGCCTTTAATAAGAAATTGATAATTTTGACTTAATTCACGCAAACCTATGCATCTCCATGACTTGATTTTCATGGTAGCATGTTTACCTTTCTGTCTATCACGTTTACCTGCATTTATTTTCCTTAGAATGGGGCTTGCATGCCCTATTTTACTTCTATCTGCTATAGACAAGAAACGAGCTCTCTCAGACCGCCATAATCATGTAGCGGCCCTACGACAGACCGCTACCACCAGCATGCGGTCCTCATCTGACTGCCATTTGTTTTCTGTGACCATCACTCTGTTAACTCTAAACAGTGTACAGATCAGCCCTATTAAATACATGGTAAACATAGGTAAATATGTTTTATTCTGAATTTTGACTTCATATTCATGATATTGGTTATATTGTGCAACATCCATGATAGATTGCATGTCTGACATGTTTTAAATGTTTTTTTTAATCTTATGATAATTTCATGCCAAAACTCCTATAGTTTGTATTTAAATCATTTTCTCTATGCTCATGGAGCATGGTTTCTTGTGATGTGTTGATCGTTGTTTCACACATTTCACTCTCATCTACTGTCTTTCTGGTTAAGTACATAGCACATACCCCGGTATGTGACTATTAGTTACACCTGCACGTGATAGGAACACTATCTTGGACTTGTGAACCTCTCCACCAGAAATTCTTTCTTTCGGACTAGGGGATCATGTTTCAAGGCCTCCATAAGTCTCCGCAAGCCTGGGATTCCCACTAGGACGCTGAGCTGGTTGTACACTCAAAGCCCAATTATCTAGAAGCACTCATATGATAGGTGTTTTTCTGTACCCTGGCTAATTTGTGGCCATCTGGAGACCGCCACTATCAAGTAGTGGCCCTCCCGAGACCGTCTTTTGCCATACTATTCTACTACGTCAACTCTTTCCTTATTCTGGCATCGACTCTATCAATAAACGGTCTGCACTTGACCACCACTTCCTGCTAGCAGTCCTTGCATGATCGCAATATTCAAGAAATGGTTCAGACAAGACCGTTTCTGTCTCAAGTGTTCTTAACATGAAGTTTGACCCGTGTGTTGATTTTCCTATGTTCCTAGATGTTCTATGGATTATCTGGACTTAAAACCTTGTTCAATAAGTTCCTAATGGAATATGAAAGTTAACGAATACGCCTTTATGCTGTCAGATTTCTCCCGTGACATGACCTTATCTTTAATTCATCCTTGAACTCTCATTATCTCATATTGGCACATTGTCTACCTTGGTTACATTATCACAAACTATTGTTGAATTGTGCATTATTGGCCGAAACCTTTATTTATATCTTATGGAAATAGCTTGATTTATAATGTGAAGATGCAGATCGGGCACTGACTGTGTCCAAGGGCTCGACACTAGCTCCCTCGGCTAACTATCGAAAACATTCTATAAACCACGGGGTGTGATGAGCACTGGCGTCGCATTTCACCGGAAGTACTTTTTTATAAACTGGTGAAATCCATGTGGCAATCTTGTGATAATTTACTTGCTTGCTAAGTACTTTCTTATTCATGACTTTCTAGTGGGCAGCCTTTATGGCTGTGAAGTACATTATTGTTAATGAAAGGCCACTTTACTTTATAGTCTTGCTTGATCATGCTCTATTATTCACATTCCTCTTATGTCTATAGTTCGCATCTCGTCGTTATATCGCATTCTCCATTACCTTCTTTTCTAGAGCGAAAATATAATTACTTAAAGCATGCCTTCATGTTGATACGAAGATACCTACTGGGCTAGTGTGCTCATTACCCTACTTTTCCAATCTTTCAGAAAATTCTAGTGGATCGGATTCTGAGTATTCTGATGATGGGTCCGAGAGCAATGATTGAAGATCTGAGAGAAGACTTAGAGTGTCATGAGTCTTTATGTTAGTAGTCACATCATGTAATTTTCCTTTTTTTCATGTAATTATCATTTTATTGAGTCTAGTTGTCATTATATCAAAAGAGAGTCAAGCATTCATGTACTTGAATATTATCAATAAAAGTTAGATTTTTGGTCAATTATTGTGCATTCATCTTATGTGTGAATGATTTGCGCTCTGATTACATTACTAACATGAGGCATATTGCCTACTGTCCACGTTTCCCGAGTTACTTCTACTATACACATATATCTCGGGACGTGACAACAAATCACAATGCCTCAAGCAATGGTGCGACAACCAAACATCATGGCTCACACAGCCAAAAATAATCTCACACTGAGGAAGCAATCCTCTCAGCTGGTCAGAATCCTCCGACCCTACTATTGACACCCATTTTTAGCCCACTAGTTGAGTTACTTCTCTTATTCATCTTCTGTGACGCCCCGAACTATCCATTATTTTAGAGTCTCCCTCGAGCGTATTTTGAGCCTATTTCTTGATCATTTTTTTGAGTCCATTGAGCTTTGAAGGCTATTTTCCTTAATTACTTTCAAGTCCATTTGGTGCAATTCGGAGGGTTGAACGGTCGTCCGGTGTAAAATCCACATGCCTCTCTGGACGCGGTCCGCTTGCGCGTTCATGAGAACGCGATCTGCAAGGAGACCGCGTTCACCCATTTCATTTTTTTGTTGGATCCCCTAGTTGATTTTGGTTGTGAAGTTTTAATGATGACAAATCTTGTGTGTATGTGTCGTTGAGAATGTTCATTGAAGAATGCTAACCAAGGTGTTCATTTCTTGATTATCTTGATTTATAGGACTAAAATCTTTAGTGGACACCCTAGAACTCAAATAAATGTGTGAATGAGTCAATCTTATTGTTCAGCACCCATAACAGGTGGTACATGTCATGTTCATTCCACAAGATCTTTTGGTAAGGCTTAGGTTCTTAAATTCTTGCAAAGTTGTTCTGTGGAGTCGACCCATACTAGCATGGAGTCGACCTCACCCTAGTGAGTGAGCTAGAATTGTTCTCATTTGGCATTTACATGCATGTTCTTCATAGGGTTTTTGAGCTAGATAAGTCTATGAATTCCTCATGCAAATCTTGGCAAAAATTAGTTGAATGAAACTCTCATCTTGAATGGAATTTGTCTCATATTGATCTAATATTGCATAAATGAATAGGAACATGATCTTGATCATTAGTTGTGGAAATTTGAGAGTTCAAAGTATTTTTATGCACCTTCTTAATGAGTTTTCATGATCATACTTCATGCATTTTTCATTGGGGATGTTTGTGCTTTAATTCCAACTTATTTTCCATGTTTTTAGCTTTCTGTTGGTTTTCGGTCGACCAAGAGGTTGTCTTCAGTCGACCAAAAATAACACCATTGTAGGGTCTTAAAAATCTCAGAGTTCGGTCGACCGGTTGAGGGCCTTCGGTCGACCGAAATCGCCAGCGCTCACCGGTCTGAAACCTGTTACAGTTCGGTCAACCGACGGCCAACTTTGGTCGACCATTTACGGCAGACGAACCCGTTTAGCTGTTTCAAAACCCATTAAACCTGATCCGTTTGGGTTCATATTTGACCCCCTTGCCCTTAGGGTTATCCTACATATCTAGGAAGGGTGTTACAAGGGTTTAGGATGGGCTTTTATGTCTTTACAACACCTTTTAATCCCTCTATATAACAAGTTGCGATTTTCATCTCTTGGAGAAGAAGGAAGAGTGCTGGCCGCAGGTAGGAGAGGGGAGAACAGTTCTAGAAGTGCTTCATGAGGTTTCTTTCTTGCAGGGATGTTCTAGAGTGAAGGGATCAAAGCTACATCCATTTCCATCAAGATTTCATGCTCCGAAGAAGCCAAATCTATAGCAATGAGTTCGTGCGGCTTCGGATCTGTTGAAATTCGACCCCCTCACCTTGGAAGCTTCAAAGAAGATCATCTCCAGGCCATTCACATAAGAGATTATATTTTTGCAACCTTCCTACATATTTTATTATGATTTCTATTTAGTCTTTGAGCATATATTAAACATATATTGATTTTTCTGAACTCCGAATCTGTGTGTGTTGAACCGTATGCGTACGGTTGTGGGTTTATTGTGCTGCGATTTTTACAGCTCGTGTGTGTGTGTTTTGATCCATGGTCGGATCGTGTAGGAGATGACGTCTCCGTGTGTTTGGAGCGTAAGCTCCGTGCGCTTCAGTTTGAAGCGAGTGGGTCCTCACTGATTCGGTGAGGGGTGGACGTAGGGAGCCCGTCGTGGTCCCGAACCACCTAAAAAATCTGTCTCGCATCTTGTGTGATTGTGGTTTGCTAGTTTATCTTGCTCATTTCGATCGTGTGAGAGCGGAGAGTTCAAGAGAACTTGTTCGTGTAGAGAGTAAATTCCATTTCACTATATTTCGTGTTGATAGTTATTTTTATTCTACTGCGTAAATGTTAAAAACTACTATTACGTTTGGCGGGGACAATTCAACCCCCCTTCTTGTCCTCTCATGCATCTAGGGACAACAATCTGGTATCAGAGCGGGTCTCTGATTTTATTGGACAATCTTGCGATTGTAGAGGAAAGATCCTTTGCTATGGCCAACAAGGGAATGCTCCCCGAGAGACATTTGATACACCGACCACCTTACTTTGATGGGTCTAATTACCCATATTGGAAGAATAGGATGACTATGTTCCTATCGGCACAGAAATTTGAGGTGTAAAGAGTAGTGTCTAAAGGTCCTTATGCATTACCTGAGAATGAGGATGAATAGGAAGATGAACACATTAGGAAGTGTTGTGCTAACTATAAAGCTATGAATATTATTCAATGCGCAATACACCCTAACGAATACTCACGTGTTTCTATGTGTTCATCTGCGTAGGAAATGTGGAACAAATTGAAGGTCATTTATGAAGGCACTTTAGAAGTACGGGAGACAAAGGCAAATCTGATGGTTTGGGAATATGAGCTGTTTATAATGAAGCCCGAGGAGAACATAAGCGATATGTATGCAAGGATACGTGAGATTACAAGCAGCTTAAAAGCCTTAGGAAAAGAATATTCAAACCAAGAGCTGGTCAGGAAGGTGATGTGGTCACTCTCACTGTCGTGGCACATAAAGGCGACCATCATCGAGGATTCGAAGGATCTCACCACACTCACGGTGGTTCAATTGATCGGGTCACTGATGACGTACGAGATCAATATCATGATGCCAACTGAGGAGGAAAGCAAGAAGAAGAAGACGATTGCACTGAAGGCAAATCCAGAATTGTCTGAAGAGAGTGATGCTATTGTGCCCCTGTGGTTTTGATGTCAGCAAGCACTATGAGTATGAATGATTTATCACCATGTGTCTGCACTTGTTGGTTCTTCTGCACATTGCATCAGTGCATTATCTGCCATATGCATACACTGCATCAGTGCATTCATCAGTCGATTCAATTCAATGTCGATGCGTGTTCATTATACATTCATGAGCATAGTCAGTGCATTCGATTGTTTCATGCATCAGTCTTTACGGTTATGTCCATGTGTCATTTAAGCAAGTCTATACATGATGCATTGATTCTTAAATGCTAGGTAGCAAGTCTGTACATTGTCTTGTTTCAGGCACGCAAAGTCTGTACATCGTCTTGGCGCATGCACGCAAAGTCTGTACATTCTTTGACAGCATGCCTGAGCATTCATCTTCGTTGTGCATACTTTGATAGATGCAAACTGCATTTCACACGTTCAACGTCTGTACATTCTTCTGTTGCATTTGTGCATCTTTCAAAACAAAGTCTGTACACTCTGTACACTCTTTATCATGCACTCAAAGTCTATACATTCTGTTGCAATTGTGCATCTTTCAAAACAAAGTATGTACACTCTGTACACTCTTTATCATGCACTCAAAGTCTATACATTCTGTTGCATACATATGTAAAGTAGTATCATGCACTCAAAGTCTATACATTCTGTTGCATACATAAAGTTCGTGCATTTGAATACTGAGTCTACACATGGTTGCCTTGATGACTTAACAAGTCTATACATTCTCGAACCAACTCTGTGGAGGGTTTATTCCATGCATGATCAAGTCAGTACATCTTCCTTATAACTCATATCTTGTCTGTAGGTGACTTTATCTCCGATGCCATGGAGAAGTTCAAGAAGGGCACGTGATCCAAGAATGGAGGTCTAACCCTGATCGTGACACGTGGAATCATTATGCTGGGATATCGCCACGTGGACTAAGGCCTCTGGGCGGGAATCGTGGAAAGCACACTCCCTACCTTCACTGCTCTATAAATAAAAGGCTTCTTCCTCAGGAGAAAGGCAAGCGAGTGTGAGGATCGAAGTAGGGGAACTTATCTAAAAGAGCAGAAGCAGAGAGAGAGCCTGCATGATTCTGAAGAAGAGAAAGAAAAAGAAAAGAGAGAGAGAGATTAGCAGAAGAAGAAAAAGGAGAGTGAAAAGAGAGATAGAGAGTTCATGAAAAAGAAGAGAGAAGACTTCATTGAAGATGTGTTATCTGTTGGCTCTTGGATCAGATCTGGACCAACTTGCTCTTTGAGAGCTGTTTTGTGCTTTATCGTATACAGCCTTCAGTTGCTGTGTTTTCCTTTGTTCTTCGTGTTTTTCTTTTGAACCTTTATTCAAGCTGTTAGTCAGCGAAGCAAGCTGTGTTGCTCAGTGGGCAGAGGAGGATTCCTCTGGACGGGTTAAGCTGTAGTCCCCAGCAGTTGCAGAGGTGTGGTATCCTCTGGACGGCCAAGCTATATTGCCCAGTGGATGGCTAAGCTGTATTGCCCAGCGGAAGCAAGCTGTGATGCTCAGCTGATGTAGGCAAGCTGTGAGGCCCAGCTGTTAAGCTGTGTATCAGCGGAATCCACACTCTGGTTGGAGTGTGGGGTGGACGTAGGTCTGCGGACCGAACCACCTAAAAAATCCTTCATCTACTGTGGTTTAATTATCATATTTGATTCGCTAGATGTATGCATAGGCCGATTTGAATCTTCTATCTAGCAAGGAATTTGATTGCATATCAATCATCTGATATTGGTCTTGAGAAAGTCACTTCAATTACTTAATCACTGTTCTGCAGTGCTTCTGATTTGCTCAACCCATCTGAGTGTCTAAGTTGCAGTTGATTGCTTGAATGGGTTCGATTAACAACAGTGTTTGTTCTTGTGTTTAAAGATAGATGTATGCTAGACTCGATGTCAACCTACAGTCATGAGCGTGTTTAATTCCGCATCTGTTTTAAGTTCATCAGGTTGAGTTTTTTAATTCGGGCAAATTGTGTAAGAGGGATTCATTCACCCCCCTCTGATCCATCGCACCGGTCCCAACAATTGGTATCAGAGCCAGGTTTCTGACTTTCCAGATCCAACGATCTGCAGAGGATCTTGCTGTCGTCGGTGCTATCTCACTTTTGGTGCATTTCTTGTCGATTGTTTTGTGCGTTGAATCTATTTGCCATCTGTCCTAATGGCTCGTCCTCTGATTTATGATGGTTCTAACTTCAGTAGTTGGCTAGGAGGCCTATGTGTTTACGTGAACTCCATTGATCCCAAATTATGGAGTCTTCTATCTAAAGGCCCACACCAATTACCTCACGATGAGACCAAGTGGTCTAGAGAGGACAGATTAAAGAACCGTGATAATGTCATAGTTCTTAATATTTTGAAAGCTACAGTTAATACTGACAGATTTCCTTTTGTTCCCAGGTGCGCTTCTGGAAAAGAAATTCTTGATAGAATCACGGCTGCAAATGGGGAACAAGAAGAGAATCAATGCTTGATGCCCAACCGGGGTGATCACAACTCTGATCAACAGAAGGAAACGTCATCCAAAGTAAGCTCTGGATCAGAAGAGATTTCAATTGATGATTTATGGAATATAAATGAAGAACTTACTGATAGATGTAAGAAAATGAAAACTGAGAATAAAAGGCTAAAGAAAAAGATCGAACAATCCAAATCTGAAATCATTTGTGATGGTTGTTCTACATTGAAACAGTCTTATGATACTTGCTTAATGGATGTTAAAAATCTTAAAGAACAAAATGGTTCTTTAAAATTCGAAAATCAAACTTGGTTGAACAAGATATCCGAACTTGAGAATCAGCTGAATAAGAAGAAAGACGAGCATCTAAAAAGCATGCAAGAATTGATCGAGATTAATTCTGTAATGGACAAACTGAAGGTTGAAAATGCAGAAGTTCAAAAATATAATGAAAATCTCAAGGCTAGAATGAATGAAGTCAATAAGGAAGCTGTTCATATTTCTTCTGTAGAGTCAAGCTACAATAAGTGCTCGGTTCTGCAAGAACGTAATGAGGAACTCTACAGTAAGAATGAATGGCTGAATAAACTAGTTGCTTCATTTAAAGAGGATCACAAAAAGCTACTTGCTGAGAAAATTAAAGTGGAAGAAAGAGAAAAGGAACTAATTGAGAAACTGGAGTTGATGTCCAGAAATGAAAAATGTGATGAAGAAATTAAAAAGGTGCATAAGGAAAATAAAGAACTGAAGGAACAAAATAAGAAACTCATGGTCTTGAACACTGTAGCATCTGAAGGATGGTTAACCCGTGAGAAAGAGAAAGCTATAAGTAAAGAAACTCAGTCTGAGAAGGAACAGAATTGAAACAAGAATTAGAAATGGTCAAAAATCTAAATGATGCTATGCAGAGACAGATTCTTGTATGTGAAGAAGATTTGATAAATTCTGAACTCAAAATCTCCTCTTTGCAATCTGAAGTAAATGAACTTGTTTGTTCCATGCCTAAATCTGTCAAGGGAAAAGAGAAAATGAATGTTCCTTTGTGTGATAACGCCACTGAATCAAGTGGAGAGGAAGGATGCAACCCTCAAATTGAAAAATCTATTAAGAAAAAGCTGTACACTACCTTTGTTCGCAGCTTTGACATTGCAAGCTGCTCTGGGCCTCTTAAAACATCTACATCATCTGTATTCCAATTAAAGGCCCAGAAAAACAAAAAACAAATAAGAGTTGTGAACAAGGGTAAATAATTGAACAAGAATGGTTAGAAAAATAAGGTCAAAAGTGTCCCTACTTGTGTTTTGGAAACTGCTAGCTCTGCTGCATCTGATGGGTCAATGCATACTGCTCATAACTCATTTACTTATTCGTATGCATCTGATAAGAGTGTCTCATGCCATTACTGTGGCAAGGTAGGCCATGTAATGGATGATTGCAGATTATTGATTGTAGATGGGCATGCAAGTGAAACATTGCAGTCTAGAAATTCATTTGGTAGAAATCATGCTACTAGGAAATCTGGTACATCTTGTCATTACTGTGCTAGGCATGGTCATCTCATGAATGCATGTTTAATCATGAAACAAGATGATAAAATGCATGTTAGGTCTTCTGCTAATCATCATGGCCCCAGAAAAAATATGTTTGCTTCAGACCAGCACATTATTTGTTTTAACTGTAACAAACGTGGTCACAAAGCCATTGAGTGCTGGTTTGGATCTACTAGGGGTAAAAATGGTTTTAAAGGTAAGCATATCCGATGCTTCGAGTGTGGGAAGAATGGCCATACAGTCAAGGACTGTTGGCATGTTCAGAAGAATTCTGTTAACCCCTGTCTTGTCAAATTCCCTGCAAAACGATCTGTGAAATTTTCATGCTATAACTGTGGAAAGTCAGGCCATAGAGCTGCTGATTGTTGGATGGTTGATTTTAGTAAACATAATTTTCTCTCTGCTAATAAATTTCATGACAACAGTAATTTACATAAAAAGAATTTGAAATCTGCTGCATCATGCCATTACTGTGGTCAAATAGGTCATTCAATGAATAATTGCTACTTGATGAGATTTGATGACCTTCATGCACAAAAATTGTTGAGAAAACCTGCTAGGAATGTCACTATTAATTCAAGACCCAAGACCTCTTGGGTATCTGTTTGTGCAAAATAAACTTTGTTTCGCAGGTGTGCCTTGGATTGGAGAATGAGTTGGGGAAATAAGCCAAGGCACTCAAAAGAAAACCCCTTTCTGAACTTTTTAGGTAAATTCTCTGCACTTCCTGCTCTTAGATTCATTGCATATCTTGTTAAAATAAATGTTAATCTATATAGAATTGCTAAAAACATCAGTTTCTGTCTGAGTCTGAAAATTGTGAACGTTATGCTTTTGATCTAATGCTTGAATCTTCATTTCACATTCACTGAAAATCTGATAGGACTGCATGTTGTATTGCACTTAAGAGATAGTCTGAATCTTCTTGTGAAAAATCTATTTAATCCCTTGTAAGATGTCATTGCACACAGTGCCTTTTAGAATCTTCATATATATTGCATACATTCAGGGGGAGTTTGTTGAGTCTTTGCATGTCTTTGCATACATATAGTTTCCAGAGTGGAAGTGTCGACACAGTGAGTCAACATCATCTTGGAAATGCTCTGTCAAATGTCGACACCTTCACTATTGTGCTCATCTTTGTTATATGCTTGAAACTCTTGTACAGTTCACAACTTGTATGCTGTTGAATCTCATTGAAAATTTCAGAGAATTGAGAAGAGTTCAATTCGTATACCTTGATCATAAATCTGAAAATCAATTTATTAAAGAATCTTCCATTATAAAGATTTATGAATGGCTAAAAGATCAGATTGGTTTAAGTTTAATGTATTCATTGAGCTTGGATATGAATATCTTGAAAATATCTGAGTCATTTTTAATAAACTTTAACCAACTATTTCATGTTGAATCTTGTAAAATCCTCTGAAATCTGAAAATGTTAATATCATGGCTTTATTTGGTTGAATTATATGAAATCAGTATTGTTTTTAAACATCTGATGAATCTGAAATGCTCCTAAGGATAAAATCTGTCAGAGCAATGATTGTGGTCACTGAGAAACCATGTCCATTGACCATGAAGTCTAGAGGACTGTGTCATGAAGTGCCATAATTAACTCTGCTAAATAAAATTCATGAAAAATGCAGGCAGAGCAATGGCTTGAATACTGAGAAATATACCTCACTTATCAATGAAATAAGGTGAAGTATGTCATGAGGTGACAATGCTATCTCTGAAGCATGACAGTTAGTCATAATAAGTGCTTAGGGATATTGGCATCCAAACAACGTGTATCCTCTAGTTACAAGGTGTGCACTGAACTTAATTGCACCTGGTAAACTTGCTGGAAAACGCGTGCAAAAAGAAAAAATCTGAGATTATTTGAAGAAGTATGGCTGATCCTCAGGAACCAAATTTGAATTCCTTCATGATTGTTTAACCTCAATACTAATGATTGTAATTTCTAAAGAAGTCATTGAAATTGACTGAGTAAGATGAAAGGATGTTAGTCAAGATATAAATATGAGGGCTTGGTTAACTTTTATTAAACATTGATGTTCAGATATGAGTACAGAAGTTTATTGACAAACTGTGTATACATCATATTTAAACAATGATGTTCAAATAAAAATTCATAAGCCCCTATAATGGAAGAGTCTGAACCATCCGTTTATTCAGATTTATGAAATAAGTATCTTATTGAAAATCTTCTATTTCCTTAGATCATGTATTCTGAATGCTACCATGTCATCCTTCCTGAATGTCTTCTTGACATATCCCTCTCCTTACACCCTTGAAAGCCTTGCTTCATTCAGATCAGGGAGCATTGGATTGTTAAGGTCTTGTCTAGACTGCACTTATTACCTTTTAAAGGGGGAGGTTTGTTCGTCTTGCAAAGGAGGAGGATAGATTGATTGGTTCTTGTCTTCTCTGCATCATGTAAGCATCAGGTTCTCCATGAATTGCATTCATTATTCTTAAGGAGAGAATCCATCTCCTCTGAAGCTACAAAGAAGCATCTATTCAGGGGGAATTTCCTTGTCTATGAATCATGCTGCATATTAAAGGGGGAGATCTTCTCAGCATCCTTCATGTCCCTTTCTCTTTGCTGCTGTCTCGGGGAGATTTTATTCAATCATATCATGCACACTTTTATTTCTCTCTCAAACTTTTCTCTTTTTGATGAAGTCAAAGGGGGAGAATAGTTTGAGTCTGTGTGACTCATAGTGTTGCCATCATCAAAAAGGGGGAGATTATTGTGCCCCTGTGGTTTTGATGTCAGCAAGCACTATGAGTCTGAATGATTTATCACCATGTGTCTGCACTTGTTGGTTCTTCTGCACATTGCATCAGTGCATTATCTGCCATATGCATACACTGCATTAGTGCATTCATTTGTCGATTCAATTCAATGTCGATGCGTGTTCATTATAAATTCATGAGCATAGTCAGTGCATTCGGTTGTTTCATGCATACACAAAGTCTGCACAGTCTTTGCTGTTATGTCCATGCGTCATTTAAGCAAGTCTATACATGATGCATTGATTCTTAAATGCTAGGTAGCAAGTCTGTACATTGTCTTGTTTCAGGCACGCAAAGTCTGTACATCGTCTTGGCGCATGCACGCAAAGTCTGTACATTCTTTGACAGCATGCCTGAGCATTCATCTTCGTTGTGCATACTTTGATAGATGCAAACTGCATTTCACACGTTCAACGTCTATACATTCTTCTGTTGCATTTGTGCATCTTTCAAAACAAAGTATGTACACTCTTTATCATGCACTCAAAGTCTATACATTCTGTTGCATTTGTGCATCTTTCAAAACAAAGTCTGTACACTATGTACACTCTTTATCATGCACTCAATGTCTATACATTCTGTTGCATACATATGTAAAGTAGTATCATGCACTCAAAGTCTATACATTCTGTTGCATACATAAAGTTCGTGCATTTGAATACTGAGTTTACACATGGTTGCCTTGATGACTTAGCAAGTCTATACATTGTCGAACCAACTCTGTGGAGGGTTTATTCCATGCATGATCAAGTCAGTACATCTTCCTTATAACTCATATCTTGTCTGCAGGTGACTTTATGTCCGATGCCACGGAGAAGTTCAAGAAGGGCACGTGATCCAAGAATGGAGGTCTAACCCTGATCGTGACACGTGGAATCATTGTGTTGGGATATCGCCACGTGGACTAAGGCCTCTGGGCGGGAATCGTGGAAAGCACACTCCCTACCTTCACTGCTCTATAAATAAAAGGCTTCTTCCTCAGGAGAAAGGCAAGCGAGTGTGAGGATCGAAGCAGGGGAACTTATCTGAAAGAGCAAAAGTAGAGAGAGAGCCTGCACGATTCTGAAGAAGAGAAAGAGAAAGAAAAAGAGAGAGAGAGATTAGCAGAAGAAGAAAAATGAGAGTGAAAAGAGAGATAGAGAGTTCGTGAAAAAGAAGAGAGAAGACTTCATTGAAGATGTGTTATCTGTTGGCTCTTGGATCAGATCCAGACCAACTTGCTCTTTGAGAGCTATTTTGTGCTTTATCGTATACAACCTTCAGTTGCTGTGTTTTCCTTTATTCTTCGTGTTTTTCTTTTGAACCTTTATTCAAGCTGTTAGTCAGCGAAGCAAGCTGTGTTGCTCAGCGGGCAGAGGAGGATTCCTCTGGACGGGTTAAGCTATAGTCCCCAGCAGTTGCAGAGGTGTGGTATCCTCTGGACGGCCAAGCTGTATTGCCCAGCGGATGGCTAAGCTGTATTGCCCAGCGGAAGCAAGCTGTGATGCTCAGCTAATGTAGGCAAGCTGTGAGGCCCAGCTGTTAAGCTGTGTATCAGCAGAATCCACACTCTGGTTGGAGTGTGGGGTGGACGTAGGTCTGTGGACCGAACCACCTAAAAAATCCTTCGTCTACTGTGATTTGATTGTCATATTCGATTCGCTAGATGTATGCATAGGCCGATTTGAATCTTCTATCTAGCAAGGAATTTTATTGCATATCAATCATCTGATATTGGTCTTGAGAAAGTCACTTCAATTACTTAATCACTGTTCTGGAGTGCTTCTGATTTGCTCAACCCATCTGAGTGTCTAAGTTGCAGTTGATTGCTTGAATGGGTTCGGTTAACAACAGTGTTTATTCTTGTGTTTAAAGATAGTTGTATGCTAGACTCGATGTCAACCTTCAGTCATGAACGTGTTTAATTCCGCATCAGTTTTAAGTTCATCGGGTTGAGTTTTTTAATTCGGGCAAATTGTGTAAGAGGGATTCATTCACCCCCCTCTGAATCCATCGCACCGGTCCCAATAGATGCACGGTCTAGCATCGATAGCGAAGAAGAAGAGCTAATGGCTCTCATCACAAGGAGAGCTAGAAAATATTTCAGAAGAGCAAAAAGGGAAGGAAATTTTCTGATAAAATTCTTGAGAAGAAATGCCAACAAGAATGGGGAGATGAGCAAGGAAGAACATATCATTTTCTATGAGTGTAAGAAGGCTGGCCACATGAGGGGTCAATGCCCTTAGCTCCAGAAAAAGCTGAAAAAGAACAATGAAAAGAAGTCGAAAGCAATGAAAGCAACATGGAGCGACGAGGACACAGATAGCTCAAGATCAGAAAGCCAGAAGGATGAGCTGGATGAGCTGGTCCAGAATTTGTGTTTGATGGCAGATGAAGAAACTTCTGAGGTATGTTCTGACACTGAGAATCTCACTACTGAACATTGGCAGTTAGCTTATGTTGACTTATATCAGAAGTATAAAAAGTCTAAAAATGATGTGAAGAATCTGAAAAAGAAATTTCATGATTTGATTAGTTTTAAAAATCCATGTAATAGAAGTAGCTTCTTTGAAATGCAAATTGACAATTTTAAAGAAGAAAAATCAGACTTTCAATCTAGAATAACTTTGTATGAGGATGTGCTAGGATGTTTGGAAGTGGAAAAACAAAGTGCTTATGAGAATGTTGAGAACTTGAAAATTGAGATTGATAAATTGATAAGGGAGTTGGATGAAGTAAAATCAAGATTGAATGACTGTGAGAAATCCAAGAAAGAAATAGAAACCAACTTCAATACCATGCATGATGAATTAAAGAAATTGAAAGGTGTTGTTCAAATGGAATTAAAAGGAAAATAGAAAATTGGTGAAACTAGCAATGGAAATGCTAGGAATGAGAAGAGTGATGTGGGACACACCCCCACAAAGACAAACTTGTTGGCCCCAAGTAAACCAGTGCGTGGGCAAGAAGGGGGGGTTGAATTGTCCCCCAAGCGGAATTTAGATTTTAAAAGAAATTGTTGCACTAATATTAAGTTGATAGATGGATCTAACTCAACTCAAGCTAAAACAGAGATTAGCGTGATTCACTCTGTCTCCTAGTCACACTCGACTAAGCATGAAAAGACTAGTAGTCAAACCACAAATAACAAACACACAGTGCGAGAGAACTTTTAGGAGGTTCGACAGGACCTTCACGTCCTCCTACATCCACCCCTCACCAAAATGGTGAGGATTCACTCGCTCCAATAAGAGTGCACACGGAGTGTTACCTCCAACACACACACGGAGACTTGGTCTCCAGAACAATCCAACAACTGGATCTGAAAATCACACCCACACGCTACCGAAAATGCAACAAGTCACACACGGCCGTGCACAGACAGTCAGACACACAACATTACAATAAGTTCAGAAACAAAAATGAATGTCCAAAGTAAATGAATCAACGAAATGATAATCAAGGAAATCTCCATGATCCGTAGTGAAAAACTCCAACAGAGGCACGATCTGGATGTGGCTTTGTCCTCTACGATCCTCTCCTTCTCTTCGATTTTCTTCTGCTCAATCTCACAGATCTCTCTGTCAGATTTTTCACAAATGCTCCTTTCCTGCACTTTTTTCAATTCTTCCTTTTTCCAACTTAGAAGGAAGAAGGACATATATTTATAGACCAGATAAAATGATTTTCAGAAATTATCTTATCCAAAAAAAAATTCTTCAATTGGTCATCTTGTCAAGAGTCTTCTGAGAAGATGCCAAGTGGCTTAGTGAGCTGTACCTGAATACCTTGGATCACATGCCCAGTGACTTAGGATAGTGTGTCAAGTCACTTGTCTTCGAACCTCAAAGTGAATCTCCCTTTTCTCACGTACTAAGCTATTTTTCATCCTTAGCAAACTCTTTTTCACCCTTAACGGCTATTTGTCAGCCGTATCACACATTTGTCACCCTTACTGTTGAGTAGCCGTCACCTTTAGTTATTTGTCACCACTAAAGCTTTATTTGTCGCCACTAGTGTGTTATATTTCACCCATACATTTCATTTGTCACACTTAGTCTTCTTTAGCTGGCATACCTTGGCTGTGTCGGCGTAGCTATGCGTTGCGTTAACGTGGCTTCTTCACTCTTCAAGCTCTCCAAAGGCTTTCACCCTGATTGAACGCTTCGCTCTTCTTCAGGCTACAACGTGCCTGTGTCGACGTAAGGCTTCACTGCGTCAACGCAGCTTCAACCTTTTTCACGTGATTTGCACCAACATCCATTTTTCACACTTAGTAGCCATTTTTCACCCTTAGTGGCCATTTGTCACCACTAAGAATCTATTTGTCAATCTTATTTGAACTGAAGCCGTCACCATAGAGCTATTTGTCTCTGCTTCAAGAGCCGTCACCCTGCGACCCATTTGTCACCACTAACTGCTCTTTTGTCGCCGCTATCTTCTATTTTTCACCACTATTGACCTATTTGACACTCTTATGCTCCGTTTGACTCCATCAATATGAATGCTATTCTGCTTGGCTGTGTCTACGTATAGTGACCTTGCATCAATGCTGCGATGTAGAATTTGACTATCTTCACCTTTGAAAGCCATTTTTCACCAGGGTGGACCTATTTGTCACCCTTATTCTCTATTTGTCACCCGCATAGAACCAATTGACAGCTTTATCACTTGCTTCTTCTGCCAGGTAAACTGCCTTGTGCTACAATGCCTGAATCGGCTCCAACAGCATTTGAAGTCAACTTCTCTTCTTCAAATTTCTTCCTATGAGCTCTCTATTAGTTCTGCTGTTTCATTTGACATGGTTAAGGAATCTATTCCTTCAAAAACAAGAGTGACAGAACATAAACAACATGGTTAATATCCATTCTGTCATGATCATCAGAGTATGCACACACAATTTGTTATCATTAAAACCCAATTACCAAAATCAACATGGAGATCCAACAATCTCCCCCTTTTTGATGATGACAAAATAAATGAAGTGTGCATGAAATTTAACTCATGTGTCAAGACATTTTTCTAGGTTGAAGATATGTATTTACTGTGTATTTAACTATGCAGAATGTAATCAGAATTATTCAATATGCAATATGAGATTAGACACAATTTTAAATTATTCTCCCCCTTTTTGTCCTCAACAAAAATCAATGAACAATTGAAGACATGACCATGAAAGACCTAAAAATAATTGAATTGAATTCAAGCAATCATGCAAGCAGACTATATCAATCATGCATATTATATAGCTATGTCCCCTAAACGGGGCAAAGGATATGGAGTGACACTGAATTTTAATTAAAGGAGAAAACATGAGTCATGACTAAGTAAGGCAGTGCATGTATATGTTAGAGAAAACCATGTACTATGATCACTACAAATGCAAGATATACATTCAGCATAATGACACCCAGAGTGAAAGAGGGTAGGTGAACGAAAAATGAACTGTAAAGCATATGGATGTCAAGAGTTTCTTAGGAACACTTAAAAGGTTATATCATTTCTACATTTTCATATTAGCTCCTCGACTATTGGTAGCTTCACACAACCCCATTTTTTTTGGACTTCACCGTTTTACACAATTTCCACCCTTTGTTTCAAGGGTGATTCCTGGTTACTAGGATTCATCGCATGTGGATTTTGCTTCACTGTTCGGCGCGAGTTTCCTCATTTATTTTAGTGGAGATTCCCGACTACTAAGTTTCACTTTCCACTTATTGAAACTTTGTTGGGGTAGGCAACTTTTTCCTTACGATTCACTTAATTTCCATGTAGAAATTCAACTTCCTATAAGGTGTTGAAAAGAAGATCTAAAATCCTTATTGATTATAGTCATTTATTTCATCATGTGCAAAATGTGTGTGGGTAATTGGCTCATATGTATACACAGAATTAGCCATGTCATAGCAAAAACTCCCCCTAAATGTATGCACCAAAGAAAGAGTTTCCTCCCCCTTAGTTCATGCCATATTTCTCAAAAAATCAAATCAGTGTGTTTATTTAACAAGGAAATAAGGACTTAGAATTTCTCAAGAGAATGGTTTGTATGAATATATACATGCAAACAATCATGAATTATTTATATATATATACTCATGCAAACTTGATTACCAGTACTTGGCAAAGGACTTAGGTCCGAAGACCACCTCACGCATAGTGGAAGTTTCTAGTTGGACTGAATCCAACCTTCTCTAACCACCATTTTATATACCAGGTAATCATGGCATTCAAACACACAAGTATAGTATATAGACAAACAGATGCACAATAGTGAAGTTCCTAACTACATGTATGCAAATACTAAAGGATGAAGAAATAAGATCAAATAATTTTTTTTAATGAAGAATGGGTAAGAGCACTAATTTTCTATGGACAATTATTCCTCAACTATGCAAATTCCCAATTCTCTTCTTATTTTAGCAAATTTGTCTGCATTCAAAGGTTTTGTAAAAATATCAACAAGTTGATTATCAGTATGTACATGAACAAGTTCTAAATGACCTTTATTCACATGATCCTGTAAAAAATGGTGATGAATTTCAATATGTTTTGTGCAAGAGTACAGAAGAGGATTTTTTGAAATACTAATGGTAGATGTATTATCACACAGAATGGGAGTATTATTCAATGTAATACCAAAATCAATAAGTTGATGCTAAATCCAAAGCACCTGTGCTGCACAACTACCTCCAACCATGTATTCGGCCTCAGCAGTCCATAGTGCCATAGTGTTTTGTTTCCTAGAAACCCATGAGACAATGCAGCCTCCTTGAAACTGACAGTAACCACTAGTGCTTTTGCGATCCACCAGACACCCAGCATAATCAGAATCTGTATAAGCTACTAGATCAAAATTGCCACAACAAGGAAACCAAAGACCAAGATCTATAGTGCCATGCAAATATCTAAAAATTCTCTTAACTGCTAACATGTGTGAATGTTTTAGATCAGACTGAAATCTAGCACACATGCATACACTAAACATAATGTCTGGCCTACTAGCAATCAAGTAAAGTAATGATCCAATCATGCCTCTAAAAAGTTTCTGTTCAACAAACTTATCTTTCTCTTGATCCTTTGTCAGTTTAGCAGAAGTGGACATTGGTGTTTTCTGTGGTTTGACAACATCAAATTTAATCTTCTTAAGCAACTCCAACGTATATTTCTTCTGGTTAATAAAAATTCCATCCTTCGATTGCTTTACCTGTAAACCAAAGAAAAATGTTAGTTCTCCCATTAAACTCATCTCAAACTCCCCCTGCATCAATTTAGAAAATTCATCATTCAAAGAAGCTGTTGTGGCTCCAAAAATAATTTCATCTACATATACTTGAGCGATGATCATATGTTCAGTGTAGCTCCTAATGAAAAGTGTTTGATCTATATTACCTCTTTTGAAGCCATTTTCTATCAAAAAGATACTCAACCTTTCGTACCAAGCCCGGGAGGCTTGTTTCAGACCATATAGTGCTTTATCAAGCTTGTACACTTGGTCTGGGTGACTTTGATCTTCAAAACCTGGTGGCTGCTCAATGTACACTTGTTCCTTCACAAAGCCATTCAAAAATGCACTTTTGACATCCATTTGGAAGAGTTTAATATTTCTAAAACAAGCAAAGGCAAGTAATAAACGTACAACTTCTAGCCTAGCCACAGTTGCAAAAGATTCCTCAAAATCAATTCCTATCTCTTGGCTATAGCCTTTGGCTACTAGCCGGGCTTTATTTCAAATTACCACCCCATGATCACTAAGTTTGTTCTTGAAAACCCACTTAGTTCCTATCACAGGGTGACTCTTAGGTCTAGGCACAAGAAATCACACCTTGTTCCTTTGGAATTGGTGTAATTCCTCATGTATAGCCAAAATCCAAGAATTGTCAGTTAGGGCCTCTTCTATGGACTTAGGTTCAGACTGAGACAACACGGCTATACAATCAGTTTCAAGTACTCCCCTGAATGTAGCTCTTGTCTTCACTCCTTGTTCTACATCTAGGTTACATTATCTTGTGGATGATCTCAGTGGAATGTCCATTGTTTTGGGAGGTTCTGAATCTAACTTTGCTGTTCTACTTCTTCTTGATTTGGAGCTTCTTCATTATTTTTGCTTGACTCTGCCTTATCCACATCAACTTGCTCTTCATTATGCTTCTGCTCTCCTTTTTCATCAGTCCCTACATCAAGAAAATGTGTGTCTTTATCAATCATCCTCGAAGTGCATTCATCGATCAATACATGAGGATTTTCTTCAAATACAAGAGTGCATAGATTATATACACGATAAGCTCTAGAAGATAAAGCATATCCAAGGAAAATACTTCTATCACTCTTGGCTGCAAACTTTTCCAAGTTATCTTTGAAATTATTCAATATGTAACAAGGTGACCCAAAAGGTCTTAAATGTGCAATGTTAGGTTTCTTACCTTTATACAACTCATATGGCGTTTTCTTAAGTAAGGGTCTTACCATGGCACTGTTGATTATGTAGCAAGCAGTGCTGACTGCCTCAGCCCAAAAATACCTTGGTAGCCCATTCTCAGGTAGCATTGTCCTCGTCATTTCCACAAGTGTTCTATTCTTTCTTTCCACAACTTCATTTTGTTGAGGAGTTCGAGGTGCTGAGAAGTTATGTGCAAACCCCTGCTTCCTGCAAAAATCATTGAAATCGTGGTTGTCAAATTCTCTACCATGGTCACTCTGAATGGATTTAATACTGTACCCCTTTTCATTTTGAAATTTTCTACACAAGTCTTCAAACTCCTGCAATGCATCACTATTGTGAGATAAAAATAATACCCATGTATATCTCGTATAATCATCAACTATCACAAAACCATAGAGTTTCCCACCTAGACTGTGAGTCTTAGAAGGACCAAATAAATCCAAGTGAAGAAGTTCAAGGGGTCTTGAAGTTGACAGAATGTTCTTTGATTTAAATGAAATCTTAGTTTGTTTTCCCATGGCACATGCTTCACAAACTTTATTCACATCAAAGCTTAAATTCGGTAGCCCTCTAACTAGATTATTTCTATACAACTTGGACAATATACTAAGATTGGCATGTCCAAGTCGACGATGCCACAACCAGACATCATCTGATTTATTAGCAACAAAACAAAAAATTTCTTTTGACAAATTTTCTAAATCAAGAATGTAAATGTTGTGATCTCTAACACCAAAGAATTTTATTTCATTTGATTGAGTATCTACAATTGAGCAATGTGAATCTTCAAAAATCACTTTGTGACCCTTCTCACATACTTGGCTAATACTAAGCAAACTGTGATTCAAACCATCAACAAGTAATACATCATCAATGGACTGGTTCAGATTCTTACCAATTCTCCCAATTCCAACAATCTTACCTTTATCTTTACCACCAAAAGTTACCAGCCCTCCATCTTTCTCTCTCAAGTCTGAAAAGAGCTCTTTATTTCCCGTCATATGTCTGGAACAACCACTATCCAGATACCACTTTGTCCATTTGGCTCTCATGCAGACCTGCACATTCAAAGACAACCCTCAAGTGCTTTTAGGTACCCAAGCAAGCTTGGGTCCTACATTGTTAGCTCTAATAGAAACATGAAGTTTTTTGTGTTTTCTTTCAAATAGTTCATCATCAACTTTCATTGTATTACATGTATACATTGAATGACCGACCATTCCACAATAAAAGCATGTCATTCAAGATTTTCTAAAATTATTTCTCTCATATCCATAAGAGCTATCAACATTTGAATCAATCCATGTAATAACAGGAGAATAATAACATGAATCCAAAGAATTCTGAAATTCTTTATTTACTGGAGAATTCTTTCTCATGAATATATGATCCATTCCATCCTTCACATCCTTGGGTCTTTCTTTCTCTACTTCCTCAGCTTTTTGTTTTCTCTTAATCTCTCTTTCCACAATGGTCTTAAGCTTTTTCAACTCAGCATTCAGAATGTTAAAATTTATTTCAATCTCTTCCTTACTCTTTTCACATTCATGCAATTTTGATTTTGTTTCAATTAACTATTTCAACAAACCTTCATTTTCTATTTTCACTATTTCCAATTTCTCATATGCATCTTATTTTGTAGTTTCAAGACAACTTACTTCTTCCTCGAACATGGTCAATCTAGAAAGCAAATCATCCTTATCATGTTTGAGTTTCTCAATGGTGATGCGGGACGGGACACTACTCGATGCCAATTTGGATGCAAACCTGGGACTCTAGTCAAGCTCGCGGACGTCCCTAAGCGAGGGAAGCGTGCGAATGTGCGCAGTTGAGAAACCGGCAACGAGTCAAGGGTATCGGCTTTTTCGCGTGCTCGGATCGAGTCACGGGACGGGTCACACTCACTCACTCTCGTAGCGGTGATTAAAGTTGAAACGAGCTAATTAACCTAACACATGCAAGCAGCGGCATATAGAAGTATACGAAGTAAGCAAAATGCCGAGTAAGGAGCGGAAATGATACCTCCACGCTCCGGGCGTGGGAAAGGCGACCCCAGCCAAGACTCGTACTCCCGGTACAAATGAATTAACAATAATTATAGAAATGCAATTCACTGCCCACTCCATGCATGGAGGTAAAGGGATACAATGGCAACCTTGGAGTATCAAGCTTGGGGTGACTGGCAGCTTTTTGGACAGCTTTGACGGTTCCGACGCGCTGCTACTCGGTGCTGCAGTTTGCTATCCTGAATCTGTTCTGTTGTTTCAGAACGGCGCGACTCGGCGGAAACAATTACTGCGATCATATCTGAAGTCGGATCGACGCGAAACCAACGCCGTTGCGAAGCTCTCTTGTAGATCTACGACCAATTTATGTTACTAAAATTTTACTATCTCTGTATCCACCTTGGTGGAATTTAGAACAGGCGGGTTTTCTATCTCAGGAAATACTGGGCGGATTGGGATATGCCTGAAAACATGGTTTGACCGAGGGTAAACATTGGAATTGGGACTTGAAAATTTAATGGATGAAATAGGGGGATGTGTGGGTGACGCACAAATTTTTTGGTAATTTTTGGACGTGATTTAGGTGGTGGGATGGATTTTATGGTGGGGGTGGTCAGATCTGGACTGCAGATGACAGAACAGAATCCGATTTTTCCAGAGATTTTTAAGTGGAGTAAACAAACTCCTAAAATCATGAAAAGAATTGTGAAAAGGGGTTTTGGTGGACAAAAGTTCTAGTCCAAATTTCAGCTAGATCTGTAATTGGAAAGGGGATCAAATCGATGAAGTGGCAGGCTACTGGAACACAGATCTGCATAGGGATAGATTGTGTAGACATGGAGGTTTTAAATGTAATGGGGGGCAAACAAAGGAGGATCGATTTGAAAAATTTTGTAGAGAGTGGGAACAACGTGGGGAACTCACCCTCCAATTTTGAGCTCGATCAGATCTACGGATTGGGAGAAAATTCTAGCTTCAGGCTGTTGTCCAGCAGAGAATAGACCGGAGATGATGAAGCTGTGGTGGTTCGACGGTGGCTCGATGGCGGCGACGGCGGCGGTGTTGAGCTTCTAACTCAGAGAGGGTCCTGATAAGGAGGTATCACACCTCAGAAAGAGAGCTTTCTCAGCTGCAATGGGGTGGGAGAGGAGAGAGGGGGCTGCGCCCTATGCTGTTGCACAACGCAATTTTCATTCAATTTCTCATTAATTCTTGAATAATTCTTAAATACAAGGGTTATATAACTCTAACTAAAAGACCTAATTACCCTCAGATCTAGGGTTAGGGAGGGGCACTTAGGGGATATGAGATTATTCCCCCATGTGGTAAAAAAAACAACAAAACAAAAAAACTATATAAGGAGGGGGCGCCCTCTTTAAGAGGAGAATTGGCATTTTTCTTCTTGCCTCCTTGGTCCAAGTCCAACTTGGACCATGGACCATCCCCTAGGGGCTCTAGGAGTTAGGTGTCCCAATGGGAGAAAGGGTGGGGGTCCCGCCGGGACAACATGGCCTTTTGCAAAGAAACTGATGCGGGAAGGACACACGACCTGGGACTCTAGCTCGCGGGCGTCCCTAGCGAGGGAAGACGTGGGACCATGCGCGGTTGAGAAACCGGCAGTGAGTCTCGGGTATCGGCCTTTCCGCGTTAACTCGGGGTGATTCACGGGACTGTCACTCACTCTCGGTCTCGCAGCGGTGATAAAATGATAACAAGCAAGATAATCTATCACTCATGCAGCGGCATATACAAAAATATACGAGTAAAGCAATGCCTACTAGGAGGGTGGCGAGTGTACTTCCACGCTCTGGGTGTGGGGAAGACGTTCCCGGCCAAGTACGGTAACTCCCAGTAACAACGGTAAAAGTTAATTACAACAGTGAATTTTATTGCCCACTCCACGCAGGGAGGTAAAGGCTACAAGTGGGGCCCGAGAGGACCGACCCTGGGTTGACGGGTATTAATCTGGAGGTGCGTTCGGCATGAACTCGGCCTGCTGGTCCGACTCAGCACTATTCCAACTCGGTGCTGCGCCAACTCAGTTGCTGACTCACTGGACAGCAAGCAACGGTTTCCAAAGGAACGTCGCCTTCCTGAGATCTTCCGGAGGCGCCACTTGGCTGGGACGATGACAGGGCGTCCTAGAACGACTCCCTGAAGGGGCGGCTCCTGAAGTTGATTTTTGATATTTATTTCTGAATATCTTCTGGACTGTAATTTCGAACCTGCACAGGGAATAGATCTGCAGGCCTCGGTGACACGATTACGATGCTCAGATTTGGAGGTCGATCGAGGCGTGGCTGGTACCGTTGAAAAGAGCACTCATAGATCTACAACATATAAGTTTGACAGCTCATCCACCGAACGGATTGAAAATGAATATGACTATAACACTGTTTTTATTTCTGACTCGGACTGACAGGCACACAGGGTAGCAAGGGATCTGCCTGAAACTGACCTTTGACCGAGGGCTAAATGATTTTCCTAGACTCCACGAAAATTAAGGTGGAAGGGGGTATATGTGAGGAACACTGAGGAATTTTTTTGATTGTTTTGGAAATTGATAAGTTGGTGGGGAAAATACAACAAGGTGACTCTGTCCTGTAGATCTGCAAAGGGTAGATTACTGAGAGGACAAATAAAAATATGGGAAAAATACCTAATGACTTCCAAATGACACGAAATTTGAAATGGAGGTTAAGGGAGAAGGACAGAACAAACCCTCAAAATCAGGGCTCGATCAGACAACCATAAAAAAAGATAAATTTTTATAGGTGAGGTTCTATCCTGATGGAGATAGAACTCCGACGAGTGGCGGTGGCTGCGCGATGGCGGCTCGAACGGCGGCGGCAGCGGCAGAGAAGAACTCAGAGGGGCTAAGGAGAATGTAGGAGAGGGCTTCACACCCAAGATTCAGCAGAAATCCATCTGCAAAGGGGGAGAGGGGGAGAGACAAGGGGTGCCCTTGGGCTTGCTCTTGGCAAAAATGCTTAATTCTTCATTAATATCTCTAATGACACTATAAATAGGCTTATATAGAGAATGGCAAGGGGTGGGGGGCTGGGAATTTCATGGGAGAGAGGGGATTTTCTTCCCCATGTGGTCAAATGACCAAAAAAAAATAAAAAATACAACATGGGATAAACTATATTATAAGGGGGAAGCATCTTGGACTTTAAGGGTTGGAATATTGGACTTTTTAATCCAATTGTCCCCTTGAATAGTCAAGCCATCTAGAAGCCCACCTTGGACCTTTGACTGGCCCCACATGGGTCCTAAGACTTAGGTGGACCAATAGGAAAGGAGATGGGGGCCCCTTGCTGGTCCTACTGGACTTTTGCACAAAAACCCAAAGAATCCTAGGGAATGACACATTGGCTTATAAAGCCTTACAATTGTGAACATACTTTCCCAAGGATATAAAAATAAACTAAAGGACACAAATACAAATAAAATGTTAGTGCTCTTGGCGTCGATTCCCATGAACTCTCCCAGGGTGGGAAGAACTCGACCCCGTCGAGTAAGGGGTACGGCTGCTCGAGTAGCTCCGGTGGATCCGTCACCGAACCTTGAAGCGCGGAGTATGCTCCACTCCATGTAATCGACACCTGCTCATCCCGTATAGATTCGATATGCGTACGCTGCCATGGGAATGAGGCTAGAGGTGGACACTCTGGGGTGGGGTCACTCTCAAATGAGGGAGGCGGCTCAAAGACTCACTAGGAATCACCGCGGGTCCCTTATGTGACTAGATCCGATATGTGGAGTAGAACCAATCTCAATAGTCCGACAAGTCTCATACTCGAAAGGGACTAACAACGCTAGCGTACAAAATCGACTCGACTCAACGTATGCACAGACACACAATGCACTGGACAAACAAACGAAACAAAGACTCACAAGGACCCTAAACAAACCTAATGTTAGTCCGACCCGTACATGGGTGACGGCGGACCAGGACATCCGAATATGTGCCATGCATGCATCTTATGTACTCGAAGGTTGGTGGTATGCGAAACACCTAGACGCCCAAGTATTACCCAGTCATGCATGAACGACCCTTTGGATTTGGGAGACTTGAGAGGGCTAGAAGAGCCGGGTGTGGACGAGCGGGGTGTGGGTGTATCAAGATTAGGCTTGGTGGGTATAGATGACCCGGCCCGTGGGGTAGGGGTGTGGTAGTGGACTCCCTCGATGAAATAAAGTATATATGGAGGGTCAAGGGGCCCACTAGGGAATGGGTCAAAGAGATCAAAGAAGGTATGACCCCTTGTGGTGGGTTCCCACAAGTCACGGTCCCATGTATAGAAGTCTTGAAGGTGTGTATGGTCACCGTCATACATTGTGGTAGATGGGACGGTGATCATATGTAGGAAATAAGATTCCTCCCTCGGGGAAAAGGGTATGAAGTCGGGCTCGTCCGACATAGGGAGGAATAAGAGAATCTCCGTGGTGACACAACCCACGATGCACACGGAGGTAATGGTCCCTAAGGCCGGATGGGTGAAGCTAAGACTAGTGGTTTGGTCGAAGCTTCGGGCCAAGGAGTGCGTCAACTGCCATTACGAGTCTAATCCCATAATAAGGTCATCCAAGGTATCAACATGGTGACTAAACCGGAATGTCATATGGTAGGAGTTGACGGGCACTAGAGGTAAGGTGGGGTCCATGGATGGGTAAGGAAGTGGGACCAAGCCATCCATGAGCCAACTAAGAAGCGGCTCGGCGATGAAAAGCATACCCGTTAGAAACATAGGTGGCTCGGGCTTGGATGTCTCCAAATAAGATGGTTCCGAATAAAGTTCGGAAGTAGAAAGTGGCAAGTCACGGGTGGTGAAGGAGCATGTGTCTTTTCTATCCTTTCCAACCAATCTGAAAGCATTTTCTTGATTTCATCTAAGGTGCGGGTTGGAGTAGGGGCCTCGGGGTGGACTCGCTCCTCATCTCTCGGCTCGGATGCGGACCTAGACTCGACTATAAGTGGGGCTTCCACTTGGTTGGAGGCGATTGGGTGGGATTGGACGGAGGTGCCAAGGGGTGGTTTGTTGGAGGTGACAGGGAGGGCCGCTTGATTGGGGTTGCTTTGGTGGACTTGGATGGAGGTGAAGGGGCGGGGTTGGTTGGAAGTGTGGACCACTTGATTGTGGGTGAGTTGGTGGGATTGGCTAGTGGTATGACCCCCGTGGTTGGAGGTAGGTGGGCGGGGAAGGTTGTAGCAACCCTGATAAACTTAAAAGGAATAAATAAATCAAAATAGATTAAAAGATTTAATAAATAAACGAAAGATCTTGGAATAAAAATAATTAAAACCCTGATGGAAATAACGCCTCAGATAAAGGCGCTACTTTACAAGAAAACGCCCTTACCTAAGGCGTGTTTTGAGAAAGGACGCCCACACGTCAAGGCGTCAAATTTCAAACGACCAAAATAAATAAAAAGGGCAAGATAGCGTAACGTCCTTTGCATGGACGCGTTTCAACAAGTAACGACGCTTCACAAGGCGTCAATTTAAATTCGACGCCCTGACCTAGGTCGCTAATTCAGTTTGAGTTTCGTTCGACCCAGGAGTCTATCCAGGGTAAGGTGATAACTATGAGAAAGAGTTCGAATGTAGTAATAACTCTAATATGGAAGTATTACTTCCAATCAAACACTAACTCTATTAGGATTCTAGAAATCCTATAAATAACCTACTGCTTGAACCGAGAATGCTATTTGGCGTTCGGAGTATACTAAGGTACGTAAAGAACAACATGTTCTTTTCTTTACTCTGTCTATCGAATTTGTGAAGAATACTGAAGGTTCTTCATCTATTTTCTGATTACAGGTTGAAAGCTTCTGTCATCTGAAGAACGGGTAAGTTCTTCTCCTTCCTTATTTACCTTCTGTTAGTTCTTACGAAGAGTAATACCTTCGTTTTATTCTGCCTCTACAGGTTGCCTGTAGAAGTGAAACCGATCGATTGAAGAATTGAGGGTTCTTCATCCACAAACTATTACTACCCTTACTGCTGCTGTTAGGATCGAAAGCTTCAAAAAGACTATGTTTATAAAACAGTGTATCGTTCAGAAATCTGTTCATCCGTCAGTTTATCATCATCAAGGTAGGATTTTCTCATGGAACGTAGCCCAAACTACCATATAACTATAGATAATTATCATCGGTAGTTCATGCATATAGTTTTCATGCGTTCTGATTATTTTCTCCGAAATGTTTGAAAGAAACGACCCTAACAAGGGCGTTAATTTAAAAGACACGACCATGCCCAGGTCGTCAATTCCAGATTTGACGTCCTGCACATGGACGTTAATTCTTGTTAATTAATAAATCGCATGTTTAAAAAGTAATTATCATTGCAAACATGATTCTAAATTAATGCATGGTCAATTTCTTGTAATCCTGCTATTTTTCTGGTCCTGACTATATACCATGTTCCTGAAATATTCATTACCTCGAAAATTGTAAAATTGTGAATTCACGACCTTGACCAGGTCGTCTCTTGTTTAACTAACGCCCCAGATTAGGGCGCCTTTTTCCTGGTAACGCCCCTACCCAAGGCGCGTTTTCAACAAAATTACAGATTTTTAATATCCTGTAAAATAGCAATATTGGAAAGGACGACCTCTTTATATGTCGTCAAATTTAATATAAACGCCCCTGATTAAGGCGTTAATTTTACGAAAAATGACTTTACCAGAGTCGCTACTTTCTGCATTACTGATTTTTTTCTGATTGCTGTTATCCGAGGGTTTCACTATATGTATATATATATATATGTAGGCACTATTACTCCACTCCGTGAGTATAGTCCCACGTTTCATGATGTTTTATCGATCACCCTTAAACTCTCATTGACATACAAGCTCTCCATTGGACATTCCGTTCCTTTGGACTAGCAAGTTAGTCATAGAGACCTCCGTAAGACTCCTCGTACCTTGGATTCCCTCAAGGTCGACTGAGCTGGTTGTACCATAAAAACCCATTACACTATTGAATGTCATGTCACTCTAAAGAAACATGGTATACCGGCCCTTATGATATGCAAAGAGTATATCATGAGAATTCTTAATGGGATGATGATATCATGCCATTTGTTGATGTTCTTGTGGACCTCAATTCTATAATAAGAATGAGGGTATCTTGCCTTGAATATACTGTTCATGTGGACCTCAATTCTATATAAAGAATGTCCATACTTATTTGTCATGGTACCCGAGTTAAGGGAACATAATTCCACCTAGTTTCATCGTTCATCGTGATTGTACCGTTGTTATCGCCTATCTATGTCCAATGTCGTATTTTTGGACTCCATTCTCTCAAAGTTATCCTACGTATCTACAAGCTTAATTTGTTGAAATTCCATATTGGCTATATATATATACAAGAGTGGATGTCAAATATACATGATAAATGCCTGCGCATATAGGGCCCGATCTGGTCCTGGGAGGAGCACCCGAAAGTACTTGTGCCCATGGGAGTTGAATGATAAGGTATCTGGTATTATACCGAGTGCATGACTAGCTTGATTGGACATTCCACACCAATCTTTTACTTGACTCGTACTTGACTTGACATGACTTGCGTGACCCGAAAAAAGGGTAATTACATGCGTGCTTGATACATGATAGCCAAAGTTCTTGACATGACTTGCTAAGAAGTACTTGCTTGAATATCTTGTCATCTTTTTCTTGAAAACTCATGACTCGTTCATCTTGCTGTCTTGCTTGATAAATTCTCTTTCTATCTTGTCGTTTTATGCGAGCATGCATAGCTATAGTACATTCATGAAAAATGTAATTACTTAAACCCTTGCTAGTTCCTGAGATATAATTTCCTACTGAGCGTTCGCTCACTCCGTGTTTGTCCCTTACTTTTCAGGTAATTCCGACGATGAGGGAAGTCAATCGGATGGGAATGGTCAAGAGTGAAAGAGCTAGAGCTTTTCCAAGTGTCATCTAGTCTTTTTCCTATTTTCTTGAGTCAACTATGTACTTTTCCTTTTTAATTGAATAGAGTATTGGATTTGTAATAGTCTATCCATTATGAAATAAAGGATTGGGTTATCTTTCTATTTTGCGCATCTCTGTTTTGGTGTCGAATACACTACTACTCTGATTGACATGATTGATATAAACTCGTCGCGCATATCCGAGTATCTTCCGCGCTCGGGGCGTGACAGTTTTTGTGGTATCAGAGCCTAGGGTATTCAATTCCTAGGAAAACCCAAGTCCAAGGATAAGTTTTAACCATTAAACCAGTGAGATTGGGTAGAACCAAGGGTTAAAGTTAACATAGTATATGAGTCTTTAAATATCATCACATATTAATCTAGTTATTGTAATTGTAGGATAATGGCTGCCGAACGTGCTCAATGGCGCAACATGCAGCGTACCCTTCAAGGCATGACTCAAGTGCTGCAACAAGTAGCACAAGGAGGTGGACAACGAGCAGGAAGTCTCCACCAGACTTTCAAGAACATGAACCCACCCAAGTTCACGGGTTCTACTGATCCAGATGACGCTGAACACTGGATTAGGGAGATAGAATGTATATTCCGTGTTATGCAATGCACGGATCAGGATAAAGTTTTATTAGCTACTTTTCAGTTAGAAAGGGATGCTAGATGCTGGTGGGAATCAATAGAGGCTACTATAAATCAAGATCAGGTTTCGTGGGAAGAATTCGTTGAACACTTCAACGTGAAATATTTCTCGGACCGAGTTCAGGAAAAGAAGGCTGTAGAATTTGCTGCATTAAAGCAACGATCTTTGTCAGTGGCCGAGTATGAGGCCCAATTCTCTAGATTGTCTCGATACGCTAAGCATCTAGTTAGCACCGAGAAAATGAAAGCTAGGAGGTTTCTTAATGGGCTCAGGCCCCAAGCTATTACTCAACTGGCGCCGATGGACATTCAAGTCTACTCAGAGATAGTACGCCGAGCTCAACTATTAGAAGATGCCACAGAACTGTCTGATAGGATTCGTGGTAAGGATAAGAAGGAACAAGTTACAGGTTCGGGTTCCTTTAAACCCAACTTCAAGAAAAGGCCTAGCAATGGAGGAGCATCCTCACAAGACCAAAAGTTCAAGAAGACCAAGCCCTTCTCTATCACCACTACCTCTCCAAATACAGTGTGCAAACATTGTGATAAAGCGGGTCATAGAGCAGAGGAATGCTGGAGGAAACTAGGAGCATGTCTCCGTTGTGGGAGTCGTGAGCATCGGATTCCCGATTGCCCATTACTTAACGACCAAGCCGTTGACGGGAAGCGCCCAGTAACCAAGAATGCTCGTCTTCATGCAATCAAGGAGACCGAGTAAGTAGAAGGAGGCGGCTTAGTGAAAGGTACATTGAAAGTTTGTTCCAGGAATGCATATGTCTTAATTGATACTGGTGCATCGCATTCTATTGTTTCTAAGAAGTTTGCTGACCCATTACCCCTAGAACCGGAATAGATAAAGTTAGTTTTATCTACTCCTCTGGATGATGAGACTGATATTACACATCATTACCAAAACTGCGAGGTATTGATTCATGGTCAAAATCTCCCTATTAATCTCATATGTTTAGATCTGAAAGAGTATGATGTTATACTAGGGGCAGATTGGTTATCCAAGTATCAGGCAACGGTTGATTGCCGCAATAGTAAGGTTACATTCAAGGAATTTCCAGAACTAATATTTACTAGCCCCAAGAGTCGGAGCAAATCCCCTCTTATTTCAGCTCTCCGAGCTAGCAAGCTCATCAGGAAAGGATGTACATCTTTCCTTGCCTTTGTCACAGTTAAAGAAGCTAAGGAAGCTAAGCTAGAAGACATTTCAGTAGTGCAAGAATTTCCGGACGTGTTTTCGGAAGATTTGCCGGGATTACCCCCACAAAGATAAGTGGCCTTCACAATTGACTTAGTCCCTGGTGCTGGTCCGATTTCAAAGGTACCTTATAGGATGTCACCTGCTGAACTCAAGGAGTTAAAGGAGCAATTGATGGAACTCATTAAGAAAGGATTCATTAGACCAAGTACTTCCCCGTGGGGAGCGCCTGTATTATTTGTAAAGAAGAAAGACGGATCCATGAGGTTATGCGTCGACTATCGACAATTGAATCATCTCACTATCAAGAACAAGTATCCACTGCCGAGAATCGATGAATTGTTTGATCAAATTTCAAGATCCATGTACTTTTCCAAAATTGATCTTAGGTCCGGATATCACCAACTAAGAATCAAGGACGAGGATATTCATAAAACCGCATTCAGAAGCAGGTATGGCCATTATGAATTTGTTGTTATGCCTTTCGGACTAACGAATGCCCCTGCTGCCTTTATGCAGTTAATGAATAGTATATTCAGGCCTTATTTGGATCAATTCGTGGTGGTCTTTATTGATGATATATTGATTTATTCCAAGACCAAGGAAGAGCATGAGGAACATTTGAGGATTGCATTACAAATATTGAGGATAAATCAATTATATGCAAAACTTAGCAAGTGTGAATTCTGGCTTGAAGAAGTGACTTTTCTCGGACATGTTATATCAAAGGATGGCTTGTCTGTAGACCCATCAAAGGTTGAAGCTATAAGGAACTGGGAAAGACCAACTAATGCTAGCGAGATCCGAAGTTTCTTAGGTCTTGCCGGCTATTACAGGCGATTCATCAAGGATTTCTCTAAAATCGCCGTGCCACTTACAAGGTTAACTCGCAAGGAGATCCGTTATGAATGGGATGAGTAATGTGAGAGAAGCTTCCAAACTCTCAAGGATCATCTTACCACAGCTCCTATCTTAGCATTACCAATTGAAGGAGAAAAGTTCGAGGTATACACTGATGCTTCTGGCATTAGCCTCGGGTGTGTTCTAATGCAACAAGGGAAGGTTATAGCCTACTCTTCTCGTCAATTAAAGAAGCATGAAGAGAACTACCCCGTCCATGACTTAGAATTGGCCGCGGTAGTATTTACACTAAAAATATGGAGACATTATCTTTATGGAGTACAATTTACTGTATACTCCGATCACAAGAGTCTCAAATATCTTTTCTCACAGAAGGAACTAAATATGAGGCAAAGACGATGGCTGGAATATCTCAAGGACTTCGACTTCAATATACAATATCATCCCGGAAAGGGTAATCATGTAGCAGATGCCCTTAGTCGAAAGCCGAGAGCACTGTTAGCCAATTGTCTGATTCAAGAATGGAAATTGCTAGAACAATTCTCTGAACTCAATATAAGCATGGACACGGACCCTAGATGTGTCACATTATCTCATGTAAGCATACAGTCAGATTTATTATCTGAGATACAAGCACTTCAGGATGATGATCCTACATTAGTAGAAATCAAGGGCAGATTAAAAGGACAATCGGACTTCCAACTAGCTTCTGATGGAAGATTAATGTTCAAGAATAGAACTGGTATACCGGACTGCCCAGAATTAAAAAAGAAGATCTTAGATGAAGCTCAGATCAAGGTATACGATTCATCCTGGATCTACCAAGATGTACCAAGATGTGAAAAGAAATTTTTGGTGGCCCATCATGAAAAGAGAAATAGCGGACTATGTATCACGCTGTCTCACATGCCAACAAGTCAAGGCGGAACACCAAAAGCCTGCTGGAAAGCTACATCCTCTAGATATCCCTAAATGGAAGTGGGAGGATATTGGTATGGATTTCATCATGGGTTTATCTAAATCAAAAAGAGGACATGATGGAATATGGGTTATCATTGACCGATTGACCAAATCCGCGCATTTCTTGCCAATCAAGAGTTGATGGTCAGTTGATGTCTTAGCTGCACTATACATCAAGGAAATAGTCAGATTACATGGTATTCCTGTTTCAATCGTGTCTGACAGAGATCCCCGTTTTACTTCTCATTTTTGGAAAGGACTACAACATTCGTTGGGGACGAGACTTAATTTTAGTACAGCCTTTCATCCTCAAACGGATGGTCAGACCGAGAGAACAAATCAAGTAGTTGAAGATATGCTTAGAGCATGCATCACTGATTTTGATGGAAACTGGCATGATCACTTGCCTCTGGTCGAATTTGCATACAATAATAGCTACCAAGCTAGTATACAAATGGCACCTTTCGAAGCTTTATACGGAAGGAGTTGCCGATCACCCTTGTGCTGGAATGAAGTTGGAGAGAAACAACTGTTAGGTCCAGACATGGTAAGGGATACAACTGAGAAGATACGAGTAATCAGGGAAAGATTGCAAGTAGCTCAGACAAGGCAAAAGGCTTATGCCGACACAAGAAGAAGAGATCTCGAATTCCAAATTGGAGATCATGTATTTCTCAAGATATCGCCTGGACGTGGAATACGAAGATTTGGTGTTAAAGGCAAGCTTACACCAAGATTTATCGGACCTTTTGAGATACTAGAAAGAGTTGGCGAGGTTGCTTATCGCATCGCATTGCCACCTCAACTGTCCGAAGTACATGATGTATTCCACATATCTATGTTGAAGAAGTATGTGCATGATCCATCATATATTATTGAGCATGGATATCTAGTGATCCAGAAAGATCTCACATATGAGCAGAAGCCCATACGAATACTAGATCGAGAAGTACGAACCCTAAGGAATAAGGCTATTCCCATGCTAAAAGTATAATGGAATAAGAATTCAGAACATGAAGCTACATGGGAGACCGAGAAATCTATGAGGAAGCGATTTCCAGAGTTATTTTAGAAGGTATATACTCTACACTCTCCAAATGTAAATATATGATATGGAATTTGGGGACCAAATTCTGTTTAAGTGGGGGAGGGTGTAGCAACCCTGATAAATTTAAAAGGAATAAATAAATCAAAATAGATTAAAAGATTTAATAAATAAACGAAAGAGCTTGGAATAAAAATAATTAAAACCCTGATGGAAATAACGCCTCAGATAAAGGCGCTACTTTACAAGAAAACGCCCTTACCTAAGGCGTGTTTTGAGAAAGGACGCCCACACGTCAAGGCGTCAAATTTCAAACGACCAAAATAAATAAAAAGGGCAAGATAGCGTAACGTCCTTTGCATGGACGCGTTTCAACAAGTAACGACGCTTCACAAGGCGTCAATTTAAATTCGACGCCCTGACCTAGGTCGCTAATTCAGTTTGAGTTTCGTTCGACCCAGGAGTCTATCCAGGGTAAGGTGATAACTATGAGAAAGAGTTCGAATGTAGTAATAACTCTAATATGGAAGTATTACTTCCAATCAAACACTAACTCTATTAGGATTCTAGAAATCCTATAAATAACCTACTGCTTGAACCGAGAACGCTATTTGGCGTTCGGAGTATACTAAGGTACGTAAAGAACAACATGTTCTTTTCTTTACTCTGTCTATCGAATTTGTGAAGAATACTGAAGGTTCTTCATCTATTTTCTGATTACAGGTTGAAAGCTTCTGTCATCTGAAGAACGGGTAAGTTCTTCTCCTTCCTTCTTTACCTTCTGTTAGTTCTTACGAAGAGTAATACCTTCGTTTTATTCTGCCTCTACAGGTTGCCTGTAGAAGTGAAATCGATCGATTGAAGAATTGAGGGTTCTTCATCCACAAACTATTACTACCCTTACTGCTGCTGTTAGGATCGAAAGCTTCAAAAAGACTATGTTTATAAAACAGAGTATTGTTCAGAAATCTGTTCATCCGTCAGTTTATCATCATCAAGGTAGGATTTTCTCATGGAACGTAGCCCAAACTACCATATAACTATAGATAATTATCATCGGTAGTTCATGCATATAGTTTTCATGCGTTCTGATTATTTTCTCCGGAATGTTTGAAAGAAACGACCCTAACAAGGGCGTTAATTTAAAAGACACGACCATGCCCAGGTCGTCAATTCCAGATTTGACGTCCTGCACATGGACGTTAATTCCTGTTAATTAATAAATTGCATGTTTAAAAAGTAATTATCATTGCAAACATGATTCTAAATTAATGCATGGTCAATTTCTTGTAATCCTGCTATTTTTCTGGTCCTGACTATATACCATGTTCCTGAAATATTCATTACCTCGAAAATTGTAAAATTGTGAATTCACGACCTTGACCAGGTCGTCTCTTGTTTAACTAACGCCCCAGATTAGGGCGCCTTTTTCCTGGTAACGCCCCTACCCAAGGCGCGTTTTCAACAAAATTACAGATTTTTAATATCCTGTAAAATAGCAATATTGGAAAGGACGACCTCTTTATATGTCGTCAAATTTAATATAAACGCCCCTGATTAAGGCGGTAATTTTACGAAAAACGACTTTACCAGAGTCGCTACTTTCTGCATTACTGATTTTTTTCCGATTGCTGTTATCCGAGGGTTTCACTATATGTATATATATATATGTAGGCACTATTACTCCACTCCGTGAGTATAGTCCCACGTTTCATGATGTTTTATCGATCACCCTTAAACTCTCATTGACATACAAGCTCTCCATTGGACATTCCGTTCCTTTGGACTAGCGAGTCAGTCATAGAGACCTCCGTAAGACTCCTCGTACCTTGGATTCCCTCAAGGTCGACTGAGCTGGTTGTACCCTAAAAACCCATTACACTATTGAATGCCATGTCACTCTAAAGAAACATGGTATACCGGCCCTTATGATATGCAAAGAGTATATCATGAGAATTCTTAATGGGATGATGATATCATGCCATTTGTTGATGTTCTTGTGGACCTCAATTCTATAATAAGAATGAGGGTATCTTGCCTTGGATATACTGTTCATGTGGACCTCAATTCTATATAAAGAATGTACATACTTGTTTGTCATGGTACCCGAGTTAAGGGAACCTAATTCCACCTAGTTTCATCATTCATCGTGATTGTACCGTTGTTATCGCCTATTTATGTCCAATGTCGTATTTTTGGACTCCATTCTCTCAAAGTTATCCTACGTATCTACAAGCTTAATTTGTTGAAATTCCATATTGGCTATATATATATACAAGAGTGGATGTCAAATATACATGATAAATGCCTGCGCATATAGGGCCCGATCTGATCCTGGGAGGAGCACCCGAAAGTACTTGTGCCCATGGGAGTTGAATGATAAGGTATCTGGCATTATACCGAGTGCATGACTAGCTTGATTGGACATTCCACACCAATCTTGTACTTGACTCGTACTTGACTTGGCATGACTTGCGTGACCCGAAAAAAGGGTAATTACATGCATGCTTGATACATGATAGCCAAAATTCTTGACATGACTTGCTAAGAAGTACTTGCTTGAATATCTTGTCATCTTTTTCTTGAAAACTCATGACTCGTTCATCTTGCTGTCTTGCTTGATAAATTCTCTTTCTATCTTGTCATTTTTTGCGAGCATGCATAGCTATAGTACATTCATGAAAAATGTAATTACTTAAACCCTTGCTAGTTCCTGAGATATAATTTCCTACTGAGCGTTCGCTCACTCCGTGTTTGTCCCTTACTTTTCAGGTAATTCCGACGACGAGGGAAGTCAATCGGATGGGAATGGTCAAGAGTGAAAGAGCTAGAGCTTTTCCAAGTGTCATCTAGTCTTTTTCCTATTTTCTTGACTCAACTATGTACTTTTCCTTTTTAATTGAATAGAGTATTGGATTTGTAATAGTCTATCCATTATGAAATAAAGGATTGGGTTATCTTTCTATTTTACGCATCTCTATTTTGGTGTCGAATACACTACTACTCTGATTGACATGATTGATATAAACTCGTCGCGCATATCCGAGTATCTTCCGTGCTCGGGGCGTGACAAAGGTAGACCCTCCTAAGCATTCTCTTCATATCCCACCATGACTCGATGGGCCTTAGTCTCCTATCCTCCCGAAAATATTTGATGTCCCTCCATGTTTCGGCGGCTTCATAAAAAAGTAACCTTTTGGTAAAGTCAACTTGCGCGGGACCGGACATAAGGTAACACTTAAAGTAGTCATCCATAATGGCTTCCCACTCTAGGTAGTCACTCGGATTATCAGAGCTGTAGAAGTCCCGGGCTACGGTCCTTTTGGGGTGGTCTGGGTGATCCTTCCATTTTAGATAGTATCGCCAACATGCAGAAGATGCGGCCCCTTGGTCATCCATGGGACACGGGGACACTAGTGGGTGGACATGCCGACACTTGGACAAGACACTAGACCGACTATGCAAGGTTGGAATGCATGCATACTAAGGACCCTAGACTTAACCAAGACTCGGTACGTGGCGGAGTTAATCGATCCGAAGATCACTCGCGCAAGTGTGAGGCCTTCCCGATAGGCGTAGCCTAACGTTCTGACAACACCTTTTTATATACCGAACAATGGTATGCGGATGCAACCTTAGACCGACTTAGATGATGACTAGACGTAAATGACACTTTTTTTGTTGTTTTGGAGTTTTAAACACCCTAGACTCAACTGGTGCTCTGATACCAAATTGATGCGGGACGGACACGCGACCTGGGACTCTAGCTCGCGGGCATCCCTAGTGAGGGAAGAGGTGGGACCGTGGGCGGTTGAAAAACCGGCAGTGAGTCTCGGGTATCGGCCTTTCCACGTTAACTCGGGTCGAGTCACGGGACGGTCACTCACTCTCGCTCTCGCAGCGGTGATAAAATGATAACAAGCTAGATAATCTATCACTCATGCAGCGGCATATACAAAAATATACGAGTAAAGCAATGCCTACGAGGAGGGTGGCGAGTGTACTTGCACGCTCCGGGCGAGGGGAAGACGTTCCCGGCCAAGTACGGTAACTCCCGGTAACAACGATAAAAGTTAATTACAACAGTGAATTTTATTACCCACTCCACGCAGGGAGGTAAAGGGCTACAAGTGGGGCCCGGGAGGACTGACCCTGGGTTGACGGGCAGTAATTTGGAGATGCGTTCGGCACGAACTCGGCCTGCTGGCCCGACTCAGCACTATTCCAACTCGGTGCTACGCCAACTCGGTTGCTGACTCACTGGACAACAAGCAACAGTTTCCAAAGGAACGTCACCTTCCTGAGATCTTCCGGAGGCGCCGCTTGGCTGGGACGATGGCAGGGCGTCCCTGAACGACTCCCTGAAGGGGCGGCTCCTGAAGTTGATTTTTGGTATTTATTTCTGAATATCTTTTGGATTGCAATTTTGGACCTGCACAAGGAACATATCTGTAGGCCTCGGTGACACGAATTACAACGCTCAGATCCGGAGGTCGATCGAGGCGTGGCTGGTACCGTTGGAAAGAGAACTCATAGATATACAACATATAAGTTTGACAGCTCCATCCACCGAACGGATTGAAAATGAATATGACTGTAACACTGTTTTTGTTTCTGAGTCGGACTGATAGACACACAGGGCAGCAAGGGATCTGCCTGAAACTGACCTTTGACCGAGGGCTAAATGATTTTTCTAGACTCCACAAAAACTATGGTGGAAGGGGGTATATGTGAGGAACACTGAGGAATTTTTGAGATTTTTTTGAAAATTAATAAGTTGGTGGGGAAATACAACAAGGTGACTCTATCCCGTAGATCTACAAAAGGGCAGATTACTGAGAGGATAAACAAAAATATGGAAAAAATACCTAATGACTTCCAAATGACACGAAATTTGAACTGGAGGTTAAGGGAGAAGGACAGAACAAACCCTCAAAATTAGGGCTCGATCAGACAACCATAAAAAAAGATAAACTTTTATAGGTGAGGTTCTATCTTGATGGAGACAGAACTCCGACGAGTGGCGGTGGCGGCGTGATGGCGGCTCGAACTGCGGCGGCGGCGGCAGAGAAGAACTCAGAGGGGCTAAGGAGAATGTAGGAGAGGGCTTCACACCCAAGATTCAGTAGAAATCCATCTGCAAAGGGGGAGAGGGGGAGAGACAAGGGGTGCCCTTGGGCTTGCTCTTGGCAAAAATGCTTAATTCTTCATTAATATCTCTAATGACACTATACATAGGCTTATATAGAGAATGTCAAGGGGTGGGGGGCTGGGAATTTCGTGGGAGAGAGGGGATTTTCTTCCCCATGTGGTCAAATGACCAAAAAAATTAAAAAATACAACATGGGATAAACTATATTATAAGGGGGAAGCATCTTAGACTTTAAGAGTTGAAATATTGGACTTTTTAATCCAATTGTCCCCTTGAATAGTCAAGCCATCTAGAAGCCCACCTTGGACCTTTGACTGACCCCACATGGGCCCTAAGACTTAGGTGGACCAATAGGAAAGGAGATGGGGGCCCCTTGCTGGTCCTACTGGACTTTTGCACAAAAACCCAAAGAATCCTAGGGAATGACACATTGGCTTATAAAGCCTTACAATTGTGAACATACTTTCCCAAGGATATAAAAATAAACTAAAAGACACAAATGCAAATAAAATGTTAGTGCTCTTGGCGTCGATTCCCATCAGAAACCCACTAAAACCTAAGGACTAACACATTGGCTTATAGTTGCCTTACAATTGCAAACCCAATTAACTCAAGGATATAAATGCAAACAAAAAAAGTCAGTGGTCTTGCTTTGATGTCCCCATCAATTCTCCCCGGGTGGGAGAAACTCGACCCCGTCGAGGAAGGGGTGCGGCTACTCAAGTATCTGCTCTGGTGATCCACGTGTCGTCGGATGCAGACTATGCTCTCCACAGTACCTGGTAACTTGGGTATGCTCCACTCCTAGTAATCGTCACCTACTCATCCCGTATATGTTTGATATGCTCACGCTGTTGCGGTATTGAGGCTAGTGGTGGACACTCCGTGGTGGGGTCACTCTCAAGGGGAGGAGACGGCTCATAGACTCACTAGGAATCACCGCTGGGTCCCATGTTCCTCAGGCAAGTTTACAATGTACGCATTCGACCTGACTTACCTCGCACTCGAAAGGGACTGACACTTGCGAGCTTGCACTAGACTGACTCGACTATGCAACTCATATATGCTCAACAGGCAAACTATGTAAATAAGCAAAATAGACTCATAGCGTATGGTATGAGGACAGACGGAGAGACACCAACTAATGACTTCCCATGACTGATGACACACACAAGGGACTTACCAAGGAAGACTCGGTAAGAAGGTTGGACACCGTCTGCTAAGTGTAAAGATAAGTGGACCTACAACTTGATGTCGTGAGTCTCAACCCTCGTCAATCATCTCCGATTTGAGAAGACTCGTCCTCGGGTACGGAAGTGTAGGAGGATCAGGAGGCAGGTGACGGGAACGTAATCCGGATTTTTGATGTGGAGCATGGAAAATGAGAAGTCCAGATGTTGTCTCTCAAACGCGTGGAAGAAATCAGACCATACCGTGTCAACATAGGGTGTCGACAGTGGTACGATAGTCTCTAGCGGTTGCGCCACTGTAGGAGAGACAGGTAAAAGTGGGATGGCTGACTTCATGGGGTCGGCGGATGGCACATCCACCGTGGACAAGGTGGGTGGGACAGACAGCTCCAGGACGACCGGTGGGGTTGGGGTGACTAACAAACCCTGACCCTCTATTTGATGGCTCTCTAACCCCAAAACATCAGCGAGGTACTCCTCAGCCAACTCTTGATTAGCCTCATAACTCACTAGAAAAAGCCTGGGTGGGGCATCCTCGGAATGTGTATCTTCTAAGATAGGGGAATGTGAAGGACACTGGTCGGGGAAGTGGCTACTCCCACTATAGGTGGCCACATGAGCGGGCTCCGGGTGGGGTGGCGGGCGTGAGTCCGGAGGCGAAACGGGCCGTTGGGGATGGGTGGCAGGTGACACGGAGGTGGTTGATTGAATGTCGTCGTGGAACATGAACTCGCCGGGTAGGTGAGGTGGGTGTAAGGTGCAGGTCCTCCTATCCCGATCAAAGGTCGCTCTCCTCTCTTCCAACCAAGTTTTACCTAAAATGATACATGGATCGGCAAGTGTGTCGACCTTGCACCATGCTCCATCGTCATAAAGAACGGGGCCGAACCTCCCTTGAAACTCTACGAACGCTAAGCCACCGTTGAGAATAATCTCCTCGGTCTTAGAGAGAGACTCAACTGTGTCGTGTGAGACACAATTAGATGACACCCTATTGATGAAGTCGATCTCCGTATGCAACCCATTAGGTAGAATGGCAGTGGACACTATAGGTCACTGGAGCGACTCGGTTATCAACTTTGGGGTCGGGTCAACCGGTGGTTGAATGATAGGGGCAAGCCCCGGGGGTCGGGCCATGAGAGCCTCAAATTGAGCCACCAGGGATGACCACTTGGACGCATGGTCTCGGGGAATGGCCATGGGCTAGTGGGTAGTTGGACATGCAGACAACTGAGTGACACTCTAATGGACTAGACACGACCCCATACAAAAATGCAAAGTTGGAATGTAGACTCGACTATAAACCTAGACTCAACCAGTATCCGGTACGTGGTGGAAGTTTGATCTGAAGATCGCACTCACGCAAGTGTGCTACCATCCCTATAGGTATAACCTATCGTTCCAGGGACACGTGCGCGGTTGAGAAATCGACAATGAGTCAAGGGTATCGGCTTTTCCGCGTGCTCGGATCGAGTCACGGGACGGGTCACACTCACTCACTCTTGCAGTGGTGATTAAAGTTGAAACGAGCTAATGAACCTAACACATACAAGCAACGGCATATTAAAATATACGAGGTAAGCAAAATGCCGAGTGAGGAAGCGGAAACGATACCTCCACGCTCCGGGCGTGGGGAAGGCGACCCCGGCCAAGACTCGTATTCCCGGTATAAATGAATTAACAATAATTACAGAAATGCAATTCACTGCCCACTCCATGCAGGAAAGTAAAGGGCTACAATGGCAACTCGGGAGTATCAAGCTCGAGTTGACGGGTGACTCTTTGGGCAGCTTCGACGGTTCCGACGCGCTGCTACTCGATGCTGCAGCTTGCTATCCCGAATCTGTTCTGTTGTTTCAAAACTGCGCGACTCGGTGGAAACAATTACTACGAGCCGCTCCAATGTTGGATTGACGCGAAACCAGCGCCATTGCGATACTCTCTTGTAGATCTACGACCACCTAGTGTTACAGGAATTTTTCTGTCTCTGTAACCTCCTTGGTGGAATTTAGAACAGGCGGGTTTTCTGTCTTAGGAAATACTGGACAGACTGGGATCTGCCTGAAAATGTGATTTGATCAAAGGGCAAACAGTGGAATTGGGAAAAAAAATTATGGATGAAATAGGGGGATGTGTGGGTGACGCACAATTTGTTTGGTAATTTTTGGAGGTGATTTAGGTGGTGGGATGGATTTTATGGTGGGGGTGGTCAGATCTGGACTGCAGAGGACAGAACAAAATCTGATTTTTGCAGAGGTTTTTAAGTGGGGTAAGCAAACTCCTAAAATCATGAAAAAAATTGTGGAAAGGGGTTTTGGTTGATAGAAGTTCCAATCCAAATTTCAACTAGATGTGCAATTGGAAAGGGATCAAATCGGTGAAGTGGTGGGCTGCTGGAACATGGATCTGCACAGGGACGGATTGTGTGGATAGGGGGATTTTAAATGGAATGGGGGGCAAACAAAGGGGGATCGATTTGAAAATTTTTGTGGAGAGTGAGAACAACGTGGGGAACACACCCGCTAATTTTGAGCTCGATCAGATCTATGGATTGGAAGATTAAATTCTAGCTCCAGGCTACTATCTAGCAGAGAATAGATCGGAGACGATGAAGCGGTGGTGGTGCAACGGCGGCTCGATAGCGGCGGCGGCGGTAGTGCTGAGCTTCTCACTCAGAGAGGGACCTGATAAGGAGGTATCACACCTCAGAAAGAGAGCTTTCTCTACTGCAATGGGGTGGGAGAGGAGAGAGGGGGCTACGCCCTATGCTCTTGCACAATGGAATTTTCATTCAATTTCTCATTAATTCTTGAATAATTCTAAAATACAAGGGTTATATAACACTAACTAAAAGGTCTAATTACCCTCAGATCTAGGGTTAGGGAGGGGCACTTAGGGGATAGGAGATTATTCTCCCATGTGGTCAAAAAAACAACAAAATAAAAAAACTATATAAAGGGGGGGCTCTTTAAGAGAAGAATTGGCATTTTTCTTCTTGCCTCCTTGGTCCAAGTCCAACTTGGACCATGGACCATTCCCTAGGGGCCCTAGGAGCTAGGTGGCCCAATGGGAGAAAGGGTGGGGGTCCCGCCAGGCCAACATGGCCTTTTGCAAAGAAACCCACTAAAACCTAAGGACTAACACATTGGCTTATAGTTGCCATACAATTGCAAACCCAATTAACTCAATGATATAAATGCAAACAAAAAAAGTTAGTGGTCTTTCTTTGATGTCCCCATCAAATGGCCTATTGGAACACAACACACCTATCACATGAATTATTGGACTGAAAAATATCATGAAATTTCTTTTTCAAATTTTTGTTCTCACTCTTGAGTTTCTTATAACTCTCATACAGATCAGCATAAACACATTCCCATTGATTAACAGTAAGATTTTTAGAATCGGAATTTACCTATTCTTCTTCATCTTCTCCAGCCACCAAACAAAGGATGTGTACAATCTCTTCCAGATCATTTCCTTCAGCTTTGGTGTTCGATTCCTCTATGTCCTCATCACTCCATGTAGCCCTCATATCTTTGGATTTTTTGTCTTTTCCTTTCTTCATTTTCTTCTGAATCTCAGGGCACTTACCTCTCATATGCCCGACTTTCGTGCATTCATAACATATAATTTCTTCTTTCTTGTTAAATTGTCTCTTCTTTGAAGCATTCTTCCTCAGAAATCTTTTGGGAAAGTTCCTTCCCTCCTTGCATTCTTGGAATTTTTTCTAGCACGATTAGTCACCGGAGCCATGAACTCCTCCATATCTTCTGAAGTGACTGAATGAACCTTCAATGCGATAGTCTTCTTTTTCTTGCTTTCTTCCTCAGCTGGCTTCATGATATTAATCTCATAAGTCATCAGCGACCCAATCATTTGATCCACTATGAGTATGGTGAGATCCTTTGAGTCCTCGATAATAGTTGCTTTTGTGTGCCATGGCGGTGAAAGTGACCGCAACACTTTTCTAACCAGATCTTGATTTGAGTATTCCTTTCCTAAGGCTTCCAATCTGTTCATAATCTCACTTAGCCTTGCATACATATCACTTATACTCTCCTCAGGCTTCATTGTGAACAACTCATATTCACGGACTAGCAAGTTTGCCTTTGTCTCACGAACTTCTAAAGTGCCTTCATATATCAGCCGCAGCTTCTCCCACATCTCCTTCGCAGATGAGCACATTGACACACGTGAATACTCATTAGGATCTATTGCGCACTGAATTATATTCATAGCCTTATAATTTAGAAAAGATTTCTTAATTTGTTCTTCATTCCATTTATCCTCATCCGGAGGCAACTAATGTGGTCCTTTGCTAACCACTCTCCAGACATCAAACTCATGTGCTCTTAAGAACACAATCATCCTATTCTTCCAGTACGGGTAGTTTTTCCTGTCAAAATATGGTGGACGTTGAATCGAATGTCCCTCAGGGAGCATTCCTCTGTTAGCCACGATAAGATCAATGGATCTTTCCTATACAATCACAAGATTGTTTAAAGATCAGAGACCTTCTCTAATACCAATTATTGGCCCCAAGTAAACTAGTGCATGGACAAGAAGGGGGGGTTGAATTGTCCCCCAAGCAGAATTTAGATTTTAAAAGAAATTATTGCACTAATATTAAGTTGACAGACGGATCTAACTCAACTCAAGCTGAAACAGAGATTAACGTGATTCACTCTGTCTTCCAGTCACACTCGACTAAGCATGAAAAGATAAGCAGTCAAACCACAAACAACAAACACACAGTGCGAGAGAACTTTAAGGTGGTTCAGAAGGACCTTCACATCCTCCTACATCCACCCCTCACCAAAATGGTGAGGATTCACTCGCTCCAATAAGAGCACACACGGAGTGTTACCTCCAACACACACACGGAGACTTCGTGTCCAGAATTATTCAACAACTAGATCTGAAAATCACATACACACGCTGCCGGAAATGCAGCAAGTCACACACGACCGTGTGCAGACGGTCACACATACAACATTACTATAAGATCTAAAACAAAAATGAATGTTCAAAGTAAATGATTCAATGAAATGATGATCAAGGAAATCTCCCTGATCTATTGTGAAAAACTCCAGGACATGCACGATCTGGATGTCGCTTCATCCTCTGCAATCCTCTCCTTCTCTTTGATTTTCTTCTGCTCAATCTTGTTGGATCGAGAGGACGGTCAAGCTAGAGGGGGAGGGGGTGAATAGGTTGACCTTATAAAAATTATAGTAGAGCAATTCGCATCAGAAGCACCACACCTAGATGATTAATTGAAACACTGAACCAAGCCAATCAGAGAGCGTGCCTATCATGCATCTAGCGAGGAACAAATTGCGATGATTAAACCAAACCACAAGAGACCACAATTTTAAGGTGGTTCGGTCACCCAATGGAGACCTACGTCCACCTCCCCACTCAACTAGTGAGGAACCCTGCTGAGCTTCACAGCTTTGCTAAACTGAGGAAGTAATTCCTCTACACTGTTGACTACCCCAACAGAAGACAACGAGGAACAAATCCTCAGATCTGCTGTCAAACAGCTTGAAGGTGAACAGCCTTGACACCCCTGATCTCAACATAGCCCGCTGAATCAGAATCACCCTCTCTTCACTAAATCCAGTGAAGGAGAGGAGTACAATGTTCAAAAACAATAGGAAAACTAAAAGATAAGAAATCAAACTTCAGCACTTGGACGCAGCGGAATTTAGATCACCAACAGAGAGATCCATGTCCATACGCATGAGCTTCGATCCTTGAATCTCCTCCGTCTGGAATGTAGAAGAGTCTTGGTGGCGCGATGATCTTCTGATCTGATTTTTCAGCAGCCTTCGTCCAGTTCTGCTCTCAGCCTCTCTCGTTCTGCTGTCCGCCTCACTCGTTCTACTCTACCCTCTATACTTTTTTTCTTCTCTAGTCAACCTATTTTATGGTCTTCCCGCGCACAAAACAGTTCACGTGAGGCAGGTGGGCCACCACCCTTATTTTCTTGTTATCCTCATGATTGCTCACGTGGGGAACCTTCTGGAGTGGTAGAAGCTACGAAACCTTATCCGCTTGTGGCTGATGTGGCAGATGACGACTGAAGGTGGGATCCACTTATCGTGCTCTGCAACTTGAATTAGATGGCGTCGACCCTCTTGCCCCAAGGAGTTGACGCATCCTTCTTCTAGCTTTAGGTTTCATGCTGAGTGCGTTGACGCAAGATGCAACTGCGTCCACTCATTAGTTACGCTTTAGACAGTTGTGGCAATCCATCGTACTGCAGCGTCGACCCATCGAACTGCAGCGTCGACGCTGCCAAGGTACTCCAGAGGCTGCAACAAGGAATGCTTGAACTGATGCGTTCACGCTACTTGATCAAAGCGTTGACGCATCAGTGTATTCTAGTAAGCCATTGGCTCTCCCTTTGTAACTGCTGCGTTGACGCTGCTCTATTTTGACGTTGACGCAGTGGAACAACTTGTGAAGATATTGGTGAAGGCTTCTTCAACTGATGCGTGGACGCTTTAAGCTCCCAGCGTCGGCCCTGTTCCTTTCTAGCAACAAGAATGAAATCAAGTGAAAGTATTATTGAATCAAAATTTAATTCATCATTGAATTGAATACATCATTCATATCTCATGGTTGTCATCATCAAAACCAGGGGCACAACAATCTCCCCCTTTTTGATGATGGCAACTATGAGGTGAATGCCATTAATAACATTGCATCTAAACAATCAAGGTTATTCACATCAAGCAAGAAACTTCAGATTAACTGGAAATCAAATCAGTGACTAAATCAAACTATAATTTTGTCATTCATTCAAGTTTAAGATTTTACATTATAGAACCAGATAAAAAGAAAACATTCATTCAAGTTAGTCAATATGATTGATGCAGATGCAATGAACTCTGGTCAAGATTCCAACTTGACTTCATGATTGATGCATTAAACATTCTCCCCCTTTGACATCATCAGGAAGGGGAGTAAATGTGGAAGAGGTATATCAAGAGTGGAAGAAGTGATTGTATCTCCTGGCAGAAGTAGGTTGTTGTTGCTAACGAGAGGATTGCCCTTGAGTAGACTGATATCCTTGAGGTGGCTGGCGAGGCTGCTGCTGTCCTGAGGCAGATGGATCTCTGGCCAGTAAATCTCAGATATCCTGAGAGAGCTCACCCAGCTGATGACTTAGAGTGGAGCGTACACTGTCAATGGCAGAAGGAAGGTCAGCTGTGATAGAGTCCTTGTTTTGAAACTTGTCCCCAATTGACTGAATTTATGCAGTCACTTTGTCAATCTTTTCTAACATTGCTTTGAGGCATTGGGGAACTGCATTGACAGGACCTTTAATGGTTTCAACGGCTATCCTCACATCAAAACATAAATCAGTAATCTTGGCAAGGGATTGAAAAAATGAAGCTTGATTGCTGTGCATATCATTCACCAGTGTGGATAACTTGTCAAGAAGAGATGATATGTTCTGCAAGACTGTCCTTGTAGCTTGGGCAGATAACATCTTGGTGAGTAAGAATTTTTGCCACTCAGATAAGATAGATACTTCAAATTGTATAATCCGAGAAGTCAATTTGTTTAGATGATAATTTGTAAACTCCATTAACTTGTCCATCTTTGTATCCTGGCGTTGCAGCATCATAGTCATGTGTGCGAACATCTCTTCAACAGTGGCTGGAGGTGGCGCTTCATCAGAAGTTGGAAAAGGTCTTCTATAAATTCCAATGGCTCCAGTCATAAGGGGTTCCAATGTAGGTGCAGTGCCACTGGGTTGCCCAGTTTCCCGCTGAGGGCTTGATGATCGAGCAAATGTTTCCTCAAACTCATGCTCTCCTCTTGTTGAACTACCCTCTTGTCTTTCTTCTCTCACCATAGGAGGAATTGGTACCTCTGTCCTGTTTACGTGACTAGCATCCGCAGTGCCTGTTCTTGATGCCTGACCTGTTTCTAATGGAGCTGTTTACTGACTAGGAAGAATTCGAACTGGCTTACCATCAATGACTTTAAAACCCATAAAGTTATGAATATAAGAAAGTGTGTAAACATTCCCTTGAGGGATGGTTATTTTCTTCTCAGAACCAAAGTCTACTCCAACTTTTCGAAAAATAGCACTCAATGGAGCAGCATAAGGAAGTGTTCTGGATTGTGTCAAGCATGACCCCATAGTTTGAATAACTACATCAGGCAGGGAAATATGTATTCTCTTCAGCATACAGTAAAGTAGAAATCTCTGCATCTCAGTCACCCTTTCCCTACCACTGCTCTGTGGTGTGATCATTGATGTGCAAATGTGGTGGAGCAGTCTATTCAATGGAGGGAATTGATTTGCTTTGAGACTGGATAAATAAGTTTCCCTGACATCGGAAGGATCACTCGGTTTATTAGTCAGGAGAGCATAAGCTTCATGCTCATCATACTCAAAGCTATGTAGTTGAACTCCATTCTTGGGGATTTTCCAGGCTCTGGCAAACAATTTATTTGATAATTCAAAACTAACATTCCGGACAGTTGATGTGAGTTTTGGAACGTGAGGTTCATACTTCAAATTTTTGTAGAACTCTCTGACCAGGGTGGGGTAATATACCTTGTGGGTTGTAACAAAAGACCACCATCCCTGATAGTCCAAGGTAGGAAATAGTTCCGGAAAAACGTCAAGCATTTTATGGTCGATAGCAGCAATATACCGGGAAATGAGAACCTTCAGAGGTTCTTCCACGGTGACGGTAAGAGAGCTGTCCGCACCTTTCTGTCCCGTTGCAGCACTTGAAGATGAACCCTTCTTGTCTGACCTGACATCAGATTCCCTTCTCTTTTTGGTTGGCGGGCTCGGAGCACGTGGACGCTGTTGATATTTATTTGTCTATCTTCTATCTTTCTTTTGAGGTTTGGAGAGCGATATGGTAAGATAACAAACAAACAATCAAAGATCTACTCAAACCTATGAACATGTGATCATGAACCTAGGCAATCATAGCTAGCTCTAGCATGGGCATGCTATCTCAATCCAACTACGCTAAGGAAAAGGAAAACACACGCCGGGGCGTGGAACAAGGAATAAATAAAAACACACCGTGATGGTGGAACAAGCAAGAAAAATAGGAAGATATGATGAAGAAGATAGCTAATGCCCAATACCAAGGAAAGATGTGATCGCCACCAAAGTAAAACAAGTCAAAAGAACCTGAATATACCTTGGAAATAGGTGGATGAAACACCCGCCCACGGGAGAGAAAACCAGAGAAAGCCTGCAGATTAACTTGGAAGTAACGGCCAGAACTCCGTGCGTCGCTTGGAAGTGACGGCCACACGATAGACCGCCGGAGGAGAATGACGCGCCTGCACAAGACCGTCAGATGACCTGCAGTAACAAAGCTTGAATTCTTTTAACTCCAACTCTTCCAGCCGGCTAGAAGACCTGGGCCTCGTGTCAATGAACCTGTAAACCTGCCAAAGATATAAAAAGACCAAACACAATAACCTCAATTAGTCCTTTTCACAAGCATAGCATCAATTCTCAAAGGACTTAACATCATCAAAAGCAGAGGGAATTACCGGGGAGTTTTGATTTTTTTAACCCCTCTGGGTGTTTTAAAAGTTTGGGAAGATGTTTATATGCTTAGAGGACAGTGAAAAATGTGGAGAAGGAAGAGGGACAATGCCTTGATTGAGGAAAAACCAGGGAAGAACTCAAGCATGCAATGATGAACTTGAAAGACCAAAACCAAAGTACTCCCTTGATTATGAGATGGATGGACGTGGGAAGCAGTTCCTCTTGGATGAAGATGGCTCCTGAGTTTGGCAGCACTTCGTCGTGAATTCAAAATCTCCCCCCCTTTGGCCATGAAGTCAAGGGTTCTATTTATAGACCCTCAAACTCTTAGGTCGAGCAGAGGATAATTCAAACAAGATAAAGAGATTAACTCTTAGCAAATCCTCGAAGATAATATCACCAAGAGTCCATAGAATCGAACGGAAGGTCCTGAGGATCAGATTTGAAAGAGATATCGTCAATCCAAACCCTTATCTCGACCACGGAGTAGCAGAGAAAAGGCCTGAACTGCCAGGACTCTCAGAAGGAAGTAACGGCTGCACGACAGACCGCCACTTGGAAGTAACGCATCAAGGAACGACCGCCATTTTCAACCCTATCCCAAAGAGATAAGATCAACGGGAAGAAAACCCAACAAGTTAGACTCTTCAAGGAAGGAACGGCCAAGGCATAGGGCATCAGAATGAAACAACGGCTGCACGACAGACCGTTATTATCAACGTGGAAATTAAGGGATAAGCTTTACAACAAGGCCTCAAGCCTTAGGACTCTTCAAAGAGTAACGGTCCAGGATCTATCCGTCAGAAGGAAGCAACGCGCCTGACTGGGACCGTTATTATCATTGAGGTTCAAGAATGAAATGAGGGGCTTGCTAAGATTCATCCAACGAAACGCCACTAGGAGCCATATCCGATCAAAGAGTTCAGACCCAAGAAATAGGCTTCAACTAATCAAGAGACTCAATGAAGGGTGAACAACTCGGAGCATCGTATAGAATGAAACAAGGAGATGACCCGACTTATTGGGCATAAAACGGGTGTCAACAGATGCCCCTCCTTAATGTCCTCTTTGCAGGGGAGCGAGCGGAGGTGAAGCAAAAGTGAAATGGAACATGAAGATGAAGCGGAAATGAAGCGGAGTGTATCAAAAAGAGGGCGTTAAGGTAAACGACACCCGTTTTTTTACCAACAAGCGATAGGAATTTTCTGGAAAACTTAAAACTGATCACAAGGAAATAGCCAGCCAAAGGGATGCGAGTCTGGAGGAAATTAACTAAGGAAAGGAAACACGGCTAGCCGCCGGAGGCAACGGAAAAGAAAGAGACTAAACTCCAGACAGGAATCTTCAGCGACCAGATCAAGCGAGCAGATCGAAGGAAACCTTCTAATTCAGAGTGGAATGATTCTCCTTATTCAGAATCAAGAACACAACTATTCACCGTCACTGAGATACCTTGAACAGATGAGGCTTCATGAATGCTCAAAGAATGCGCATGATGCATGCTGGGCTAAAGGAAAAGAAATCTTCAAAACAAATGCAAAGAAAGATAAAATATCAAATACTCGAGAATAATATTGCTAGATTGGAGAAATCAGGGTCAGGACACTATCTGCAACCACGGCGTGCAAGATAGAACCATCGTCCCCAAATTTTCCAATCTAACGGCCTATCCAACAATTAAACATGTGAACTTAGATCATCATCATTTTTGTTTAAGGGGAACATCAGATCCTAGGACACATGAATGACCAGCCGGTTCTCGAGGTAATATATCATAAGTAACATATAGTAATGCATTAAGGGAGTGAGGGAACGAGATACAATACCTGACTTACCTGCCTGACGGATAGTAAAGCATGATTTTACTCATAATTCCTTCATGAAAGATAGGTTAGCCAATAAGAAATATGATCATGAATCAAGGCATAACCATTTGTACATGCGAGAGGCATCAATAAGGAACAACATGGAAAAAAATGGAACCATTTTGACATTAATTAAACCATATAATTCATCAAGAAACTTGCAAGTTTCTAACGGTCTCATGTACGTGCGTCACATCAAGTAACGGACCACCCCTAGTCCGTCATAAACCAGGCGGTTCACATTCTTCAATAAAACAGTCCAACACAAGTAACGGTCAAAAGTAGATGCGTCAGAAGGATGTGACGGTCGGTCGATAGACCGTCACATTTTCTGAGCGTTCAAAAAAAACAACCGAACGGTCACGGCCATTCATTCCACATTCAACACCCCAAAAAACTCCAACCGGGAAGAGCTCCGGCGACTCCAACCTCCATTGCTACCATGGCCGGCGACGATGCTCCCCAGCCGTCACCAAAGAAGAGAGAGAGAGGGAAGAGGATGGCAATACAGCGGTTCCACCGCCGGCTTGAACGGGAGGTGATCCCGCCGGTGGAAGAAGAACAACCGGCGAGGAGAAATCCAAGGGAGGAAGAAGAAGCTCCCACGGCCACGGAGGACGAAGGGGAAGCTCCCTTGGGTGCAGAGGAGCCCAAGGAACCGAAGAAGAAGAGGAAGAGAGCCATGGACCACGAGGTAGGCCCCCACCCTAATTTTCCAATTTTTGATTTTTTTGTGTTTATTTATGGATGCATGTGAGGGAAAGGGGTAGAAATGGGTCTACGAACCCACTAGGAGCAATTGTAGGCCATTTGGCCATAGTGGGAGACCACGGGGATGCAAGGGAAAAATCCCCAAACGTAGACCATGTGACGGTCCTGCCAGCGACCGTCACACGCCCGACACATCAGGCTGCGTCCGTCAGAGTCAAACGACGCCCTAGCACAAGGCCATCACTCATGCCAGAGACTTAAACTATTTTTTAGGGTTTTCAATTTTCAAATTTTTGTTTTCTTTTTAATCATGAATGTTTATGCAATGATTATATGATGCCAATTGGACTAATGAATGATCTAAAATGCAAATGCAGGGGAAGAGACGATCGCGGATCTCCTGGCTACAGATCCAGGCAGTGTACCAAGCATTGCCCGATTACCAGAGAGAGAGATTAGCCGGCATGGGATTCGCCGAGGTGCTCAGCATCGAGGTGATCCGGATGGACACGCCGCTACTACACCTTGCACGAAAGATGGGACCCGATCAGCAGGGCGTTCATCTTCCCGTGGGGCCACATGATCCCCACGCTAGAAGACATAGCGAGGATTACCGGATTGAGAGTCCACGGAGCCGCGGTGACAGGGTGGACATACGGCGACTACCGAGAGATGGCGCAGCAGCTGCTCGGGCTAGATTTGATCAGGCCGGGACAGTCCTCCTCTCAGCTTTCGAGGTCAGTGCTGCAGGAGAGCTTAGGCTTGAGAGGAGCGGCGATCACCGTGGGAGAGCTACCCGAGGAGCATCTGGGCAGAGTGATAGACCAGGTGCGCCCTCGCGTGGCGGCGGAGGCGGGACCAGAGGGGGATAGAGTGCTCAGACGCTTCCTGATGCTGCTATTCGGGAAGCTCCTCTTCGCGACTCGGGCAGATGTCATCAGCTGCAGACTGCTGCCAATGATAGAGGATTTGGGCAGAGTCAGGAGATACGCCTGGGGAGTGGCAGTGCTCGCATTCCTGTTCGATTCCTTGGGCACTACGGACAGGCAGACGATGCTGGGCGGCTTCTCGCCTTTCCTACAGGTAAATCCACTTCTCATGTTTTTCTATTATGCCATAAATATCGATGCTATGATTTATGCAAATGATTTATGCAATGATTCATGCAATGATTTATGTAATGATGCGACTGACTCGATTTCTAAATGCAGATCTGGAGCTATATGTACCTCCCGGGCATCGGGAGAGGCGCATTACTCCATCCCGGCCGCATACCGATCGCGAGGCGTTGGTCGGTGGCGAGGGACATAGGGTCGATCATTAGACTGCCCCGGACGATCCAGGATGACTTGGACTCCTTCCCGCATACATCGGTAAGTCCAGAACTCAAAATGATTTCTATATGCTTCTAAAATGCTTCTAAATGCTTTCTAAATGCTTTCTAAATATCTCTAATATCTTTAATGCTTTTATATGCTAATGAATGAACTAAATGCTCTCAGGTGAGATGGACCCCATACCGCGACGAGGGTTATACGGGACAGCCATGGGTGGAGGCGGCCTTATCGTACCGGGGGCGAGACATATGGTTGCATTGCATTCATATCATCGAGCCTCTGCACTATAGGCTGATCCTGCGGACCCGGGGACTACACCAGCCCGAGGTGACCTTTCCACGCCACAGCGATGACCACCCCGGCAAGTCAGCAAGGGGCATCAGCGGCAATGTGGATTGGTGTGCCCGAAAGGCGAAGTACGTCCACGATTGGAATAGGCGGGGCCGAGCGGTGAAGGAGCGAGACAAGAGCGACGAGGCATATCTGAAGGCCTTCGCTCGACTCTACGGCGATCGGGTGTACCGAGGTACCCGACGACCGGTATGCAAACTAAAACTCTAAACTTTTCTATTATGCAATGTGCACCGTGATATATGCTGACCCATGCTTTCTAAAAATGCAGCTAGACCCTGAGGGATGGATAGCCGAGCTGGAAGGGCTACTCCACTCCACCATCCAACAGCGGGACGGGTACCGGTCTGCCCTGGAGCTCCTGGTGAGACTAAAAACTTAAATGCTCATGATTTATGCAATGATATTCATGATGCAAATGCCAATGTCAACTAACCATGACTTCTAAATGCAGTGGGCCCAGGGAGCCCAACGCGCGGGACCGGATGCCCCATCGTCTTCCTCGCAGCCTGCGGGAGGCAGGGCTGAGCAGGAGGCCGAATTTGCTCGGGCGGTTGCCCAGGCCGAGGAGGCGGAGGCCACCCTCGCGGAGCGGGAAAGAGACTAAAAGTGCTTATGATTATGCCTAATTAAATGCTTCATGACTAATGATATGAAATGCAATCTACAGGCGAGGGATCTAGCAGCAGCAGTGGCCGAGGCCAGCCAGGCGAGAGCTGAGGTAGAGAGAAGCCGGGCCGAGACCGATCGAGCCCGAGCAGAGACGGAGCTGGTACGGGCAGAGATGGCCCGGCTGAGAGCGGAGACCCCGCGACGCCCAGATGATGCAAAGATGGAACAACTCCGGAAGGAGTTAGCGCGGGCACGAGCTGAGGTGGAGGAGCTTCGGATCGGGACGGCCGACTTGGATCGCTACCGGACCGAGGCACGGGAGACGCGGCGTCAGATCTTTACACTGAAGATCGAGCTGCGGACACTGGAGCGGACGGTCCGGATGATGGGCCGGGGACCGGAGCGGAGTGCCTCCCAGAGTGGGGTACATAGGAGTGCTGCCCCGAGCGACTCAGTAGGGAATTTCCTTGTCAGCTCCTCCGCCCAGCGGAGGAATGAGAGGGCAGAGAGAGGACAGCAGGAGGAGAGTGCTTCCATAGCACCGCCACCCGTGAGGAGACCTGGGGATAGGGAGGATGATGGTGGCCCGGATGATAGACCGGCCGAATGATGCCTTTTTATGTTTTCTTTATCACTTGTATAGAACCTTTGGCAAAATGGAATGAGATCCCTTCTTTTTAGTTTTCTGTTTTGTTTTAATTTTATGCGAGCGTGAATGAATGAATGTGAAAAAATGCAGGATGGACGAAATGTAAATGAATGAATGAGATGTATGCAGGAATGCATGTAAATGGGAAGAGAACAAGGTGTACAATGTGAAAGACCGCCAGGTCTAGGCAAGGGCAGAAGGAATAGCCTGAACTCAGCAGCAGAGAAAGTGACGGTCTAAGATCTGACCGTCATAATCAAACGACGCTCTGGTGAGAGACCGTTAATCATCAGAGGCCCACTCTGGCAGTGGGGCATCAGGATAAACGACGGCCAACCGAGGGTGCGTCAAAGACAAATAACAGCCAAGGATCAGACCGTTGATCATGGCAGAACGATAGTTGGTCAGGGCAACTAGCAGGAAATGTGACGGTCTGAAGGAGACGCGTCAGAATCAAGAGACGGTCATAAGCAAGACCATCAGGAAGTGTTTAGCCCAGAAGAGAAGGAACTGAGTGGCTGGGAATGCGACGGCTCAGGGTTTGCGCGTTACCAAAAGCGACGGTAGACCCGTAGACCGTTATTCTCCACAGAACATGATTCGGGGAATTGAAACCCACAGAAAATGCGACGGCCAAGGGCTGGCGCGTCGGAATGAAGTAACGGCCGCACGATGGACCGTTAGAATCTGGGTTGTAATCCGAAACGGATTGAGCCGAGATAACTAAAACCCGAGGTTTAGCCACTTAGTCCATCACTAGAACTTATCCTGATTGAAGATAAAGCCTTCTAGCCCGAGTCTTATCCTTCCAAAGTTAAATATAAGCCTTAGCAACTTGGAACCTTAATCAAAATCGCAGCTTTGCTGAAACCTCTGTTCTAGGGTTTGAAGAGCTCTTCCAAAGAGCAGAAAGCATGATGAAGAGGAGCTTCGAGGTGATGGCTATGGAGGAGGAAGCTTACACCGGCCCCAAAGCTGCAAGAAAAGAGCATGGAGAACTCCAACGGCTGACATCAATTCCCAAGCACTTAAGCTCCAATGCCCAAAGAGTGGTAAGTTCTCACAACTCATCCAAAGTTCAGAATTTTGCTGCACTTATTCTTTTTATGACTTCCTTCTTTCTTTTCTCAAGCCCCTTCCTGGTCCAAGGTGCTATTCCAATCTGAAGTGGGTGGCTCCCATGGTAAAGGCACTTCCCATAGAGATCACCTCAATCCTTAAAGCATGGCACCTTCAACCCCTCTTGGTTTTAGGCAAGAATTTCCAGAAATTATCCTTCGATTGGCCAAGCCTTTCAGCACTTGTGGAACTATGGCATCCACAAACTCATACTTTCATCTTTCCTTCCTTTGAAGCAACCGTCCTCTTAGAAGAGGTAGAGACCTACCTAGCCCTTCCTAAGACTAAGGTGGGGGATGAAGACCGGGTTTGCTACACAATAGAGCCTATCGACCCATCCTTGATCTTGAGTGATTTCATTCACAATCCAAAGGATGTGAGAACCATGATCAGCCCACACCACATTCACTTGATACCCTTGGCATAGTGGATAGTGTCTCATTGTAAAAATAAGTGGGAGAGACATGAAGCAATAGCCAAGGCGGTGGCGGTTTGCTTTTGTGGAGTCTTTCTTTTTACCACTACTGACCACCTCTTAGACATTCAAAATCTTGGCATTATTAGCGGGCTGTGGCGGGGAATGTCTATCTCTCAAGCGGTCCTCTCATACCTTTATGAAGGACTAAGCTCGGCTTGCATAGGAGACCCCTTGTTTGGTTCCATGATACTCCTTGAGTGTTGGATGGGAATAAGAATCAAATTCCTTCCTAAGGAAGACATAATTTCAGCAAGCCGGATCTTCGGGAGCCACCCTCTCTTCTTCATTGGAGGGGCATTTGGATATTCTCCTCAAGTTGAATGCAAGACGGCGGATAAGAAAACTCGGGACGAATGGCGCCTCTTCCTTAACATTCTTCCAATGGATAAGTTCATCATGCGACCAAGAGTCCTCCGAAGCACTCTTCTCAAAATACCACGACATCAAGGCCTGGACCTCCAGCTAGTAGGGAACACCACCATGGCGATCTACAACCCGCACCGATGCCATCTTCAGATCGGATTACCTCGAATCAGCGTTTCTGCACTATCACACTACCCTCCCCTTCTACCTAGGAAGATGGGGACCGAGGAAGATGAACGAGCAGTCCGAAACGCGCTGACCATGTGGGAGATCAGCAAGGTGCGTCCGTGGCAAGCAGAAGTTGAAGAGAACGATGAAACACGCCGAGATTATGTGAAAGAGTTGAGAAGAATCCGCCCTCTTGCGGATAAGAAATTGAATGTATCTTGATTTTCTTTTTTTTCATGAGAGATATCATGTAATTGACAATCGAAGTTGAATTTATCAAGAATCATATTTCATTAATCTTTGCTTGAATGAGATGAGATTGCCATAGTTGAATGATTTTGAGTTCCAAAGTTTGAAAGGCTAGAATGATGTGAACAGACAGGGCTTCTGGAGTAAGAGACGGATATGCACTGGGCCGCCATAAGGAAATAACGGTCCTGCGACAGGCCGTCATAATGAGAATAACAAGAGCCCTGTCTCCGAAGGATATGACGGATGGGTCTTGAGCCGTTATATTCAAGTAACGGTAGATTCCAGACCGTTATAGTGATGGTTCAGTGAAAAGGAAGAAGGCCCATGCCTGAAGGGAAATAACAGTCAAAGATGGGCCCGTTACATGACTGTAACGGTCTGATGCTGGCGCGTTACACACTTTGAACCTGCATAGTTGTGAGCTTTTGCTTTTGGACTTATCCATGTATTCTGCACACACTCAAACATGAAACAAGTTAGATCTGTTCTTAGACTCAACCCCTTGCCTTGAAGCAAGTTAGATAATGACCGTTCCTTGATATTTGGTCAAGGGGTGGAGCCTTTATTAAATAAGCGAAAACATAATGAAAAGGCGATGCATGCTATGCATATGATGGTATTTCTGGGAGTTTTGGAAAATATTTAATATTTTTGGATTTTTGAAAATATTTGTTTTGTTTTGGATTTTTGAAAATATTTGTTGTTTTGGATTTTTGAAAAATATTTGATGTTTTCTTGGATTTTGAAAGATATTTGATGTTTTTGGATTTTGAGAATATTTGATGTTTTTGGATTTTGAAAATATTTGATGTTTTTAGATTTTGAAAAACCAGTGCCTCTCTAGCAACACGAGACCTTCCTTGTTTTAGGTTGAGTCTCGAGATTGGCGTGCAATAGTGTGACAACCCCTGGCCAAGACCTAATCATTGTGACTGTGTTTTTACCAATGCCATACCTAGGGTACTCATCTCAGTCCTAAAAGGAAAAAAAAGATCATGGGGGTAAGCTTAGGCCAGATATGGGAGTTTTAGAACTTGATTCCCTCACCGTACAACCCTATTAGAGATTTGGTCTCTTGTGCCGGGGCTTTTATGTCCGCCATCGAACCTTTGTCCACTTAGGCATGCATGCGACCGGGCTCATAACGTCCCGCGGGGAACTGTACTGCCACTCTTGTCATGCCTAGTTTTCTTTTTCCTTTGGAGCTTTTGAAAATTCATTCACAGACTTTGAGATGATGCTTTTGACTTTTTTGTAAAGAGCACTCCTTTTCTTTTCTTTTCCTTTCTTTCTTGTGGCGTCAGGTCATAACGGACTTGCCCCTATTTGAGACCTCTTCTCGTTAGGGAGTTTGGATTGGTTGTCTCCTCCTTATTTACTCCTTGCCCCTGGATTCAGCTGAAGAATGAAGCGGACAGGGACTTCGACTTTCCCCTAAAGCATGGCCGAGGAAAACGGTGTCTTATAAGCAAGGAGCCCGACCAGGGATGCCGTGTAGTGTGTGATTGCCTTACTCGGGACCCTCTTTTTGAAGATAGGGAGGAAGTTCTTATTGCCGGAGAAGCACATGGTTTAGATTCTAAGGAAAGAAACGCTTAAGATACAACCCATTCCACGGGTGAGAGAGCTCCTCACCTTCCGCGTTTACTAAACGATAAGCATTTCCTGGATAAGCCTCCTTTACTACAAACGGCCCTTCCCAATTAGGTTGCAACTTGGACTTAGGACCTGCAGACCCAATGAATTTGCGTTTCAAAACAATATCACCCGTCATGAATTTACGTTCAATTACCTTCTTTTGAAAATAACGTGAAACCCTCTTTTGATAAATAGAAACGTGATCAGCCGCATTCATCCTCTTCTCATCCAAGAGTTCCAACTGGACCAGCAACGCCTCCCGACGTTCATCGAGATTAACTTCCTTATCGAGCTGCACTCTAAGGGAAGGGATTAAGATCTCATATGGGAGCACCGCCTCCATCCCATAGGTCAGGGAATAGGGAGTTTGCCCCGTAGGGGTACAGACGGAGGTGCGGTAAGCCCACAGAGCTTCCACCAATCTTTCAGGCCAATCAGAAAATTTATGTGCTTCGCATGTTTTCTTGATGATTTTAAGAAGGGTTTTATTGGTGGCCTCGGCTTGACCGTTGCCTTGAGGGTAATATGGAGATGAATGATGCAGTGCAATATTGAACTTCTTACATAGGTCCTTAAGCTCTTGGGAGACGAACTGGGGTCCGTTGTCGGTGATGATGCTGCTTGGCACTCCGAACTGCGAGATGATATTCTTCATGATAAAGCGGCGCACCGTTGTAGCTTTGATTTCTGCGTACGCCTCGGCTTTGGCCCATTTGGTGAAGTACTCAGTAGCGGTGAGGATGAAGGATTTTTGCTTGATCTGAGAATTAGGATCACCGAGCGGGCCGACAACGTCGAAAGCCCACATAGAGAATGGCCAAGGAGCAGTCATAGGATGGAGGGACGAAGCTGGAGAGTGAATTTTATCAGCATGGAGTTGGCATTTAAGACACCTCCGGACATAGAGGGAGCAATCTTCCTCTAGAGTGGGCCAATGGTAGCCCTGCCTAAGGATCTTCTTCGCTAGAGCCTGGCCATTGACATGACCTCCACACTCACTAGAATGGGCCGCTTCAGCCACTTTCCAAGCTTCTACATCATCCAAGCATCTCATGAGCATTCCATTAGTAGCGCGCCTATACAGTTCTCCTGCAATGATAGTGTACCTTGCGGCGGCTCTTCTTATTGCTTTACGCTGCTCGGCCTTTGCCCCTTCTGGGAATGACCCTTCTTTGCAAAATAATTCGATTTCATGATACCAAGGCAATTCTTCTTCGTCCAGAATCTCCTCTAGTTCTGTTAATGAAACTTCCTTGAGATCTTCCTTCTCAACTCTCGCCTCTACAGATTTCCTGAGGTTGATGAACCAAGGATCTTGAAGAGAAGGTGCGTCCAATCTCTGGATGACGATGGTCTCAGTACTACGACTGAGAGGAAAAGATAAGGAGGAAGCAAGAGATGCCAAAGCATCAGCTAGAATGTTCAGACAACGGGGAGTATGGATATAGATCAGCTTACGGAATCGCTTAGCAATGAGCGTGACCAAATCTTGATAAGGTTTGAGCTTGGGGTCACGAGTACGGTAAGTGGACAGAACTTGCCGTAGAACAAGCTGAGAGTCTCCTATGATGTTTAAATAGTGCGCGCCTAGGAGATAGGCGTGCTTCAAGCCGGCTAGGAGAGCCTCATACTCAGCGATGTTGTTGGTAGCAGGAAATCGAAGTTGATAAGCGAAGGGGATGGTTACTCCCTCCGGAGTAAGCAAGACAGCACCGATCCCTTGGCCTTGGGAGTTGAGCGCACCATCGAAGTGCAGAGACCAAAAGGGATGATGAGAAAGGACAGAGAGATGCTCATCAGGGAAATCATCCTGAATAGAATCGGTATGAGGAATAGGGAGATGTGCAAGATGCTCAGCAATGGCATATCCTTTGACTGCCTTCTGAACGACAAAGGTGATGTCGAACTGAGAGAGGAAGCTCTGCCAGTGAGCTAACCTACTAGAAAGGATGGGTTTTTCTAAGAGATAACGGACCGGGTCCATTCTAGAGATCAACCTAACTGGGTGGGCGAGAAAGTAATGTTTAAGCTTCTGAGCTACCCACACTAAGGTGGCACAAGTCTTCTCCATAGCGGTGTACTTGGATTCAGCTGGATTAAACAGTCGAGAGAGGTAGTAGGCAGCCCGCTCTTTCCCTTCATCATCTACTTGTGCTAAGACCGCCCCTAGGGAGTCCTCAATAACCGAGATGTATAGGATTAGGAGTTTCCCAGGGATAGGAGGTTGCAAAACCGGGGGATTGGACAGATACTCTTTGAGGTCCTCATAGGCCTTCTGACAATCTTGATTCCATTCGAACTTGACACCTGCCTTAAGCAACTCATAAAACGGACGACACCTCTGAGAATGCTGAGATATAAATCTTCTAATGAATTACAGTCTACTAATCAATCCTCGAAGTTCCGTAATGTTCTTTGGCGGAGGCATGTCCATGACGGCCTGTGCTTTATTAGGATCAATCTGGATCCCCCGTTTGCTCACTATGAACCCTAACAACTTCCCTGAGGAGACTTCGAACACACACTTCTTCGGATTCATCTTAAGCTTATACTCCCTGGCCCTCTGCAGCACTTTATCCAGGATAGAGGGGTGCTCTTCTTTTGTTCTTGACTTCACCAAGATGTCATCCACGTAAGCTTCCATGTATATGTGCATCATGTCGTGGAAAATGGCCATCATCGCCCTTTGGTAGGTGGCACCTGCATTTTTCAAACCAAATGGCATAACTACATAACAATACGTGCCCCAGAACGTGGTGAAGGAAGTTTTCTCTTGGTCTTCTGGAGCGAGACGGATCTGATTGTAGCCCGAGTACCCATCCATAAATGACAGAGCTTCATACCTGGCAGTGTTATCCACTAGGACGTCTATATGAGGTAGAGGGAAATCATCTTTGGGACATGCTTTGTTTAGATCCCTGAAATCAATGCATATGCGCACTTTTCCATCCTTCTTGAGAACAGGGACTATGTTCGCCACCCACTGAGGATATAAAACCACTCTGACGAACCTGGCCTTATATAGCTTGTCGACCTCTTCTTTGATCCTTAAGGCCATGTGGGGGTGAAATCTTCTTGACCGTTGTTTCACAGGTGTTACCCCTGGTTTAAGCACGAGCCGATGTTCCACTAAGGAGGGGTCAAGACCTGGCATGTCCTCATAAGATCAGGCGAAAGAATCGCTATACTCCCTTAATACCTTAATTAGATCTTCTTCTACCTGTGAAGGGAGATCAGCAGAAATAATGACGGGCCTTGGGTCTTCTTCTGTTCCCAAGTTGATTTCCTTTGTAGGTTCATCCACTGCCGTCGACGGCTGGTCGAATCTTTTTAGTCCTTGTGCATATAAGTCGGCAGTGTCATCTACATTGCTGTCTTCATCTATTGGATCCTTCTCATCCAAAACCTCATAGACGCCTAATCCGTCGTCGCTCCATTCCCCTTCTATTTCCTCTTCATCCTCAATCACGATTGCTGTAGCGACGAATTCCGGACACTTCAAAAGAGCATGACACCGCTGAGCTATATCTTGCAAGAACCTATCAGGAACAGATCGGGAAGGATGCGCAAGCGAGCGCGGTTCAGAATGGGAAGGGTTGGACGACCCAGAACAAGACCCTACTTCTCTAGACCTAACGGACTCTACTCCTCTAGACTCGACGGACCCTAATCCTAACCTAGGGGACAGAAGACCTAGTGGAAGGGGAGGAGCAGGGGACTCGTGCCCTTGGGAGGAGGAGGATGGAGACAAGATAGCGTAATCTTCCACTGAAATCTCCGTTTCAAGTTTGACGTTTTTTTTTGGAGATCAGCGGAGACTACACAGCAAGATGGAGGAGGTGGGAGCTGCATAGGGAACAGCTCGGGGAAGATGCAATCAACGAAGGGATCAGAAGAAGAGAACCACATCTCGTGGAGCTGGGCGTTGGGAGAAGGAGGAGTAAACAGAGTGGATAGATCAATGCGTGGACATTTCCCGCCAACACAAGGAATGAATAGAATCTCTGGTGGATCAATGAAAGATGAATTTATCATGACAGGAGGAAGGCGGGGTACGAACTCCTTTTGTTGAAAGATAGATTGGAAGCGTGAGAGAGACCAAGAACAGACAACTGGAGAGCTCTCCTCCTTCTGTAGATCAACAATAAGCTGCTTCTTCGGCCTCCACTACATAAGCCGAACTTCTTGTTGCTTCCTCTTAGATTCTTCCTCATAAAAGAGCCCCTGCAAGGCCTGACTGTAGTCGAGCATGTCATCATCTGACCCTCTTGGCAAGGGAGGCGGACTGGCAATTGGACAAACTGTATTCCTTTCTTGTTGAACCGGCTTTGGAGCTAATGTGCCAGGCTGGAGAGGCCCTTTGACAAAATGCTGACGATAATCCCAGGTGAGCGGCCCAGAATCACTTATCATAGATAATGCTGTCTCCTTGTAGCCGAGACCTCTCCTACCCATTTTTCTTCCCTTAGGTATGGGCTTAGTCATCCCTTGCAGTTGCGCACCGAGGCCTCTCCCCGGTTGATAGCCCAATTTCAATATAATGTTCCACCCCTTTGAATCTCGAATCTGCGGCTTTACTTTGACATTAACTGGAGTAGCGACGGGCTTAGGGGATGTATAAGCCCAAGGAAAGTTCAAATCCAGCACTGACAGAACAGGCCGACTGCTTGGCCAAAGTGTGGGAAGAACTTGCTCTGAAATAGCCTTTACTGACTGCACTGTGGATAAGCTCTTAACTTTGACGACCCTCCCTTGAAAGGGGAACTTAATGCACTGATGTGCGGTGGAGGGCACGGTGCCGAGTGTGTTAATCCAGGGACGACCCAAGATAGCCTTGAACATAGGGTCGATATCAAGAACATAGAATTCCACGGCCATAGTAAGGGGCCCGAGCTCTGCCTGAATGGTGACTACCCCGTGACATGCCCGCCTTGAGTTGTCATATGCCGCTATAGTGGTGGGGGTAGGCCGTAGTAACTCTTCAGATATGTTGCATGCCCGGAGGGTGCTGAGTGGGCAAACATTAATTGAGGCCCCTGTGTCAACCAGTGCTGCCTCAATGTCGACTTTGTTCAGAGTAATTGTTATGCAGAGCGGCATTTGCCGAGCCCCCGGAGGTGCAAGCTCGGTTTCAGAGAACGTGATTGCCGGCCCTTTGGAGATGGTTGCCAGTGCCGTCGGTAGGCTATCAACTGCCATGTCTTCGCTAACCATTACCTTCTGTAGGAAATCCCTCAGTGCATCTTGATGAAGGGTAGACCTTTTGATCAGCTCCAGCACAGATATTTTGGCGGGCACTCGATCTAGATGATGCAGCAAGTCATATTGAGTACCCGGCAAAGGTTCAGTTTCTTCTTGCTCGATCACCGGCTGAGAGGATTGGGTATTAGAAGTAGTAGCATAATTCCGATGGAACATCTTCCCGCTCCTCAAAGCACAGCTGGCCGCGGCATCTGAAGATAGTATGATGGGCCCTACGGGATGGGTGAATGGAACAGGTGGTGCCGGGGAGGCGGTTTGGTGGAGCGTAGGGTTGATGAGTTTAATGGGCAGTGCGCGGACGATGGATGAAGGATTGGTGGAAGGTAGGGTGGTGATGGATGTAGATGCGGGTGGAGGGAAGGCTAGCGGTTGGGAAAGAATGGGTGAAGGATTGGGCGACGGTGTGATGGTGGTGATGGGAGTAAATGAGGGGGAGTATGATGGAATGGAGAGTGGTAGAGGATTTGCGGGAGCGGGTGTGAATGGGAGGATGAGTTGAGAGGACGTCGGTTGTGCATGGATGATGAAGGGAGGATTACGGTGGTTATGGTGGAGGGCCATGACCTGCGGTGTGGCGCCATCATCGTCGAAAGACCATCCGGCGTTGGGGGCCGGTGGCTGGACCATGTTTACTTGCGCTAGTGCTGGCGGCTGCTGCTGAGGAGCGGGTGGATGATTCGGCATTGGGTTCTGATGGATGCCCAGGTCTTGTACTTGCTGTGGCTGCTGCTGTTGTGGTGGCTGCTGCGGCGGCGGTGCTTGATGCTGCTGCACTTGCTGCCCCTGCGGCTGCCTTCTCTTTTCTTTAATCTCAACAATGGCCCTATGCATTTCGGCCCAGTCGATTCTCTGCCCCTCATGTAGGTCATACACAAGATCTCGGAACTGAAAACATCCTTCTATGGTATGGCCTGGCTGCGGTGGAACATACAATACTTAGTCTGATCGACTGCCGGGTTCCAAAAAGGCCGTTCCGGAAGAAGTTGGATTGCATTCACTGACATGAGTGCCGAGAAGATATCCGTAAGTGTCTCGGGCAATGGAGGATACTGGGCTCTCCTGGGAGCCGGGCGCTTGCTATTTGGATTGTTGTTGTAGCCGTTGGGTGGAGGGACGTTATGGTATTGTGGTGGCGGTGATGGTTGTTGTGGTGCGGCGAAGGTGTTTTGTGGAATGGTGAAGGCGGGGGGAGGGTTTTGTGGAGTGGCTTGGAAGTTTTGCGGAGCGGCGTTTTGCGAATTGCGGGGGTTTTGGTTGTAGCGGAAAGGTGCGGCCTGATATGGAAAAGCAACGGCTTGTACTTGCTCATTTGTTTGGACTCCCTCAGTAACCGGCCCTTGTGGTTTCTTGTGGTACTTGGGCTTTTGGTTTTCGAAGAGGGAATGGATAGGGGAGTCCTTGAATTGAGTCTGGATGAAGCGCGCCCGGCTATAGAGTTGATGCATGTTGGCTATGTCATTCATTGCCAGGATGTTGCGGAAGGTCGGGGTGGCATTGGAAATCAGCAGTTTGACCTTCTCTTCCTCCGGAATGTGGCCCGGTACCCTGGCGGCCATTTGTCTCCACCTGTCTGCATAGGTGGCGAACTCCTCATCCGACTTCATCTTCTCGGCCACTAGATCTGTAAATGAATATTCAGGGCCGACCCTGTCTTGAAATCGCTGGATGAATTTGTCTTTTACTACCTTGAAACTCTCAGCCTCCTCCAGTGGTAGAGAATAGAACCATTCTAGAGCAACACTGTCCAAAGATCGGCGGAATAAGTACGCCATGAGGCGATCATCATATTGGAACTGCGCCGATTCATAAAGAAAATCCCTTACATGGATGAAGGGATTGATGTTCCCATCGTACTTACGATAGTTGGGGAGCTCTGACTGCGGAGGGAACCGGATGTTCTGGAAGCTCGGAATAGGAATGTCGGCCAAGGATTGTGGGCCAACCCTTTTCTGGAGAAAGTCGAGTTGTTGCTGCATGGTGGCCCATTTGTCAAGCAAGTCCTGCTCTCGGGAAGGAGCAGGGGTAGTGAAGGATGCTGATTGTATTTGAGGGGCAGATGGAATGGCTGTAGCAACAGGCGGGAGCCCGTAAGAAGGAGTGGAAGGATAGACAGTGGAAATAGGCGGCCCGTAAGAAGGATATTGGGCCTGAGATAGTCCCGGATTAGAATGATTTTGGGTCTCCCCTTGCTGAGGGCGTAAGAAATCGGAAGGGTTCATAAGGAGCTATGAAGCTACCGAACCAGAGTTGTGATGATCCACCTGGACAAAGGAAGGGATGGGTGACTTCCCTTTATCGAAAGATTGATGGGCTGAATTAGAAGATTGGCCCATCTCCACGCCAGCGAAAGTGATGGTCCGGGGTTGGACCGGAGTGAGATCAATCGGAGTGGGCTGAACGGGCGGCCCAATAATGGAAGGGTTAGATTGACCTTGGATAGTGGCAGAGGGAGAAGTATTGGACCCTTGCATAGCTTGATATAAAACTTGGAGTTGGGTCGGATCCAATTGGGCCATCATATGAAGGATGGAGCCCGCGGAAGGAGTAGAGAGAGAAGGGGTAACTTGACTACCTTCCATAGAAGTGGAGGAGGGGAGGGGGGCAGTCCCCTCTCCAGAGGAAAATGTAATAACCCTAGGGGGGTTTTCAAGGAGCCCTTGAGGAAGAGAGTCCTCTTGGGAGCGAGGAGGATTGAAGGATGCCATGGTGGACTTGAAGAGGGGATTAGAATAGAACGTGAAGAAGGAACTGACTCGAGAAGATGATTCAGACGGACGAAAACAACCCCACATGCAACGGGCAACCTTGGAAACGCGAAAACAACCAACAAAAAACACTCAATAAGCAACCAAACTTAGGTGATTCTAACAAGATGTAAGTGATAAAAGATGAAGACACCCAAATATCAACCAAATTGTTTTAAGATGATGCAACATGGTTCTTATGATTTCTCCTTTGGAACTTTAGTGAATTGATTGATATGTGCTCTCAACAATGGGTTCCTAGTAGGAGATGAATATGGGACTTGGTTTGACTCTAAGTGTAACCACTCCTTCACCTATGCAACCCTAGACACGGGGTGGGAAAGGTACAACCAGCCCGGCGTCCGTGTGGGAATCCACGGCTCGCGGGGACTTACGGAGGTCCCTGTTATGATTTCCTGGTCGGCTCCAAGGAATATGGAGACGAGAGGTCCTCACAACAAGGTAGAAAAATGCAAGCTAAGATATGACAAGATGAATGACCCTATGTGCACCGGAGTGCATGCAAAGTCTAACCTAAAATCTAGCAATCAATGATGCACACAATGATATGGAGATATGAGCAAAGCAAGGAGGAGGTCAAGTATCACCCAAGCAATAAATCACAGCAAAAACTACGGAAATAAATGCACCTCGGATGTGTACTTGCCAGGAGAATAACGGTCGAAGGACCCTACGTCAGAGCACAATAACGGTCAAAGGCCAGACCGCCAGATAATATATAACGCAGGGGGGTGAGACCGTCAGATGAGCCAGGGAACCAAAACCAGACAGAAGTAACCGGAAAGCCCGTGGAAGCTCACACAGTAGAACCAAAGTGGCAGTCTAATGCCCCTGCGTCAGAGAACTGTGACGCGGGGACACCTGGCCGTCAGAGAACTCAGAAAACCAGAATGAGCAGTAATCAAAGGGGAAACCAAAGGCAACTCCACAAGCTGATGATGGCAGGTTTAAACAATAATCAAAAGCACGATTGGCACAAGCTGTCCCACCGTGATCGCCAAAAAATTATCTGTTGATATTTATTTGTCTATCTTCTATCTTTCTTTTGAGGTTTGGAGAGCGATATGGTAAGATAACAAACAAACAATCAAAGATCTACTCAAACCTATGAACATGTGATCATGAACCTAGGCAATCATAGCTAGCTCTAGCATGGGCATGCTATCTCAATCCAACTACGCTAAGGAAAAGGAAAACACACGCCGGGGCGTGGAACAAGGAATAAATAAAAACACACCGTGAAGGTGGAACAAGCAAGAAAAATAGGAAGATATGATGAAGAAGATAGCTAATGCCCAATACCAAGGAAAGATGTGATCGCCACCAAAGTAAAACAAGTCAAAAGAACCTGAATATACCTTGGAAATAGGTGGATGAAACACCCGCCCACGGGAGAGAAAACCAGAGAAAGCCTACAGATTAACTTGGAAGTAACGGCCAGAACTCCGTGCGTCGCTTGGAAGTGACGGCCACACGATAGACCGTCGGAGGAGAATGACGCACCTGCACAAGACCGTCAGATGACCTGTAGTAACAAAGCTTGAATTCTTTTAACTCCAACTCTTCCAGCCGGCTAGAAGATCTGGGCCTCGTGTCAATGAACCTGTAAACCTGCCAAAGATATAAACAGACCAAACACAATAACCTCAATTAGTCCTTTTCACAAGCATAGCATCAATTCTCAAAGGACTTAACATCATCAAAAGCAGAGGGAATTACCGGGGAGTTTTTGTTTTTTTAACCCCTCTAGGTGTTTTAAAAGTTTGGGAAGATGTTTATATGCTTAGAGGACAGTGAAAAATGTGGAGAAGGAAGAGGGACAATGCCTTGATTGAGGAAAAACCAGGGAAGAACTCAAGCATGCAATGATGAACTTGAAAGACCAAAACCAAAGTACTCCCTTGATTATGAGATGGATGGACATGGGAAGCAGTTCCTCTTGGATGAAGATGGCTCCTGAGTTTGGCAGCACTTCGTCGTGAATTCAAAATCTCCCTCCCTTTGGCCATAAAGTCAAGGGTTCTATTTATAGACCCTCAAACTCTTAGGTCGAGCAGAGGATAATTCAAACAAGATAAAGAGATAACTCTTAGCAAATCCTCGAAGATAATATCACCAAGAGTCCATAGAATCGAACGGAAGGTCCTGAGGATCAGATTTGAAAGAGATATCGTTAATCCAAACCCTTATCTCGACCACGGAGTAGCAGAGAAAAGGCCTGAACTGCCAGGACTCTCGGAAGGAAGTAACGGCTGCACGACAGACCGCCACTTGGAAGTAACGCATCAAGGAACGACTGCTATTTTCAACCCTATCCCAAAGAGATAAGATCAACGGGAAGAAAACCCAACAAGTTGGACTCTTCAAGGAAGCAACGGCCAAGGCATAGGGCGTCAGAATGAAACAACGGCTACACGACAGACCGTTATTATCAACGTGGAAATTAAGGGATAAGCTTTACAATAAGGCCTCAAGCCTTAGGACTCTTCAAAGAGTAACGGTCCAGGATCTATCCGTCAGAAGGAAGCAATGCGCCTGACTGGGACCGTTATTATCATTGAGGTTTAAGAATAAAATGAGGGGCTTGCTAAGATTCATCCAACGAAACGCCACTAGGAGCCATATCCGATCAAAGAGTTCAGACCCAAGAAATAGGCTTCAACTAATCAAGAGACTCAATGAAGGGTGAACAACTCGGAGCATCGTATAGAATGAAACAAGGAGATGACCCGACTTATTGGGTATAAAACGGGTGTCAACAGACGCATCTCTATCCTCTTCCCTTTATCGTGAGCAGCTTTGGAGCGGGGCTCCATATTGTCTTCGGCCGATGCTGAGCTTCTTGGATGATCCTCTGCCTTCTTCTTCCCCTTGTGAGTGGATGTCGGAGGAGCCATGGCAGCGGGATGAGGAAGAATGAAACAGGAAAGGGTTTTGGAGAGCACGGAAGATAGAACGACAAAGGCTTTCAAAAGAGATGGAGATGAACGGCGGTCACGTTCTGCTTTTAAAGGAGCTTCGAAACCCTTTTCAGTGAGCGGTTCAGCCGGTTCAAGTCCTCGAACCGGAAAAAGAAGGAAATGGTTCTGGAATCGTTGCGTTGACGCCAAGGGATACAGCGTCGACGTAGTGAAGCAGAAACAAACGAATATATGCAAGAAGAGTAGCAAGAAACTCATCTGTACTAGGAATTTTCTTAAGATACTGAGATAGGGAGTAGAGATGCTCATATTCAAGGATTTTTAAGTGTTACAGATCGAGTTCCCATGAGAGAGATGTGTAAATAGGCTCCAATTCAATTAATGATAAAGAGAAGAAATAATCTTAAAGTAGTGAATTAAAAACCATGAACCACCAAAGGCACCTGCCTGGAGAAAAAGAGGAACTCTTTTCACACTAGAACCATTTTCATTTCTGTTCCTTATATCTGTCAATTTCAAGTTGCCTTTTGGAGAGAGAGAAATTTAATTGGCATTGATAATAGACTCAGTTGAATAACGAGCTTCAGATCAATCACACTTACATGTTTTCATTATTTTTCACATTTGCAGCATTTTCAACTTATTTTTACGTTTTCATTTGCAGTCAACTATAGCTAGCCTTTTGACACGGGTACACATGTTTATTAGACACCCGAGTCCCCGATTACTCAGCATAGCAAACTATTCTGCATAGACGGACCAGAGTTGGCAACTTACGTCATGACATGCCTATCAGCACTTCATAGGTGCTTGAAGGTAGTTTCTCAGTTAATAGTTACCATTGCTCTGTAATGATTTATTTTTCACTTGAAGACAGAGATAGTGGCGCACCTCATGACTTGCTCTTTAGCACTTCTTTGGTGCATAGGGCTAGTTTCGCAGTGAATAGCTACCATTGCTCTGCATTTTATAACATGTGTAAGAGATTGTTTCTTCAGTGTTTATACTCAATATCTGGGTTTATTACCAATACAAATATTAAATTCCTCTACACACAGTGGTTTCTTTACTATTGAACAATATAAGGTTTGAGAGATGATAAGGTCCTGGTTTTATTAAATTATTCAGCTTTTATTCCATACATAGTGCATTATTGGGTTCAAAAGTTCTTGAATTTAAACACCATAAGAATTATAGATCTCCTATCATTAGCTTTTCATAGAGCTATTCTGAACATATCTCATACTCAATAGGAATTTTCACTGTAACTCCCCCTGAATTTAAGACATCGTCTACATATCTCAGTGCTCTAGAGTTTTTCCCTCATACAAGAATGTCAAGGAGGCTTTATTGAGGGATAAGAACGGAAGGGACGAGATAAATGAACAGAGCAAGTTGATTTGAGATAGGGAAGTCTCCAAAAGAAGAATATATAACACTGCTGCGTTGACCCAGCCTTATTACTGCGTCAACTCATCCATCAAGGCCGCTCATAGAATGGTTCTGTTTTCGAAAACAACTGCCCACAGCGTCAACTCAGTCTCATTGCTACGTCAACTCATTCAACCAGCCAGAGACACTTCACACCAGGTTCTCAAAGAATAAGCTGTCTGGTGCGTTAACCGTATTTCCACATTGCGTTAACTCACACAACCAACCAGCAATAGCAACTCTGCACTTTATTCATCATTTTGACACCGAGAAGGTAATCTGAAGCTAACTCCCCCTCAGACCATGCATGAATGAAATTATAACAGCCAATAAAATGAGTATCATGCTGAAACTGTATTCATTGTGAATTTATTGATGGAAAGATAGACATACCAAGCACAGAAGACTAAGCTCCCCCTGACTTTATGACAGATACACTTCAAACCAAGATAAGTTTAATCATTCATATTCTAGAAGATAAGTCAGGCACACAAATCAGGCAGCCATATTATAATTGCACAGACCAAGCTCTCTTCTAAGATAAGAGAATCTATCATTGTTCAGAGGCTTGGTAAAAATATCGGCCAATTGAGATTGTGATTCACCAAATATGAGTTTAAAATTTCCTTTTATCACTTCATCTCTTAAGAAATGGTGTCTTATTTCTATGTGTTTGGTCCTAGAGTGCTGGATAGGATTTTTGGCCAAGTTTATGGCACTTGTGTTATCATACAATATGGGGACACACCTAAGATCAGTTTGATAATCTTGGAGTTGGTGTTTGATCCCCAACACTTGAGTACCACAACTCCCTGCAACGACATATTCTGCCTCTACAGTGGATAGTGCCACTGAGTGTTGTTTCTTGGAAGCCCAAGAAATCAAACATCCTCCCAAAAATTGGCAATAGCCACTCGTGCTTTTCCTGTCCAGTTTGCATCCAGCATAGTCTGCATCTGAATAGGATACAAGATCAAAATAACAAGATGCAGGGTACCAAATCCCTAAATCTCGAGTTCCAGCAAGGTATCGAAAGATACGCTTGACAGAACTTAAGTGGGATTCCCTAGGATCAGATTGAAAACGAGCACACATGCATACACAAAATTGAATGTCTGGCCTAGATGCAGTAAGATAGAGGAGTGATCCAATCATACCTCGATATATTTTTGCATCAACCTGTTTACCTGTCAGATCTGCATCCAAGTTTGTAGTGGTGCTCATAGGTGTGTTGATTGCTTTCAGATTTTCCATTTTGTATTTCTTAAGCAACTCAGAGATGTACTTTGCCTGGTTGATGAAACATCCTTCCTTGCTCTGAGTGATTTGCAGACCTAGAAAGAATTTAAGCTCACCCATTAGACTCATTTCAAATTCAGTGGTCATTAAGCTGGCAAACTCCTCACACATGCTGGTTTTAGTGGAACCAAAAACTATATCATCAACATAAATTTGAACCAGAATAATATCTGAATTTCTTACCTTGGTGAACAGAGTTTGGTCCACTTTACCTCTAGAGTAGCCTTTATCTGTGAGGTACGAGCTGAGTCTATCATACCACGCTCGAGGTGCCTGTTTGAGTCCATAAAGAGCTTTGTCCAATCTGTACACATGGTTAGGATTTTCTGTGCATTCAAAACCAGGGGGTTGTTCAACATAAACTTCTTCCTTTATTGATCCATTTAGAAAAGCACTCTTAACATCCATTTGATGTAACATTATTCCATGACAGCAAGCATAAGAAAGTAATAATCTAATAGCTTCTAATCTAGCTACTGGAGCAAAGGATTCCTCAAAGTCAATGCTAAATTCTTGATTATAACCCTGTGCTACCAGCCTAGCTTTATTCCTAACTACCATTCCATTTTCATTTTGTTTATTTCTGAAGACCCATTTAGTTCCAATTACAGAAAGCTCTTTGGGTCCTGGCACAAGATACCATAACTTTTTTCTTTTGAATTGATGTAATTCTTCATGCATTGCGTTTATCCAATTACTATCTTTCAATGCTTCAGCAACATTTTTTGGTTCAATTTGAGAGACAAGGGCTAGATTATCCATTTCCTCAACACCTCTAAAATGAAATCTAGTTCTAACAGGTTCATGCAAGTTACCAATGACATTGGATAAAGGATGATCCCTTAGCATCCTGACATCGGTTAGAGAGTTACCTTCATTTATACCTGAATCACCATGGTGGGTTGATTCTGCATGATTATCATTTGGCCTTATCTCTTCATCTTGGAGATTCTGTTCTTCCTTTTCTTTAAGAAAATTCCCTTCATCTTCATCCCTACATAATTCCTCAATCTTAGAATTTTCATTCATTTCATCAAACACAATATGAGGTGATTCTTCAACAGCATGTGTTTTTAGATTTAGGACTCTGTAGGCCCTAGAGTTACTAGAATATCCTAGAAGGATGGCAGGTTCACTTTTAGGTTCAAATTTGTCCAACGCCCGTTTGTCATTATTTTGAACAAAGCATTTTGATCCAAAGGCTCTAAAATAAGCAACAGAAGGTTTCTTACCCTTCATTAATTCATATGGAGTCTTTTTTGACTGAGGTCTTATCATTGCCCTGTTCACAATATAGCAAGCTATATTTACCGCCTCTGCCCAGAACTTCCTTGGGAGTTGTCCTTCAATCAGCATAGTTCTTGCCATCTCCACAAGGGTTCTATTTCTTCTTTCCACAATCCCATTTTGTTCAGGAGTTCTTGGAGATGAGAACTTGTGTGAAATTCCTGTGACTCTGCAAAAATCATCAAATTCAGAATTGTCAAATTCTCCTCCATGATCTGACAAGATAGATGAAATGGCAAACTTACCATCCTGTTGCACATTCTTGAAGAATGCCTGAAATTCTTCAAATGCATCATTCTTGTGAGTTAGAAAGAACACCCAAGTAAACCTAGAGAAATCATCCACTAGAACAAATCCATATTTATTTCCACTCACACTAGCTGTTCTAGTTGGTCCAAACAAATCCATATGAATTAGTTTAAAAGGTTTAGATGATTGAGTTTCAAGTCTGGACTTAAATGATTTTCTGGTGTGTTTACCTTGAGTGCATGCGCTACAAACTTTGTCATTTCGTTTAAATGATACATCTGGCAGACCTTTCACCATGTTAAACTTTGCTAACTTATGCAAGACACTATAGCTAGCATGCCCTAGTCTGCGGTGCCACAGCCAAGCAAGTTCACTTTTATTCAAAGCAAGACACAGATTGTTATGTGCAGGGTCATCTAAATCTACCACGTACATGTTGTTTATTCTTTTTCCAATGAATTTAACTTTATCAGAACTCATCTCTAAAATGGTGCAAGTGTGATCATCAAACACAACTTTATTTCCTTTATCGCACAGCTGGCTTAGGTTAAGTAGATTATATTCTAAGCCATCAACAAGTAACACATCATCAATGAAATTCGAAGGATTTTTACGTACCTTACCTTTTCCAATAATTTTCCCTTTATTGTTTCCTCCAATTGTAACATGACCCCCGTCTTTCTCCATCAAGACACAGAATTTTGCTTTATCCCCTGTCATGTGCCTTGAGCAGCCGCTGTCGAGATACCACCTTTTATGTACAGCTGCAAGACACTCCTGCAAAACACATTAAACAAGAGATTTTGGAACCCATATATACTTGGGTCCCTTCAAACCATAGGACGTGTTCGGGTAGGATATCAAGCTCTTGGGGATCCATAGTTGCTGTTGTGAGGGTCTTTGATATGGTAAGTTCAATGATTTGACAGACTTGTGATTATTCCTGTGCCATTGATAGTGATGACTCCATGAAGTACTAGGGAAATTTGACTTAAGGACTCTAGATGAATGCATGCTTCTTGGTTGATTGAGAGTTGAATGCGTAGACCCTTTAGTGTTGCTGCGTTGACTCATCCACCTACCATGTCTATCATGGGGGTTCTGGTACATGTACTACGTTGACTCATGGTAATGACTGCGTCGACGCATCTGAGTATTTCTGACCGAATGCCCTTTCTGGAAGGCTAGGTGCGTTGACGCCATGTGAGTAGTGCGTTGACGCGGTTGACTTCTACCACGCCTTAAGCCTTCTGATCTTCTATAAGATTGCTGTTGGGTTGATGAATCAAATCTAGGATTCCTATATTGACCTGAAGAGGCATATTTGAACATAAATGTGCTTTTCTGTTTGTTAAAATTCAATGTTGCCTTCCCTTTCTCATTTCCTTTTTCTTTTCTTATTTCATTAGATTGTTTTGATCCTTCCTCATTCTTCTCATCCTTTTTGTTTTCATCCATTTGCCTCTCTTCAAATGTGTCCTTCCCAGAGACAAATGTCACCAATCTAGTTCCCAGTTCTTTCTTTTTAGTAGGATTAAATCCAAGCCCTTCTTTTCCAAAGTTGCACTTAATTCCCATAACAGCATCAAGGTTTTTTTTACCCTGTGTCATTTTTTCGAGGGATGCTTGCTTGCTTAGGTTCTCTTCCTCTAATTTCTTCAGATTTTCTTGAAGTTTTGCATTGACTCCACAAATGGCCTCATATTTCTCTTCAGCAATTTTTAATTCTTTCTCTAATTTCTGCATTCTTAATTTCAATTCATCATGCATCTTCAATAGAAAATCATTTTCTCTCTTTATTTCAATTAGCTGTTTCTTATACTCATCTTTTTCTTCCAAGTCCCTTTTTAGACACACGATTTCAGCATCTAGCGTTTTGACTCTTTCATTCAAATCATCTTCTTGACTGGTTTGAGTTTTCTTTTTCTTTAGATATTTATTTTCCTTTTTAACACCTTCATACTTATCCAACAATTCGTTAAAAGCTTCTTCCCAATCATCACTAGAGAAATCTGCAAAGGGAGAGGTTACCTCGACTTGATCATCACCATTTGCCATGAAGCACATTTTCACCTCGCTTTCTTCTTCAGAGGTGCTTTCTTCATCTTCATCTTTTTCTTCATCACTCCAAGTGCTTAGCATGGCCTTGGGCTTTTTGTTTCTCCACTTTGACTGTGTCTTTTTCACATTCTCAGGACACTCCGACTTGATGTGTCCTTGTTTCCTGCATTTGTAGCAAACAACTTTATCAGATTTCTTAGGATTTTCTGGCTTGAGTTTTGAGCTAGTTCTTACCTGATATCCTTTATATCTATCAGTCTTACCTCCCTTTCTTAAGAATTTTCTGAATTTTCTAGTAAGCATGGCTATTTCACTTGAGTCATCATCAGATGAAGGTGACTGACTATCATCTGATCTTTCCTTGCTGCTAGAACCAGCCTTCAATGCAAGGGGTTTTTTCTTCTTCATGTCCTCATCTGTTCTTTTTAAGTTCAGTTCATAAACCATAAGAGAACCTATTAGCTCATCTGGTTTGGTGGTGGGAAGGTTCCTTGATTCCTCAACGACCGTGGCTTTGGTATGCCAGATTGGAGTTAGGGATCTAAGAATCTTCCTAACTACCTCATAGTCACTATAGGTCTTTCCCAAACCTTTAAGACCATTCACAAGAAGAGTTAGTCTGGCATACATTTCAGATACACTTTCCTCAGGTTTCATCCGAAAAGATTCATATTCTGAAATTAACATGTTAGCTTTTGTCTCTCTTACCTCTGAGGTACCTTCGTAGATTACCTCGAGTCTATCCCACATTTCTTTTGCGCTGGAGCATGAGGATACACGCGAGAATTCCTTGGGATGGAGTGAGCACTGCATAATGTTCATGGCTTGCCAATTTACGTTTGACTTTCGAATTTGCTCCTTCACCCAGAGTTCTTCATCGCCTTCAATTTGGTATGGCCCTTTGCTCACTACTCTCCAGATTTCATGATCCTGCGCTCTTAAAAATACTTGCATGCGATTTTTCCAGTACGAATAATTAGTCCCATCAAAAAATGGTGGCCTATTCACTGCATACCCCTCAGGCATGAGTCCTCTGTTCTCCATTAGTTCTCTCTAGGCTGTGAAACCTTTGCAAGAGAGCCTGGCGCTCTGATACCACGTGTTGGATCGAGAGGACGGTCAAGCTAGAGGGGGAGGGGGTGAATAGGTTGACCTTATAAAAATTATAGTAGAGCAATTCGCATCAGAAGCACCACACCTAGATGATTAATTGAAACACTGAACCAAGCCAATCAGAGAGCGTGCCTATCATGCATCTAGCGAGGAACAAATTGCGATGATTAAACCAAACCACAAGAGACCACAATTTTAAGGTGGTTCGGTCACCCAATGGAGACCTACGTCCACCTCCCCACTCAACTAGTGAGGAACCCTGCTGAGCTTCACAGCTTTGCTAAACCGAGGAAGTAATTCCTCTACACTATTGACTACCCCAACAGAAGACAACGAGGAACAAATCCTCAGATCCGCTGTCAAACAGCTTGAAGGCGAACAGCCTTGACACCCCTGATCTCAGCACAGCCCGCTGAATCAGAATCACCCTCTCTTCACTAAATCCAGTGAAGGAGAGGAGTACAATGTTCAAAAACAATAGGAAAACTAAAAGATAAGAAATCAAACTTCAGCACTTGGACGCAGCGGAATTTAGATCACCAACAGAGAGATCCATGTCCATACGCATGAGCTTCGATCCTTGAATCTCCTCCGTCTGGAATGTAGAAGAGTCTTGGTGGCACGATGATCTTCTGATCTGATTTTTCGGCAGCCTTCGTCTAGTTCTGCTCTCAGCCTCTCTCGTTCTGCTGTCCGCCTCACTCGTTCTGCTCTACCCCTCTATACTTTTTTCTTCTCGGGTCAACCTATTTTATGGTCTTCCTGCGCACAAAACAGTTCACGTGAGGCAGGTGGGCCACCACCCTGATTTTCTTGTTATCCTCATGATTGCTCACGTGGGGAACCTTCTGGAGTGGTAGAAGCTACGAAACCTTATCCGCTTGTGGCTGATGTGGTAGATGACGACTAAAGTGGGATCCACTTATCGTGCTCTGCAACTTGAATTAGATGGCGTCGACCCTCTTGCCCCAAGGAGTTGACGCATCCTTCTTCTAGCTTCAGGTTTCATGCTGAGTGCGTTGACGCAAGATGCAACTGTGTCCACTCATTAGTTGCGCTTTAGACAGTTGTGGCAATCCATCGTACTGCAGCGTTGACCCATCGAACTGCAGCGTCGACACTGCCAAGGTACTCCAGAGGCTGCAACAAGGAATGCTTGAACTGCTGCGTTCACGCTACTTGATCAAAGCGTTGACGCATCAGTGTATTCCAGTAAGCCATTGGCTCTCCCTTTGTAACTGCTGCGTCGACGCTGCTCTATTTTGGCATTGACACAGTGGAACAACTTGTGAAGATATTGGTGAAGGCTTCTTCAACTGATGCGTGGACGCTTTAAGCTCCCAGCGTCGGCCCTGTTCCTTTCTAGCAACAAGAATGAAATCAAGTGAAAGTATTATTGAATCAAAATTTAATTCATCATTGAATTGAATACATCATTCATATCTCATGGTTGTCATCATCAAAACCAGGGGCACAACAAATCTCACATATCTCTCTCTGAGATTTTTCACGAATGCTTATTTCCCTCACTTTTTTCAATTCTTCCTTTTACCAACTTAGAAGGACGAAGGACATCTATTTATAGACCAGATAAAATGATTTTCAAAAATTATCTTATCCAAAAAAAAAATTCTTCAATTGGCCCACTTGTCAAGAGTCTTCTGATATGTAGCCAAGTGGCCTAGTGAGCTGTACCAGAATGCCTTGGATCACGTGCCGAGTGACTTAGGATAGTGTGCCAAGTCACTTGTCTTCGAACCTCAAAGTGAATCTCCATTTTCTCACGTACTAAGTTATTTTTCAGCCTTACAAAACTCTTTTTCACCCTTAACGGCTATTTGTCAACTGTATCACACATTTGTCACCCTTACCGTAGAATAGATGTCGCCTTAGTTCTTCTGCCTTTGAGCTTGTGTCGTTACCTTTAGTTATTTGTCACCACTAAAGATTTATTTGTCTCCACTAGTGTGTTATTTTTCACCCATACATTTCATTTGTCACACTTAGTCTTCTCTAGCTAGCATGCCTTGGCTTCGTCGACGTAGCAACACGTTGCATTAACGCATCTTCTTCACTCTTCAAGCTCTCCAAAGGCTTTCACCCTGATTGAACGCTTCGCTCTTCTTCAGGCTACAACGTGCCTACGTCGATGTAAAGCTTCACTGCATCAACGTAACTTCAACCTTTTTCACGTGATTTGCACCAACATCCATTTTTCACATTTAGTAGCTATTTCTCACCTTTAGTGGCCATTTGTCACCACTAAAAATCTATTTGTCAGTCTTATTCGAACTGAAGCTGTCGCCATAGAGCTATTTGTCTCTGCTTCAAGTGCCGTCGCCCTGCGACCCATTTGTCACCACTAACTGCTCTTTTGTCGCCATTATCTTATATTTTTCACCACTATTGATCTATTTGACACTCTTATGCTCCGTTTGACTCCCTTCACTATGAATGTTATTCTACTTGGCTGCGTCTACGTATAGTGACCTTCCATCAACACAGCGATGTGGAATTTGACTATCTTCACCTTCGAAAGCCATCTTTCACCAGGGTGGACCTATTTGTCACCCGCATAGAACCAATTGACAACTTTATCACTTGCTTCTTCTGCTAGGTAAACTGCCTTGCGCTACAGTGCCTGAATCAGCTCCAATAGCATTTGTAGTCGACTTCTCTTCTTCAAATTTCCTCGTATGAGCTCTCTATTAGTTCTGCTATTTCATTTGACATGGTTAAGGAACCTGTTCCTTCAAAAACAAGATTGACAGAACATAAACAACTTTGTTAATATCCATTCTGACATGATCATCAGAGTATGCACATAGAATTTGTCATTATTAAAACACAATTCCTCTTCCTCCCGTGTGCTGCTTCTTCTTCTACGCTGCAGTTGCTACCGTATGCTACTGCTGCTTCCATTCATGCAAGTTGCAGTTGCTGCTACTGCATATTATTCATCTTCTTCTTCCCAATTCTCCCCGTTCGTCGTTCCCAATCAACTAAATGAGGTTGGTTTTCTCAAGAAACTAAGCCTAAGATCATAATAATAGGTTATGCATGCATATGAATCATGATATCTTGCTTAAACTTTATTTCCATGATCTCAGTTTTATGTTTTACGTAGATTGGTAACACTATTGTTTCATATAGAATTAGCGGCCAGAGCAGTGGTCGCAGATTAATGAGCGACCGCATGGGTAGGCGCCGATTCTTGAATTTGCGATAGTCCCATAGGTGCAAATTAATGAGCGACCATCAGCCAGTCGCTATTTCTTTTTGGAGCCATTAATAAAGAACCCATGTTTAAAAATAAATAACTATGGAACCATGTATCTGAAAAACATGTTATGCATATTTCTGGAATCCTCATATATATCTCTACCTGTTCATGTCATCAGTTTTCTGAAAATTTCTATAAGTATCGAAATAGTACTGTTCATCTCTAGTGGATGGAAGTTCATTTAGAATGAACAGTAGCATGTGTGATAAACATTCCTGGCTGATGCGTTTAAGTTATAGCAGTAAAAGAATGTACGACTGTGCAAGCAGTCGCTAATAAATGAATGAGCGGCTCTGCGAGGAGGCATTATTTCTTAAAAATTTAGTGAAAATAGAAAAATATATATATATGAAAATCATGAATCTGTCACAAAATCATGGACGTTATTTAAAGATTGAGCGCCATCGTATACGGTCGCTAATTATAATTAAATTCTATTGATTTCTGGAAATTACCATAATTAGTGTCCGTATACAGAGTTGCTAATTCTTAGTATTTTTCTTGGAATTCTATTAAATATGAGATTGGGTGACTTTTCAAAGAGCCGCTATTTCTTGATATAGTGGCCTTCTGATTGGACACAGATTCTTACTCTCTCAGTTTTTATCGGGTTTCTGGCCCATATCGCGGGTCTTTTGGCACTCTCATCTCACATCCGTAGATGGAGTCCCTTCTTTGATTTCTATCACTTAAACACTAACTCTTGGTGATGACTGGACCCTCCGCGGGATATTCCTTCCTTCGGACTGGTGCTTTCTTCATTGAGACCTCCGTATATCTCTGCTAGCCTTGGATTCCCTTAAGGCAGCCGAGTTGGTTGAACCCTAAAAACTCCGGAACCAATGATTGTCACGTCACTCTAAAGAAACGTGATACTTAGCCCTCATAGAGTGTTGTTTCTGGCCTCTTTTGAGAAGTATGTTTCTATCTAGAAACTACGACCATGACTTGGGCGCCAAAAGGAATTGGCGACCAGCCAGTGGGCGCATATTACTAATTTAGCGGCAGTGATATGGACGCTAATTCCCCGTGCCTGTACTGTTCACAGGAATGAGCGACCACTACAGTGGACGCTATTTCTATAATTGGTGGCTGTCTAAGTGGACGCCAATTACCCAGTTTCATGATATGTCATGGTTTTTCATGTGATTTATCGATATGTCATCCTTGTTCAAGTTCTATCCTTGAACTCCTTCATTCTGGGAAATCTACCTTATATTCCTACAATGGCTTATTCCTTTGGAACTATATTAGCTATAAAACTATAGTGGATGTCTAAAAATATATACATGACTCAATGCTGGCGCATATAGGGCCCGATCTTATCCTGGGAGGAGCACCCGAATGTACTTGTGTCCATGGGAGCTATATTGATCCCGATGTGGCATTGCACCAAAGTGCATGACTTTCTAGATTTTTCTATGGCATTCCACTCACTCTCTCTCGTGACATGAAATTTCAAGATATTACTTGACATACTTGACTCGACGTAGTACTTGCTAGAACTTTAAATAGCCAATATCTTGTGACGTTATACATTAATTTCATGCTTGATAATTCCTTGAAGCTTTGCTTATTCCTTTTTGGCTAGTATTCCCATATCTTGCTTAGTTGATATATTTCCATTTCATCTTGTGATTGTTCATGCATAGTAGTGTAGATGTGCAATTTATGATTAACCCCCAAATTGATAAAAGATGGCGATTTTGTTTTAAAACAAGATGAGGATATAGCACTCAATTAATGATACAAAAAGGGGGAAATCATATGCAATAATCAAGATCCGTGATCGCCACTGAAGCTAGAAACATGCCAAACAATAAGAGATTAGGACGGGGCATGTTACATACCTCAGAAATCCATAAAGGGGAGCCGGGGGCCTGAAGATTAACGCGCTATATCGTCCCAGCGCCTTCTTCAGGTCGCGCTAACTTAGTATAGCGCGATATCAGACAGGTAGCGGGGTTTATTTGGATTCGTTCCTTCCTTGCTCCAAGGCCGGCCAAGGTGCAAGGGCTCCACGTATCAATCTTCCAGTGCCTGTGGACAATCATAAACAACAAATATAAAGCCCATTAGATCGAGATTTGAGTATAATCTGCCCTTATCCTTAATCAAAAGCATGTAAAAGGGGGCTCGATTACCTGGGGGTTTGGTGGTTTTTAAACCCCTATGAATGGGCAAAAGACAAGTGTGGTGTGTGTGTATGCATGTATTTTGTAAAAGGAGTGTTTTGAAATCAGGATGCAATGCTATGAAAAGATTAAAAATCCGGAGGGGAAAAGAAAGATGAAAGAGGAAAAACACAAGGAAAAGCCCTAAATACTCCCTTGAACGTGCGAGGAGCGAGGATTTATCGATTGTACACGGAGTATTTCCTCCTCCTCGTCAATAACTCGAGTTGCATCCCCCTCAAACGACGGCCAAAGGGATGAATTTATAGGAAGAAGATCGAACACAAACCCTAGGTCGGAGTTTGATTCAATCCGATGACTTGGCGGCTCAAATCGAGGTAATATTGCCGATTAATGAGGGGGAAAGACTCCTGATAGGTTTAGAAACCTTCCTGGATAAGGAACACAGTCAGCAACTTACCCAATAAGGCCTCCGAATCGAAATAAGGGAGTCCGGCCTGGAGAGGGACTCTGTCTGATAAGGCGCTATACTTCCATAGCGCGATAATGAAGAACGCGCTATGGAGATATAGCGCAACAGGTAAAGGCCCATTAAATGGTATAAAAACGGAGAAAAACCCATTGGGCAGTCATTTAATCAAATGTTGAAGGAGAGTAACACCCAAAATTGATGTCATAATGATCAAATGTCAAGAAATAACAACTGATCAAAGGATAATTTCAATTAGATCCACAACGTGCTATGAACAAGAAAGCGATAAGAACAAATAGCGCGGGAATGCCAGACTCGAGACGAGATCCAAGGTATGGAATTGAAGCATTGGGCCAAGAAAGGGGAAGAAATCCCAGACAATCAACCAATTAAGAATCAATTGGGGCATCGACTAGGAGAACAAAGAAAATGCTCAATTTATCGGCTAAAATTGGGTGTCTACAGATGCCCCGCCTTGGCGTCTGCTTTGCAAGGGAGCGTAGCAAACTGAAAAGTAGATGCCAAGGTGTGATGAGACACGCAATCAACATCACTTGATGAGAATCAAATCAAAAGCACGAGATGAAGCAAATCTCGGGAAATTCAAGGAAATCAGCAATGTTTGGATAAAAGGGGAGATGCGCACGCGGTGCACGAAGGAGATAAAATAAATGATCAACTTCCAACGCGGTGGAAGTACCTCAGGTCACAAACCTGTAGATTTCACCATTGGGGAGCGGTTACCAGCCAGTGGACGTGCTGCAGCCAAGGTGGATCAAAGGGGAAAGTTTGAAAATAAGATGATAAAAATCCAAACAAGGAGCTTTCGAGAAAATGACCCAGAACAGCGACAAAACGAACTGAGGACTCAATTCGGCATGGAATATCTCACATTGAAGATCAAGATCAATTTGACCCTCAAAACAGCTTATCAGAATGATTTTTCAACAATTGTTTCAAATTCCTACATGAATGCATGCTGGGTTTAAAGGGAAAATTAAATCAAACGAAAAATATAGAATAATCAAGGACAATATTGTTAAACTGCCCAGACTGGGTCAAGAAACCGATTCTGCGAGCTGATACTAAGCCGAAGCCCGTTTATCCACGCACCAATTCGCAAAAAGGAACCATCGTCCCCAGCCTTGGACGGCTCAACGGCCTATCCGTGTGACTAAGATGCCTCTGGAATCATCATTGTTTTTGATGAAGGGGAACTCAAATCCCAGATTTACCAAAGCCACAAGGTCCTTGATATAATCTAATAGTGTAATAACATATAGTAGAATGCATACAGGGGGAGATGGTGGAGCAATAAGCATGGGAACTGGGAAATGAGCTGCAAGCACCGTGGGACTTTGATGATGATGCCCAGTCGGCGTGACCAAGAGCTTCTTATCCTGCGCTCAAAAATTCATCAGCCAAGATATAACAAGCAATGAATAAGGCATTGAAGCGTAGCAAGCATAGCATGAATCAAAGCAACCAATCATAGCATATATCGTGAACAGCATAAGTCAAATCATGGCATGGCATAGCAAAGCATCATTATTTGTTGTTGTTTGTCATGAGGATGACAATCTGGCTAATCAAGTTTTGGAGTTAAATAATCAGGATCTGATAATGCCCATTGGCGGAGTAATCAGATGAAACGAGCAGGAGTTGATTGAAAGATTTGGAGATGAACAATCATGAGATATGATAATCAGAATGATATAGGGAGATGATGCCCCTGGGTGGCATGTCATGAGAATATTGGGAAGAATCAATAGATTGATAGCAATGAGTGGAGAGAGGACCCATCCCGTGCTTTTGGTCTCTGCAAAGCTGTTCCTGCAAAACACCATCAGAAAATACAATGCAAATTTTTGGATTTTGGAAATATGCAAATTTTTATGGAGTTTTGGAATATGCAAATTTTTATGAGTTTTGAAAAAGATATTCAAATTTTTATGAGTTTTGATCAATATGCAAATTTTTGTGAAGTTTTGAGAAAGGTATTCAAATTTTTATGGATTTTGGACAAGAAATATTCAATTTTTTGTTTGATTTTGGTTAGACATTGCTAAAGCAGCATCAAAGGGTGTTTTAAACCACTGGCTAGGGGTCCTCGTTCCCTCCCCTTTCGCTAAAATTTCCCAAAGCCGGGCGTGCATTGAAGGGTGGCGCCCTATAACCGACCGTCTTTGATCAACGGTGCCCCTACCAAGGCCATACCCGAGAAACATTCGGTCTTAGAGGGAGAAGAGAAGAATAAATGGAGATAAGCTTTATGCAGGATGGGAGATATCGGGACTTGAATTCCTTCCAAGGTGTTCCCTTCAAAGAGGTAGTCTGTTGTGCCGGGGCTTTGTGCCTTTGATTTTTAGACCCTTGACATGCGTACGACCAGGGTTTTCCCTGCGGGGACTTTGCCACTCTTGACATGCCTTAATTCATAATTTTGCTTTTATCGAAATTCTGACTTGATTTTCATAATAGCCCTTTTGGCTAGATGTATATCATGAAAACTCATATAAAAATTCATATTGATTTTGGGTCAAGACTGCCCCTATTTGAGACTCCTCTCGTATTGGGGATTACCGAGGTTGGGTCATCTTATCCGTCAGTCTCTTGCCCCTGCATTCGGCCGAGTGAAGAAGAGAAAAGACTTTTAGATATACTCATGGCGTGGCCAAAGTAGGGACGGTGTTTTAACCAAAGGAGCCGGCTAAGGACGCCGTGAAGTGTGTGAGGTGCCCAGCTAAGGGTTACTCTTAAACAAGCAGGGAGAGAATGTTGAATTCCCAGTGTGGGGTTTTTATAACCAAAGATGCTGCATAGCAAGTCTAAAGACTCTTTTTTGAGAATGATTTAATTAAGCAAAAGCCTAAGATAAAGGTTTAAAACAACACTCTTAATCTTGTTAAGAAGCACTTTCTTTTGAAAATCATGCGTGAAGAAATGGGGAGATGATATTATAAAAATGCTTACTTACGCCAAAATGTTACCTTGCAACCTTTGTAGAAGCAGCTGTCAGAGGCGAGGTTGATCATCATGGGATTTGTCCTCTTTGGCAGTCAAAAGGATTGGAAGCAAAGGATTTTGGGAGTGCCTTAACGAGAATGAGTGGTGCTCAAACCAGACTCAGACGAATAAGGGGAAAAGGAAAAGAGATAAGGGCTAGAACTCCCTTATTAAGGCGCGGAGACCCTGATTACAAGGAACAGTTTACAAAAGAAGCGGAAAATTAGGAGGTGGAGTGAGGACTAAAGCCTCTAAAACAATGGGAGAAAGGGCAAATGCCCAAAGCAGTGGATGTGGAAGAAGTTGGGTCAGACCCAGAATTAGGAGGAATCAGAAGAAGAAATTGGTAGATGGAAAGAGGTGGATCCGGAGGGTCCGGAGGCAGAGGAGGAGAATCATGATAGGAGGAATCCGGAGGCTCCGGAGGGATATTGAAAGAAGGGATGCGATGCCCTGGGAAGAAATAGAGAAAAAGATGATGGAAAAGGAAGAAAAAAATGAAAGATGTGATGTCCTGGAAAATCAGAAAGATGAGTCGAAGGAAAGATGGAGGGTCCGGAGGAAATGTAGGGAGAAAATGGAAAGGGCCGCGATGCCCGAGAGATAAGTCCGGAGGTTCCGGAGGAATGAAATCAAGAGGGAGAAGATGGAAGGGGGCGTCGTGCCCGTGGGAAAGATAGAGAGAATCAGATGGAGAATACGGAGGTTCCGGAGGAATAACCGGGAAAGGGGCGCGATGCCCTGAAAGGACAAGGGAAGAATCCGGAGGTTCCGGAGGAAGCATATAGAAAGGGGCGTGATGCCCTAGGAAAAGACGAAGACAATCAGGTGGAGAATCTGGGGGTTCCGGAGGAGGAAGGTGGAAAGGGGCGCGATGCCCGAGGGGAAAGTCCGGAGGTTCCGGAGGAATAGAATCAGAAAGGGCGAGATGCCCAAAGAGGAGGAATAAGACTCCTGGAGGTTCCAGGGAAGTAGCAGGAAAGGGGACGCGATGCCCCAAGGAGAGTGGACAAAAGGATGAAGATGAATAAGATGGGAAATGCGGAATATCCGGAGGTACCGGAAGGCGGGGAAGATACGGGTTTGGAAACCCGGGAAGCAGGAGGTGCAAATGTATGTAAAATGATGGATGTAATGAATGCAGTGAATAGAATGAATGCATGACAGAAGACGGAAAACAAGAAGAAGGTGAAGGGTGAGAAGGAGATGTCCTCCTCTTTCCCCGGGGAGTGGCCCATGAAGGAAAAGTGATTGAAATGGATATGGATGAAGTTGAATGAACAAGAGTGGAAGATATAGGGGACGGCCCCTTAAGACAATTGCCCCTCCACGACAGTGAACATGTACGACCAATCGGCCCAATAAAGGAAGCTTCAATAAATGACAACCCCCTTGGAAAGCGAAGATCAATAAGGTGAGGGAGTCGTAGAGTTGGAACATGAAGCATCACCATGCCCATTGATGGTGATGAATACGGAATGTTGAATAAAATGGGCATTCGCCCCTTGTAAATGAATTCGGAATTCGAAGGTTTGAACAAAGGGTGCCCTGCCCGGCCTTCAAACGGCGTCAACGCTTGGCATCTATTGAGCAACGGCGATGACTTGGCTTCTTCGACCATGCTTGGCACAATAACCCGGATTGGCATCCGGTAAATGAATTCTTGCATCTTGAATGGCACAGTCGTGGCCAAAGTCTTCTTGCCCGGCTCTTGCTTATCCTTGGCGTAAGTAGCTGCAGAAGCACGCCCCTTCCGAGTAACAAAGGGAGGTGAGGCGAAGGCGGAAGGCTCCGTGGATGGTGGAGTTATAATGGAAGGTGTTGGCAAATGGGTGAATAGGGGCGGAGGTTCAAACACGTCGAGTTTCTCCCCTTGCTCGGAAGCAGTCGGGATTGGCTCGGGTGCGAAAAGTGGTGGATCCTGCTCAGGACTAACCATGGGTAAAGGCGTAAGGCTATATGGTGGAGGAATAGGCAATGTGGGTTGAGGCGGTGGTAATGGTAGGTCAATTGGAGGAGGTTCAGTGGTAGGCTTGGCGTAGGCCGATGTGGAGGTTAATGACTTAATAGGTGGAGGTTTTATAATGGAAGGCTCAGCGGTGGCTAATGGTGTGAAGGTTGATGGTATAGTGGGTGTAGGTGTAGTTGGTGGAGGGTTAATGGAAAAGGGGGACTCAAAATGTGCCGGTGTGGGTGATTGAAGTATCGACCCATCATCGTAACACCAGTTAGTCTCATAAATGGGGGTTGGATCGGGGACGGTGGCTTCGTCCTGAGCAGGGGGTTCATCAAATGATAGTGGGGGGAGCGGGAAATTAAGGAAACTCAAAAGGGGTGCCTGCGGAGCTTCATCATCATATACCGGCTCGTATTCTTCAATTGCCGGTTCTTGCTCGCTTGGAATATCAACGCCGTAGTCGTCCATCCTATCCTTCCATTCTCTCTCCATCTTTGTAATCTCATCCAAAGCGGCATGGAGAGGATTGACTGGAGTAGGAGGAGCCGTGACCCTCTTTATTTGTTCCTCCATCGAAATAATCTTATCGAGGAGAGTTTGCTGGAGGGGTGTGACTTGAACAACCGAGGGTTGGCAGGGCCTTGAAGGAGGAGGGGCCGCATAAAAAGGCCGTGGAGGGGAGTTGACGGGATGACCCGTAAAAGAACCCGAACGGGCCGGGTTGCAAGGAGTAAATGGGCCTTGGGGCCGTGAGGGAGGAGGAATAGAAGGAGGCGGGTGTCGGACCACCCGAGGAGGAGTGTGAATAGGAGGAGATGGGTAATGGGCTACCCGAATAGGAATAGAAGAAGGAGATGGGTGATGGGCCACCCGTGTAGAATTGGAGGGAGATGGGTGATGGGTCACCCGAATAGAATTGGAAGGAGGTGGGTGATGGGCCACCCGTATAGAATTGGAAAGAGGGGGAGATGCATGAGATGTACCCTCAACGGCAGCCTTAAGGGCTTGGATCTGTTGAGGGGTAAGATGATCTAATGCATGGATGATTCGAGAGACCTTCTCGTCATTGGGAGGAGACGGTCCCGAGGGAATAGTGGCCTGAAATTGAGTAGGTGGACCATGAGAATGGACATTGCCCGTGGGTCGGGCATGACCATAAGAATGAGGACGTGGCCCTTTGAAAGAATGGTGAGAATTTTGATGAACATGTTGAAATTGAGGATTATAAGATGTGCTAGATTGTGCATCCTCATGAACATTAATTGAATTGAACATGTTATTTTGTCTATCAAAGTAAGCCATTCAAGCAGTTTAATGTGCAAACAATTTGCAAAGAAACACACAAGTTGTGATGGTTACCTTGATTTTTGATGTTTGAACCTTGGTGAATTAATGATTTTATGCAAATTGATATGATTCACACAAGGGGAGGAACCTAGTTTCAAAATGAGATTTAACTCCAGTGCCAACTAGGAACACTCTCTCACCACGTATAGGCCAACTAATTCGGGACTTCGAAAGGGTACAACCTGCCCGGCGTCCGTGAGGGAATCCACGGGTGCGGGGACTTATGGAGGCTTGGTTTAGGAACTTCCAATCCAAAGAGACGGAATGCTCAATGGAGGGTCCTTCCTTCACCAAGGGGGTGTGTGGAATCCTAATGTAGAGAGAGGAGGTCTCTCAAACCAAATGCAAGGATGAATGCAACGCTATGGAAGAAAAATCTAAACTAGCACAATAAAAGGAAAATAGATGAAAGGAGTGAATATACAACAGGAAGTATACAATGATGCAACCAGAGAAGATGGCAATCAGAACCCCGACAGAGGATGTAGGTGAATATATCCTCTGGTGATTATCGCGCTATATGTCCACAGCGCGATCTACAGAAGGCGCTATGGACACATAGCGCGATACTCGACAGTGGGAAGGGCTCAAAATCCAATAAACACACACACTGATATACTGATAAGCAGGCAACAAGAAGAATGCACGTGGTAGCACAAAGTGTCCCACCGTGATCGCCAATTTGTAGATGTGCAATTTATGATTAACCCCCAAATTGATAAAAGATGGCGATTTTGTTTTAAAACAAGATGAGGATATAGCACTCAATTAATGATACAAAAAGGGGGAAATCATATGCAATAATCAAGATCCGTGATCGCCACTGAAGCTAGAAACATGCCAAACAATAAGAGATTAGGACGGGGCATGTTACATACCTCAGAAATCCATAAAGGGGAGCCGGGGGCCTGAAGATTAACGCGCTATATCGTCCCAGCGCCTTCTTCAGGTCGCGCTAACTTAGTATAGCGCGATATCAGACAGGTAGCGGGGTTTATTTGGATTCGTTCCTTCCTTGCTCCAAGGCCGGCCAAGGTGCAAGGGCTCCACGTATCAATCTTCCAGTGCCTGTGGACAATCATAAACAACAAATATAAAGCCCATTAGATCGAGATTTGAGTATAATCTGCCCTTATCCTTAATCAAAAGCATGTAAAAGGGGGCTCGATTACCTGGGGGTTTGGTGGTTTTTAAACCCCTATGAATGGGCAAAAGACAGGTGTGGTGTGTGTGTATGCATGTATTTTGTAAAAGGAGTGTTTTGAAATCAGGATGCAATGCTATGAAAAGATTAAAAATCCGGAGGGGAAAAGAAAGATGAAAGAGGAAAAACACAAGGAAAAGCCCTAAATACTCCCTTGAACGTGCGAGGAGCGAGGATTTATCGATTGTACACGGAGTATTTCCTCCTCCTCGTCAATAACTCGAGTTGCATCCCCCTCAAACGACGGCCAAAGGGATGAATTTATAGGAAGAAGATCGAACACAAACCCTAGGTCGGAGTTTGATTCAATCCGATGACTTGGCGGCTCAAATCGAGGTAATATTGCCGATTAATGAGGGGGAAAGACTCCTGATAGGTTTAGAAACCTTCCTGGATAAGGAACACAGTCAGCAACTTACCCAATAAGGCCTCCGAATCGAAATAAGGGAGTCCGGCCTGGAGAGGGACTCTGTCTGATAAGGCGCTATACTTCCATAGCGCGATAATGAAGAACGCGCTATGGAGATATAGCGCAACAGGTAAAGGCCCATTAAATGGTATAAAAACGGAGAAAAACCCATTGGGCAGTCATTTAATCAAATGTTGAAGGAGAGTAACACCCAAAATTGATGTCATAATGATCAAATGTCAAGAAATAACAACTGATCAAAGGATAATTTCAATTAGATCCACAACGTGCTATGAACAAGAAAGCGATAAGAACAAATAGCGCGGGAATGCCAGACTCGAGACGAGATCCAAGGTATGGAATTGAAGCATTGGGCCAAGAAAGGGGAAGAAATCCCAGGCAATCAACCAATTAAGAATCAATTGGGGCATCGACTAGGAGAACAAAGAAAATGCTCAATTTATCGGCTAAAATTGGGTGTCTACAAGTAGTCTTGCACTTTCATGTAACATGTAACTTACTTAAAGCAAGCTTATCCTTGAGATGTAATTCCTACTGAGCATTCTCTCACTCAGTTCATTCCAATATTTTTCTGGTAATCAAGTGGCCAACGAGGCCGTGACTCAAATGGGAAGGGCAAGTGTGCAACAGAGCTCCGGAAACTAGATGACCCATGTCTTTTACTTTTCTTGAGTCTACATTTGCGTTGTGTCTTTTATCTAGATTGAATGTTTAAGTCATGTTAGTGCGTCTTTATTTTTCTTTCTTAAAGTTGTAATTGAGTCAATAAGTTGTAATGACAAGTTTATATCAATAAAACTTTCCTTATGATAATTATGGTCTTCGTGTGTCTTTAAAATTGCTCTGATTGACATGACTGTATTACTGTCACTTTCCGAGCAATACGTTCCGCTGCTGTCGGTTCGGGCCGTGACACATCATCATCTAGAGCTTATCATGTTTATAACATGCGCACTCTTGTGGTAGAAGAAAGTCCACATGTAATCATTGATGAATACACTTCAAGGTTGTCTAAAAAAGATAATCATTTTCTCGATGTAGGGCACGAAGATGGAGAAGAAAAGAATGACAAGGAAAAATAAGATGTGGATCAAGCGGAGTCGAGTCAAAAGAATGATGAAGCTCCAGCCCAAGAAGAAAATGAGTAAGAAATGTAAATTCAAGACCTCCCCAGACAATGGACTGTACTTAAAGATCATCTATTCGAAAATGTCATTGGAAACATGGATGAGCGGGTAAAGACAAAGGCTTCAATCAGGGAAGTTGAATAATTTGATAATTTAGCTTTACTTTCCAATATTGAGCCCAAATCTATAGATGAGACATTAAATGATAATTTCTGGATCTTGGCTATGCAGGATGAATTACACCAATTCCATAGGAAGGAGGAGTGGTTTCTTGTGCCTAGACTTAAGAATCACCCAGTGATTGGCACTAAGTGGGTTTTTTGGAACAAGCTTAGTGATCAAGGGGTGGTAATTAGGAATAAAGCTTGGCTAGTAGCCAAAGGCTATAGTCAAGAGTTAGGAATTGATTTTGATGAATCATTTACACCCGTGGCTAGGCTTGAAGCTGTTAGAATATTACTTGCCTTTGCATGTTCTAGGAATTGATTTTGATGAATCATTTGCACCCGTGGCTAGGCTTGAAGCTGTTAGAATATTACTTGCCTTTGCATGTTCTAGAAATATAAAACATTTTCAAATAGACATTAAAAGTACGTTTTTGAATGGTGTTGTGAAGGAAGACGTCTATATTGAGCAGCCACTAGGATTTGAAGATGAGAAGCACCCAGACCACGTGTACAAACTTGACAAGGCCTTGTATGGTCTGAAACAAGCCCCCTGGGCATGGTATGAAAGGCTAAGTACTTTTCTTTTAGAAAATGGCTTCAAAAGAGGTAACATCGACCAAACACTTTTCATTAAGAGTTGCAATGAGCATATGCTACTTGTGCAGGTATATTTTGATGATATTATCTTTGGAGCCACAATTGATTCTTTGAATGGTGAGTTTGTTAAGTTGATGCAGGGGGAGTTTGAGATGAGTTTGATGGGGTAGTTTACATTTGTCTTGGGCTTGCAGGTGAAGCAGTTAAAAGATGGAATTTTCATCAATCAGAAGAAATACACAATGGAGCTCCTCAAGAAATTCAAATTCGACAATGCAAAGTCACAAAAGACCCCAATGTCAACAACCGTCAAATTGAAGAAGAATAAAAAAGATAAGTCTGTCGATCAGAAACTTTTTAGAGGAATGATTGGTTCTTTATTGTATTTGACTGCTAGTAGGCCGGATATCATGTTTAGTGTTTGCATGTGTGCTAGATTTCAATCTGATCCAAGAGAATTACACATGTTAGCAGTCAAAAGGATTTTCAGATATTTGATAGGCACTACAGATCTTGGTCTTTGCTTTCTACGTAGTTATAATTTTGAATTAGTAGCTTACACTGATTCCGATTACGCTAGGTGTTTAGTGGATCGTAAGAGCACAAGCGGGTGTTCTCAATTTCTTGGAGGTTGCATGGTTTCA